>CM076571.1:812788228-813349043 GCA_034641835.2 Pinus albicaulis
AACATCAAGGAAGAGTGAAACTCACGCCAATGGGTAAGGTATGTTGGTATTCCTCAAGCCAGATAAATTTTGGACACCTCTGAAAATTTGCCCTCCCCAAATGGAGCCACTATTATTCATCAATATTTTTTACTTGTTAGTGATGACTACTTGTAACAGCCAAGTTTTCCAACAGCTGATCTAAAAATTTGTCAAATTTTCCAGCTGGGAAAACACCTATAAAATTTTTTTCTCTCCTACCTTCCAGTCTGCCCATGACAAGATGAAACCTCATTATCAACTCCTACCTAGCCTCAGCCATACTAGTTTGCCCACCAGCTCCAAAGAGACAATCCAAATCTGTTCAAAAACCTCCCCTAAGTTAGGAAGTGGTGCTTTAAGACATTTCTCCCTTGGCAATCATCCAAAATACAAAAACCTCCATCTGCTATAGACTAGTCATAACATACCTTCCTACTATGCTAATAAGTTGTTTATAGCCCTAGGTCGCGCCACTAGTACACCCTTAAGTCTCAGAAATCCATAGACCATAAGTGTGATTTAGTGTTTTTCGAGTGTTTGATGGATAATAGGAAGGCTGAGAAACATACCGACGCTCGAGAAGACAATTTTTTGAGCTTCACATGAAGATAAGTTGCTTCTCTAAGTGATATTGAGCTAGGGAAGTATTTGCATGATAAGAAGTTTTCACATCTACATCGAATCTTGCAACCACATACAGCTGAAAGGATAGTTGAGAATATCTTGTCGGTGATGATATGGAAGCGTGGCTAGAGCCTCCTTCATTTTATAGCGGAGGGTTTTGAAGACCAAGGACCTCCCTCATCCCCATCGCGAAGGGTTAAAGCCTCCTTCATCATCGCGAGAGGGCCCGGACAAATTCTAGTTTTAAGAATTAACAGTGTGTAAGACAATTTGTTTTTAATAAACAGTGAGACAGTGACTAGGGTTTTCTGAAGTAAAGTAATGATTGAAGGCAGAGGTAAAAGCAGTAGTGTTTTTCAAAGTTTTTTTTCCTGCCATCATGTGTAAGAGAAACCCTTGTCAAGCATGCTCATCAAACATTCTTCAGCAGATTAAGACGGAGGATGATAAAACCTAGGATCAATGCAACTGCATTTTGGCACCTACAGTCAAAAAAAGGAAGCCCAAGCAGCACCTGCCATTTAATTCAGTTTACACTGTAGACAAGACTATACTCATAACATCTAGAGCAAAAATGTTAATTTATGTTACAAAAGGGAGAACGTGACCTCTTTCAAAATGTCAAAGACAACCCCCTGCAACACAAAATATCCTCTACAGATGTCCTCTTTTCAAATGAAAAAGACGGATATGCCATACAAAGCACCAGAAGTATAAAAGGGATATTGAGGTGACAGTTCAGCTTCTTCCTCAGCAAAGGGCATTGCAAATAATTATACAGGTTCATAAAGTATGAGAAGGACTTTGGCATATTCTTTCAGGTTCTGGAACTCATTAAAGGCGAAGTTGGCATGCCACTGTCACAAAAGAAGACATTTTTCCCTCTAAGTGAGAGACAGTCAAAGTTTTAAAAGAAAAATTTCTCAAAAAAGGTTGTGTCATTTAAAAAGGAAGGTCAGGCTTATAAAAAATAAGCATTGTCACTTGCTTTCGTTTGAGAAAGGGAAAGGAGTCTTAGTTGTGATCTATAAAGGGTAGAAGCTCCATGTTTTAATTTAAAAAAAAAAAACTTTTTGAAGGTTTTTCAAAACCATCATTTACGGGTTTTACCTTTTCAAAGCAAGGGGGTTAGAGGCAGTTGCTTACGCATTTCTCATCAGCACAACGACTCTTCGTCTTGTCCTCGAGATCAAAGACGGGAGTATGAGCAATTTGATGAGTTTCGGGCTGGCATCTTGTGTACCCTGTATGTACGGCAGTGCGCTGAATGAGAAAAATTACACGGTTACAAGGCGGTGCGATGCACTTGTAGTGTGCGCGGCGTGCTTTGTAGCTTTGGAGTCTGTCGGCCGTGGTGACCGACACCAACTCGCGCGATGCTCTTTCACATAAACATTTCCATAAAAACGTGCCGTGCATCTTTTAACGGTTCTAACGCCTCCAAATCACTTTTAAAGCTTCTCTAGATTTATAAAAAGCCACTGCCACCATTTTTCAAAGGTATTTATGTGCCTCCATGACCTTTGCAAAACTCTTGAGTAGAGTGAAAGGGTATAAAATCACGGTGGGAAATCACAGTTTTGTTTGGTGTTTTTATTTTAAAGAAAAAACGAGATTGGCTGTGGTTATGCTAGCTAAAGTGAAACATTAAAGAGTGTTGAGATTTCATTGCAAAGCATTGTAACTACCCTCAAACTGTGATGAAAGATAGGAGCACAGGGCTTAAAGGGAAAAACAGTGGGTCATTTTTCTTACACAGTGATCATTAGATGAACTTTGGTGACTTTCCAAAAATCTCCTCTGTTTGTTAAAAGGACAAAACCAGTGTTTGGCCTTTTCAGTTCCATAAAGCAAAATCAGTGGGTAAGCTACCATTTGCATTCGAGGGTGTTATCAAAATCTAAGGTAGGAGAAGCACTAGAGTATAAAGAGGGCAATATTTTGTTTGAAAAGGAGTTTGTTGGTATTTGACTGCTACAAGACCTTTGTTACCACATCAAAAACATTTCAAGCTCTGTCACCTTGTCCTATAAATAGTGACCTTTGATTGTATATACACTTTGTTTGACTGTGAAATAGTGTTGAATATACTAGTTGAAAGGCATACCAAAAGGGAGCAGTTTCTTAAACTAAGAAGATTGTTGGTTTTGCCTTTGTCTAGAATACAAGGTTATGTTATTTGTCCTCAAAACACCAAAAGGCAAGGTGCCCTTACCACACTCTGAGGGAGATCCCTTTAAGCTTGTGTTATCTTTGTTGATTGTGTAATTCATTGTGAGTATTGGGTGATTGATATACAAAGGGAATTTTAGGAAAGGCAACATTACAGAGAACTGAGGGTCTTATATCAAAGGAGGGCATTTCACACTACATTTAAAACCATTATAGCTTGATCAAACAAGTAAATTGACAGGCTGAGACAGAGCTTTGTTTGAAGAAGACATTTCAAAAACTTTGAGGCATTTTGGTGTTTCAGAAGCACATCTAGAACAAGATGCCTCCCAGGCAGGATAGCAAGAGTGGGTTGCACAAGAGGTATGAGTCAATTTCCACCGAAGAGGTCAATGCACACCCATCTATCTTATTCAATTTTCATGAGGTGGGGTGCTTGGATTTTTGCCAAAGGGTACAAGAAGTGAAAATTTTCTCGCCTTTAACACATCTGTGCGCCTTGAGGTTCAGAGACAAACATTTTCAATTGGCAGGCTTTGATTTCAGTTTCTCCCCAAGATCCATATCCAAGGCTACTAAAATTCCCTACATTGGCGAGAAATGGTTCAAACAAAGCTATTTGGACTTGGATGACTACAAACCCTTCCTCAAGCCTGAGCACAGAGAAGCATGCCCTGCTATTTTCCCTTTCTCTTATCTTTTAGTTAGCTATGCCCCCCTTATGAAGATTATCATGAATTATTTCACTTGTGAGGGGAGATTCTCCCAAGTTGATGCATATCACATCAGACTGTTGATGCATTTCACAAGAACCAAGCAGCTGAATCTTCCTTTCTTCCTATGCAAAATCATTGATAAAATGGCCTCCTCTATCCAGAAGAAGCCTCCATCACAGCAAATAGCCTCTCTATTCCATCACTCTCTCATCAAAATCATCATCCTTCACCAGCTTGAGAAGAGAGAGGTTTCTTGGGATGTCTTCATCAGTCACTTGGATTTCTCCACTGTCCCTCTAGTCCATACATCCCCTACATCTCCTACTCATAGCCCCTTGCCTTCCTCTAGCAGACCTACTCCTAGAAAGATCAAATTCACTACAGAACAGGAAAAAGAGCATGGAGAAGGAGAAGGAAGTGGCCAGCAAGATGAGGAAAGACATGAGCATGAAGAAAAAGATGAAGAGAAACAAACTAAGGATGAGGGGAAGCAGCATGACAGTGGTGAAGGTGAGCAGCAGCAAGAGCAAGAGGAGGAGAGTGCTGAACAGCAGCAACTCAGTGGTGATGAACAATAGCAATAAGAGGAAGGGCAGCAGTTTGAGCTGCAGCATAAGGATGATGATCAAGGGCAGCAGCTTGAACAACAAAATGAGCAGGAAAGTGAGGCAGGGAAACAACATGATATTGAGGAGCAGGGGCAGCCTAAGGAAGACACACAATAGTCTCCTCATGACACATAGCAGTCTCCTCATGATGCACAACAGCCTCAAGAAGAAAAGAAAATTCAAGGGGATGACAAGAAAGATGACAAAGGTAAAGGAATCATGCCTTCCTCTCCTAAGAAGGCCAAGCACATGACAACAAGAAAGAGAGTGCCCGAGGTTGTCACTCCAAATGTGACAAGAGCTCTCCTTATTAAAGGAAAGTTTCCAAAGAAGCCTATCATTGACCTGCCTAGGAGGAAGAGCACGAGAATAGCCTTCCAAAGCAAAGGAAAAGGCAAGGTAGGAGAAGGTCATGAGCATGAGAGTGCATTGGATATCATCCCAATCCAAAGCGACGACAGTGAAAACGAGGCTCAAATTCTAGAAAACCTCTTAATCCATAGAGAGGGCCAAATTGATGCATTGAAGGATGACCTTCATCGGGCAAGGAATTTCAATCAATTCTTGCAAATCCAAAATAGGCAAATGAGTGTCCATATGGCTGTGTATGAGACACGAGCAACCAAGTACAAGAAAGAGGTTGCTAAAGCCAAAGCAAGGATAGATGAGCTCATAGGCAATTTTGATGAAAGTGAAGAAGAAGACCAGCCTAGGAAAAACAGACCTAGAACCATAGGGCTTAAAAGAGCCCTTGGAAGGCAAAAGGAAGAGGAGCAAGCCCTTCTCCAATCCACTCCCCTCACTGCATTGTTTGAGCAGGAGATAGAAAATAATAAGGAGGCATGGCTTGAAAGAGTCAATGACCATTTGGAGAAGAAGTTGGAGAGGGAAAACAGGGATCTATAGCTTCAAAGGAGGATGACGAAGCATTACCAAAAGCTAAATCAGTTTGCCCGGCGCAAGTTATAGGCTGCCCAAGAAAAGCTAAAGGAGGCTAAAGGGAAGCGCCCGGCACGGAAAGTGAAGAAAGACACATCAGGACTTCATATTTTGGCTTCTGGTTCAGAACATATTGCTAAGAACCCTTGAGGGTCATACACACCGATTTTGGGCAAATTTTGACATAGTTTGGTTTTTTGGCATTTTTGAGTTTTTGGTAAAAACTCATGAAATTCGCCATTTTATTTTGGGGATTTGTCAAGGGAGGAGAATGGTATCATTGGATACCATAATTTCAGGAGCATACCCTCAACGATTTCCAGGGCATTTGGAGATCATTTGCTTCCCCGAAATGGCGAAAAATGCTCGCTTTTTGCACACTTTGCCCGGTCTATCAGCAGACTGTAGTTTTTGGTTTTTTACACACAGGTTCAGTTTTGGAGGACTTGAGGGCATCAGATTGGGAAAATTTTAGTTTTTCCAGAAATTAGACACTCATAGCTTTCCAACGAGCTATCATGAGCCTCGTTTCAACATCAGGAAGGCTGCCAAATGTTGCCGGCAAGTCAGGGAACCTTTTGTTGATGTAAATTTTGAATATTTTTGTAAAATTTGAACCTTTAGAAACTGATATTTCCTCATGTGTGTTTAGCTATTTTTGCTCATGAGAAGTTGTGAAAAGTCAATTTAATTCTCTTTTTTAGCATTTTCTAGATATTTTATGAGATATTTTGTGCCTTGGGCTTTGCAAAGCCTTAAGGACAAGTTTAGATATTTTGATTAGGCCAATAGGATGGCAAGTTGAACCATGAGGTTTTCCTCACTTTGGCCTATATATTCCAAAGGCTTTCATTGTAAAACAAGGCTGAACTTGATGATAGAAGAAATATATGGTCATATAAGCTTTGGAAGAAATACTTGTCTCATGCTTTTGGATTGCCTCTTGGATGTTCTTGGATGAATGAAGAAGGATTGTTGTTGGATTCCATGACTTGGTAGAATGGTATAGTGTCTCTTTCTTTGTTTTTTCTTATAGGTTTCATTCATGAATACATGTTTCTTTCTTGCTATAGATCAGTAGAGAACAAATTTGAGACATGCCCTTGGAGGCACCTCAAATTTCCTGCTTCTTCATAGCTTTCATATTTTCTTCCTCCTTAGTCATATTAAAGAATTCTTAATTGCTCTTTAGTAACTTGAGGATATTGTTGCTCATTTCATTCATAGTTCTATGTATTGCTAAGTATGATTTATGGTACGCCCTGCTTACCTATGGCTATCCATAGCTCCATCCATGAAATTATCTCTTTGACTGATTAGATTATCATTTTGTTGAACCAAGGAGGCCTAGTTTCGATCTAGCCCTTTGTCTAAGACTATGCAAATCTTGTTTTCAAAGTGCCCAATAACTTGAAGAACTGTGTTTAGGCGTTCCGGCATAGTGTTTTGAGTTGTTTGTCTGTCTTAATTGTTTTCCCAAAGTCTGATAGCCATTTCCCGAAGTTAGAGAGTTATATATCTCTATGCATGGCTTGAATGTTTATTTCTCTGTATTGATTAGCTTATAGTTACATTTTGCATGATTAATGGTTTTCCCTACCATGTTTATGTCTGCTATTAAACTAGTTATGCTTGAAATCCTTTGTTGTTCACAAACTTGATGTCCATTTACTCCATTTTTCCCAAAGATCCTTTCTACCTTGAATCAAATCGGCCCTTCAACAACCTTGTATCACCGTCTGATAGCTTTCTTGACCTTTTCGACCCCATAGCCCAGTTGATCTGACATCTTTTTACCTATCTCATATCTTTGATCAGTTTCATCCCTCACAACTTAAAAAACCAAAACCAAAAACATACTTCATAACTAGCCTAAAATCAGAACATAATAAGCAAACACACAGATATCCCTTACACATATAGAGAGAGCCCTCTCTGAGTCCAGGAAGGCTAGGTCCTTGGGCTCCAAAGATTGGTTTGATGTTACACTGTCATTTGGTTTTCCAATCAGCCAAATCACGGGATCCTAACAAGGCCTGGAAATAACTAAGCCTTACAAGGACTTGTACTCATTTGATTCGAGCAGAGTCAAGTGTTTGGGCCTAATCAAGGATCTTTGTGTCAATCTGGCACAAATACCTACCAAGAGCCTAGTCATGGACATAGTTGTTGTTGACATTCCCCCGAAGTATGGCATGCTTTTTTCTAGATCTTGGGGAGCCAAACTTCAGGGAAACCTCCAAATTGACATGTCATATGCCACCATCCCTATTTTCAATCAAACCAGAAGGTTATATGGAGAGTCCCACATGAAGCATATGGTAAGTAGCCTAGATAGGCCAAAAACACCCCTGTCTATTCCATTCATTCAGACTTAGAATCATTCATATTGTATAATTAAAATGACATTGGTGAACAAGTGGATGAGAATAACAAATATATAGGCCCTCCACAACAGCCAAATCTGTCCTCAAATGAAGAACATGTCATCCTAAACTCTAGCAGCCCTGAACAACAACATAATGGAAAACATGAACTAGAAACACTTTGGAACATGAGCTTTGATGGCTCTTGCAGCAAAGCAGGTTCAGGAGCTGGTGTCTGGATACATAACACAAATGAAGGCCATTCATATAAACTAGATTTTCAGTGCACTAATAACATTGCAAAATATGAGGCTCTCCTCCTTGGCTTGCACTTGCTCAAAGACTTAGGGGCTAAGAAAATATCTACCCAAGGAGATTTAGAGTTGTTCATTAAACAAATAAAAGGTGAGTATTCAGCAAAGAATCCAAGATTGAGAGATTACATAAATTCTACCCTAGATCTCCTCAAAAACTTTGAGAAATATCAGCACACTTTCATCCCTAGAGCCCAAAAATGCCTTGCCAATGAGCTTGCCTTTGCTGCCAGCAATTGCCAAATACCCCATGCAACTGAACAATACACTATCAAATTCAAAAACCGGCCTACAGTGCCTGATAACATGAACCATTGGCAAGTGTTTGAAGGTGATGAACAAATTGATCACTTTCTACAATCTAGGAATGAATTTACAGGAACAAGACCAAGCCTAGAGCATGATGGAGGTGTTTTTGCAGAAGAAAAAATCCATAAAATAGAGCTATCCTATACTGCTGATATGAATATGCTTGCACATCCTTGTGAGGAAGAATTGTTTTAGGATATAGACCAAAGGGACCTTGAGGTTTTACAATGTAAAGATGATACATTACCAAGGGGACTTGCACCATTAGAAGAGTTGTTCGACTTTAATGATGTGGCTAAAAAACCAATGATAGAATCCATCGAGAATGATGTAGAGGAGTATAACATAGGCAACCTAAAGGAACCCAAAATGATCAAACTCTCCAAAACCATTCCTCCTCACATGAAATAGAGATATATTGAACTTTTTCAAGAGTTTAAAGATGTGTTTGCCTAGGGGTATGAGGATTTGAAATCATATGACACAAGCATTATTCAACATAAAATTCCTCTTAAGGAAAATCAGAAACATTTCAAGAAAAAATTGAGGAGAATAAACCCTGTCTTACTACCTTTAGTTGAGAAGGAGATTAAAAATATGTATGATGTCAAGATCATAGTTCCTCTTAGATACTCAGAGTGGGTTTCTAAACTTGTGTCAGTTAGGAAGAAGACCGGGGAGATTAGGCTTTGCATTGACTTTAGAAATCTAGACAAAGCTTCCCTAAAAGATAACTACCCCCTGCCTAATATGGATCACATACTTCAAAAGGTAGTTGGCTCTAGGATAATCTCACTTCTTGATGGCTTCTTCGGTTACAACCAAGTGCTAGTACTCTCGAGTGATCAACACAAAACTGCCTTCACCACACCTTGGGGCACATTCATGTATGTTAAAATTCCATTTGGGTTGATGAATGCAGGGGCTACTTTCCAAAGGGCCATGGACATAGATTTTTCAGAAGACATAGGCTACTTCATAGCCATTTACCTTTATGACATCATTTTTTACTCTAAAACTGATGAAGAGAACTTAATACACTTGAGAAATGTTTTTGAAAAGCGTAGGAAGTATCGCCTATCCTTGAGTCCCAAGAAAACACTATTTGGTCTCCAGGAAGGAAAACTCCTAGGCCACATCATCTCTGAAGAAGGAATCAAAATAGACCCCAAAATGATTGAAGGCATATTGCAAATCAACCATCCTAGGAACATCAAGCAGTTGCAGTCATTCATTGGGAAGATCAACTTCTTGAGGAGGTTCATCCCCAACCTTGATGAACTATTAAGAAATATTACAAACATGCTAAAAAGGGAGATAGGGGTGAAATGGACCTTGGAATCTAAACAATATTTTGAACTGGTTAAACTAGCACTCACCCAAACACCGATTTTAATCAGTCCTGATTTTACCAAAGACTTCTACATCTTCTCATTTGCATCTGAACATACCATTGCTGCAGTGTTATTGCAAAAGAACATGATGGGGCAAGAATAGCCCATAGCCTTCTTCAGCAAAGCCCTTAGATATTCTCCCCTAAATTATAACATCATGGAGAAACAAGCTTTTGCCTTGATTAAGTCATTGAAAGACTTTAGATTCTATATCTTACATTTGCATATCATTGCTTTTGTTCCACACACAATTTTCAAATACATTTTGAACCAGGACCTTGATGGAAAAAGGGGAAAGTGGATTGCTATTAATTTAGAATATGACTTAGAAATTAGACCCACTAAACTGGTTAAAGGACAAGGACTTGCAAAACTTATGGCTGAATCAAATTTCAAAGCATTAGATTTGAATATGGTTGAAGTTTTAGAAGAACAAGAAGAGTGCACAACTCCCCATGTTGAATAAGTATTTCTAAATTCATCTTGGTATGCTAACATCTTACATGTGATTTTCTATCTTAATACTCCTCCTGCATTATCAAAGACAAAAGCTAGATTCCTGAAACAAAAGGCTTTAAAATTTTGCATTTTAGATGGAGTGTTATATTGGAAGAATTTTGTAGGTATTTTTCTTAAATGTTTGCTTCAAGATGATGCAGATAAAATCGTGCATGAGTTGCATGAGGGAGAATGTGGAGGCCATATTTACTGGAAAACCACAGCTAACAAAATCCTTAGAGCTGGCCACAATTGGCCTACCCTTTTTCCTGATACCAACAAACTATTCATGACTTGCCATAAGTGCCAATTTTTTTATGGCAAGAGAAAACTCTTACCGTTTCCTTTGCATCCCATTACTATTGAAGCTCCTTTTAAAAAATGGGGTTTAGAATTCATTGGAGAGATCCACCCCACCTCATCTTCCCAACACAATTGGATCCTCATTGCTACTGATTACTTCAACAAGTGGATAGAAGCCATCCCCTCTAGGAATGCCACTGACTCGGTCATTATCAAATTTCTTGAGACACACATCCTATCTAGATTTGGTTGCCCCAAAAACATCATCACAGATAATGTCGTTGCCTTCACATCCAAAAGAATGGTTGACTTTTTTTATAAATATCACATCACATTAGGACATTCCATGACTTATTACCCTCAAGGTAATGGGATAACTGAGTCCTATAACAAAATCTTGGTCAATATCATCAAGAAGCTTCTGGAACATAATAAAAAAGCATGGCATGGCAAGCTAGTACATGCACTATGGTCTTATATACTAACCACCAAGAAATCAATCAGTATGTCTCCCTATCAACTAGTGTATGGAATGGATGCCATTTTCCCAACATCCTTGGGAGTCCCAGTGAGAAAGCTTCTCCAAGAAGTGCAATCAGAAGAAAATAATATGCAAAGGAGGCGTAACCAAACCATTCATTTGCAGCAGACAAGGGAGGAATTTTACAACAAGACTCAAGTAGTGCAAGAAATCATAAAGAAAATATTTGACAGAAGAACTAAGGCCAACAATTTCCACATTGGAGACACAGTGCTGAAGTGGGATTCTAGGAGGGAGGACAAAGGTAAACATGGAAAATTTGAGAAGTTATGGAAAGGTCCTTACCTCATTCAGCCAGTTAGAGGTCATAATGCTTTCTTTTTACAAGGACTGAATGGAGAAGAGTTATTTGGAGGTCCTGTCAATGGCAGGATGCTCAAACACTATTTCTGTCAAGATTCCTAGTTTCAAACCTCTATTCATTGTACATAACATTGCATGATGAGATATCATAAAAAGAAAAAACACAAAAAAAAGAAGGAAAAAGAGGGTAGTTTTGAAAAGAGGTACAGCCCCATACCCAAAAAATAGTAGTTGTGAAAGTGTGCAAGCCTAAATGCCACTACTTGTTCAAAAGAGCCTTGTTCAGTCATCTAGCCTAATCATGGTTGAACATGTTTTCAATTTATTACTGATAGGTTAGTGAAAAAGAACTTGTCAAAAAATCTAAACTTGACTTGTCAGCAGGGATAGATTAGGAAGAGAAGATACTGGTTCCACATGCTCAAATCTGAACCAAAGAGAAAGATGGGGAGGCCTAACAAATGATAAATCACAACCCTCGTAATTTCTAGTTTGTTTGTACAAAAATAATATTTGTGTGCAGCTTTTTCCAATGCCACAGCCCATGGTAAGTCATATTTCCTAATACTTATTTAAACCATGTTTTCAATTTCATGTCAATAGCTTAGAGAATGAAGTATGCCATACAGCTTAATTTTGACAGTCAAGTTAGTCTAGGTAGAGAATAAAAAGAGTTCACTAGCATAATCTAAACTCTTAGAAGTTATAAGAGTAGAAGTAGATAGTTTGATTTTGTTTTCAAAACAAAAGAATTTCAAGGGTTTTCCATTTCAAGTGCACCCAAGGAAGAAGAAATGTTAGGCAAGTAGGCTGGGTAAGTAGAAATGATGGTTGAAGTGATCATTTTTCAGATTCTTGAGATCACAACTTCAAATAAGCATCAGCAAATTAAATGAAGGAAAAATCTGCCCAATGGACGAAGCACTAGTCTTCATAAAACCAGAGATCTGAAATTTTGGACACCTCCTAAGAAGAAGCTGCCCTCCCCAAGTGGAGCCATTGTTAGTCATTAGTAATTTTTGCTTTTTGTGGATGACTAAATGCTTATCCTAGATTTCTAGAAACAAAATTCCTGAATATTGTGTTTTCTAGAAATCTCACTACCTTCATTATCCTTAAGATAAATTTTTCACTACTTCACTACTCTATCAAGTCATGGTCAGCCTATCACTCCCAAAAAACCCATCATGGGCTCATACCACTCATATTCACTATGTTTTTCTACCTTTGACCTTACCACTCTGTTTTGAATTTCCTAACCCTTCCATTGCCACCTTGGATTGCCAAGTAGCCTAACCTTTTCCCCTATTCACCAAGTGCCTCAAGCATTGGTGGTCTCAAGCTACCCTCTTAGGCTCTTTAGATAAATCAAAATCAGGGGGGGTTTTGGGTCTGCAATGCATAAAATTTGTTAAAATATCTGTTTACACCTAAAAGACCACTAGTCAAGTTTTCAGCCAAAGACCAACCCAAAAAGCCTCCCACTAGGTCACGACTCACCTAGGATTTCATAGGTTATATGATTGTTATGGTGTTATAAAATCATTGTTTTGCATGTGTCAAGAAGGTGGATCTAATGAAAAAGGAGTCAACATCTATGGTTATAAAAACAGATCAGGAAAACCTTCAAGGAAGATTTCCTTAATCAAGTTCAAAATCTACCAATAGCAACTGTCCATGATTGATTGTTCTGCAGAACTGTCAAGGTGGCTATCAGCAGGAAACTAGGCAAGGTAAGAGGCCTGCCCCTCATTGAAATATACGCTCAGGCAAGAAGAAAGGAAGCAGGCCTATGTTCAAAGAGAATCAGGGTTTTAGGACTAATTGGACCAGCAGTTTTCCAGACAAGGATTCAAGGCAACAAGACACAAGGGTAGAGGCACACTGGCACAATCAAGCAAGAAATTGAAGATTTTTTAGAAATCATAAATGAAAAAGGGAAAAAGGTGAGGTGAACTGAACATAAATGAATGAACTTGAAAGGGCTATAGATAACTTAGAATACAATACTAATTATTTTTCTCTAACAACCCTAAAACCTAAGATTTTGGTAAGATAATCAAAGAAGGTGAAAGGCAAGTTTGGACTCCATGATAGCAGCAAAGTTTTCCTGAGAATATCACTGCCTACAAACATTCCAAATTCATTTCAAGGGGTATGTCATGATGAAAATGAGCAAAGTAGGTGAAAAAAAGACCATGGGCCTTCCATCATGACAACAGAATGTTGAAGAAAATATCAGAAGGTGACCTCCATAGTTTGTCAAGGTAACAGTGCTTCACTACATCAAAAGGAAAGAATGCAGAGAGTATCAGGGTGAGGGAGGTCAAGTTTTCAAATGCATACAATTGCCTTCAAAAGGTCAAAAAGGGTACTAGTATGAGGGAGACTAAGCTTTCAAGTACGGTCAATTGCCCTCAAAATGTTCAAAAGGAGAAAAACTTAAGGTTGAGTGTCAAAATGAAAAATCAAGCTGAGCATGAGATCACTGCTGAGTGGCTGAAGGTTGTCAAACTCCAAAGAGTAACAAAAGGGAACAAAAATAAATGTGTCATAGGCACCTGCAAATATCAGAAGTGGCCAATGGAAGACATAGCAAACATAATTTGTAGTCTTTGTCAAAGTAAGTGTATCACTGTTAAAAATAGTAAGGAGATAAGAAGATCATGTTTTTAGGTCACTAACACTCAGACATTTCAAAAGGGGATTAAAAAAAGTTTTTCAGTTTCCTAGTGCAAACAAGGAGAGGTTTAACAGTGCCAACACTTCCAAATTTAAAGGAGACTTCTTCATCTTTTTAGCACACCCTCACCAAAAGAAGAAAAATCACTTTGGCAAGTTGCAAATCACCTGCAAAAAGAATCACAGGATATCAGTGAAACTCATAAAGTGACCAAAAAAAACATAGCAGAAGTGGTTTTTTTTTTAAAATTGATTTATCTTTCAAAGGGCATAAAGACTCCTCAATTATCTTTTCGAACTCACTTGTCATTTTTCAAATAAAGAAAACCTACAGGAGAAGATTCAGAGTTTTTTTACTGTTCCTGGGAAAAATTTTCTAGGCGCTACACAAATCGAGTGGCATTGCGCTCACAGGCCTTGGGGTTGTGCTTATTTGGTTTTACACTAATAAAAATTCAACGGCACTGCGTGAATAAGGATTGGTACTGTGCGAATCGGGTGGCGATACGCACAGACAGTCTCGACACGCCCAGGACCCGACACTCTGTTCTGAACGCCCGGCGCTGTGCACACACGACACACGACCTGCCCGGCACTATGCCTAGAGGCTGGCAGGCCAGCATGATGCCTGACACCATGCTTAGACAGAGACATGACTCCCCCGGTGCTTCGCACAGCAAATCCCTACTCGCCCGACGCTGTGCTAATGCAGAGACTCCTCTGAATTGCAGAAAATTTGCCAAATGTCAAGAGAAACACCTCCAAATTGCCTCCAAAGACCTGCAAACAAGCTGAAAACTAGTAGGTGGATTTTCCTCTTTGAAATCCAAGTATTTTTTATGAATTGACAAAGAAGTAGAGGACATGGACATAGATGAAGAAGATGAAAATGATCAAGGTGATGGCAATGATGACAAAACAGAAAATGAAGAAGACAGTGACACCCAACAAGCAAGCCTTAGTGATGGAAACGACAGCAAAGAGAAAAATATTCATGACTGTCATGACAACAGTCATAACGGTCATGAAAAAAATTAGTTTCATAGTGATGATGAAGATGTTGATAGTGCCAAAGATAAAGAGGAAAGTGATCTTCATAATGAGAAAGATGATAGTGAAGAAAGTGCAGAGGGTGCTAGTGAACATGATGACCCCAGCAATGTAAATACAAGCATCTAAAATGAAGAACCAAATGACAATGAAGAAATCAATGAAGAGGATGAAAGTGTTGATGATGTCGAAGAAAATGATGATGCAGAAAATATTATGACTGATGATATCAAAAATGAAAATGAAGAAGTTGATGACAACAGCAAGGATCATAGCCATGTGTAATGTTCCTTTTTCAGGATTGCTCATAAATCATGCACTGACAAATGCATTTTCAGGAAAATATGCAATGGAATAGGAAAATGACTCTTTTATCCTTTGGATCAGTCGATAAACAAACTAAATCCAAGATTTCAGCAGAAACAAATAAGACTAGGTGGGTTAAACAGATCTCCCACACCTAGTTATCTTCAAGAGAAGGCCCAATGAGGGGCTGAAACAAAGTAAAACACTCTACTGGAAGTGAAAATATCTATTAGTGCATAAGAGGTGCTGATAGACACTCAGCAACTAATTCCAAGTACAGCAACAACTTAGATCTGAATTCAGGATCCAAAAAGTGAGGAAAAGCAGTGATTTCGACCCTAAAATAGATGTATTCATAAATATGCATAAAATTAAGGGAAAATCCGGGAGTTTAATTCCGATTAGGTCATGAGGGACCTATGATCCTAATTTTAGCTCAAAAAAATCATTCTAGCTATGTTAAATAGTTCCTCCATCCCCAGATATGCTTAAAAATGTTGATTTCCCATGATTTTGAGTATGTAGAAAATGGCTGAAGCATGTAGAGCGTAATTTATGAAGAAATTAGAAACAATATGTCTGAAACATCAGATCTGAATTTTATTATCACTGAGCATGAAGAAAAATGGAGATTCAGCTCCTTTTATACATCAAAAGATCACCTGACAAGGGGATTTCATGAAAGAACAAATTACAAGTATCAAATCTGTAGAATATGGATCTAGAAAATGCAGAATCACTGAAACTATGATTACATGAGCTGAAATGTACAAAATTACATAATAATAATGAAATACAAACTTTCCGGAAGAAGGGATGGCCCTTCCTCAAGGAAATGAGCACCAAACTAGGGTAGAAACCCTGCTGCAGCAATGCACCGGAAAAATAACGCAGTTTCTGAAGTTTACTACGCAGATGATGATGGAAGGTCCTTTGGCTTGATGCCAATATCTGAAACTGAAGCTCAATTCCTCCTCACTAATCTTCCAGAGAAAGGAATGCTCCCTTTTCTGCAAAACTAGATCTGGAAGTGGTGTTGAAACCCCTCACTGCAACACCCAACAACACAGTATTATTCTGCTGTAGAAATAATGCTATCTTGATGGAGGAAGCTTGGCCACAAGCCTAGATGTGAGGAATTTCATAACATACTCCTTCAAGAGCTCCTCAATGACGGAGGAGTAATTCTTAAACAGGAAATTCCTCTCTCTAGCTAAACAGCCAGAGATTTTGAATTTCCCATGCAATCTCAAATCGAATTATCTTAAACTACCTTTCCTTGTGGCCTTCCTCTTTATTTTATAACATTAGGGTTTGGAAAACCATAAACCACCTCCAATGAGTTAGCCCTTTTCACATGAATGGTCTCCATCTAAAACTGCGTTGATCAATAAGGAGGTTCAATGCATCTAGACACTGCTGAGATTTGGTCCTGTTGACCTTCAACCTTCTGCATTCCTTTTATTGAGATGGCCCAGATTTTTCCATGTTCACATTGGGCATTTATTTATTTTTCTGATTAGGAGTTTTAGAGTCCCTCCTTTACACTTTTATTCATGAGTTAATAAAATTGAAAATAAAATGCAATATTCCCGTTATCTTCAAAATGTGGGAACATTACACCATGATCAAGACACCTACAAAAAAACAGTCACACCTCTTTCCATGACATATCAGAGAGGGTCAAGGAAGGTGTTTGTTGCCTCTAAGAGGCAAGGTACCCTACCATCTACTTTATCTCAGCTACTGGACAAAGGCAAACATAAGGTAAAAGAAGAAGATCATGAGGTTGAGAGGGAGTTTGAAATCATCCAGGTAGACAGTGATGAGGAAAATGAAACAAGGATTTCAAAATTGTTCATTCAGAACAAGAATTCCCTCATAGAAGACCTCCAAGCAAACTTGAATAGAGCCATAAGTGTGAATGATGCCCTTGACAAGGAGAATAGGCAGCTAGGAGAACATATTTATGAGACAAGGACAATCAAGGCCCGGAAAGAGGCACAAAGGGCACAAGTAATACTAGAAGAGTAAATGGGCACTTATGAAGAAAGTGAGGATGAGGAAGGAAAATCTAGGAGGAGACCTAGAACCATGGGGCTAAAGAAGGCATTAGCAAAGCAAAGAGAACAGGAATCTACCCTAGCTTAACAGCTCCCTCTAGATCAACTATTGGCCATGGAGATAGCTCATGATCAGGAGCCTTGGTTCTAAAGAGCCAACATTCACTTGGAGGCTAAGTTGAAGAGGGAAAATCAAGATCTTGATCTACAGGGGAGGATGACTAAACATTATGCTTTGAAACACAAGCTCACGAGTGCTAAGCTCAAAGAGGCTCTCCTAGAAATTCAAGCACTCAAAGAAGGTAAAGACCAAGAAAGGCTTGGAGACATGGCCCAATATTTTCCATAGGCTTCTCCAACCCTTTGAAGAAGTTGTCCACCAAATTTGGGGGAATTCTGAACATTTTTTCTTTTTTGTGAATTTGGAGGCCTATTAGCGCAACACCCCTGGCACTATGCTAATTCCTCAAGCATCCTCAGAGGGAAAACTCTATATTTTTGGATTTCTCATGACTATTACATTATTCTCACCAATTTGCAGAGTTTTTGGAGCACTTTTAACCCCTCAAAAGGTCACAAAACACCACTTTTTCTACCTTTCTGCCTCCTTTACAGACTTGGCACTCTGCTCAGAGAAGTTTTGGGAAATTAGCTTGTTGGATAGGTTGCAGGAGCTCAATCAGAAAAAAATGGTAGGTTTGGAAATTAGACTCATCCATATTTCCAATGGGCCATCACGGGACAAGATTCGACATCGGGAAGGGGTCCAAAATCTAGCTACAAGTGGACCTATTTCCTGCCCAAGAAGGTGTTATGCATTTAGACCAATTTGGCATTTTTGGCTAAAAGTCAACAAAACGCACTCATTTATTGTAAAATCATATTTTAGTGTTTTTTAAGGAAAATCACTCTATAATTAGCTGATAGAAGTTATTTTGGCATTTATTTCATGGGATATTTATTGCGTTGGGCCTTGCATGGTCTCATAGGCGTAAATGACATTTATGACTTGTTTTGACATTTTCCAACCCTATCTAGGGTTTTTTCCCTCCTTTGATAAATATAAATAGAGCATGAGGGCTTCATTGTAAATGTTGGCATTTGATGAGTTTTGAGAGAAATACATGGTTTTCTTAAGCTTGGAGAATAAATTGGTCTTGTGGAGTTTCTTAATGGATTGCTTTGATTGATGATGAAGGAGGATAGCTTGCAGGATCCCTGAACATGATTAATGGTGATGTGTCTCTGATTATTTTTTTTTCCTTATGTTTGATTATATTTCCATCTTTCTATGTTGCATTAGAACAGAAAAGTATAGGTTGAGAAATGTTGTTTGAGGCACCTCAGTCCTTCCTGTTGTCTATTGTCTTTATGTTTTCCTCTGCTGGGTTAGTTTAAGAAATTCTTAATTGATTCTTAGACCCACCTATGACTTTTTGTTCCATGAATGGTTCAGTATAGTGCTTTTCAAATATGTTTGATGGTTAGCCCTACCTATTTGATGTTATTTAAACTTTGTTTTGGAATCTCCCTTTAAAGTATTACTTGTTAGGTTTTAGCCAAAGAGGTCATGTTCTGATCATGCCCTTTGTACATGACCAAGAAGTTTATTTAAAGTTCTTTGTAGCTTGATCACAGATGCTTAGGCTTTCCCTCTTCTCTGATACAAGGTATATGTTATCTTGTATGTTTTCTAAGTCTTGAAGGTGAAATCACTAAGAGTTAGATAGTTTTCTTGCTTTTCATGATTCACTGGATTGTTCATCTTGATACTTGTTTCCTAAAGTATAATCTAAAGCTATTTTTTTGCCATGTTTTATGATTATATCCTTATGTTGATCAGTATTTGAGACCATCTTGTTTAAAGAGTATTTGTTTAAGGATTATTCACTGCCCTTATACACCTACTATCTTCACAAACTTAATTTCCATTCCACTTCACACATGCCTTAAATATCCACTGATTATGTTAGATTTTCCCTGATAAGCATCTTGTTCCATTTTTGAGATATCCATGAATTTCATAGACTCCATAGCCCAATGATTTGAATACCTCTCACTCCACTTATTCTACCTGACCATCTTACCCAACCAAAAACAAGCAACAAACACTATGCTTAACAACTAGCCTAAAATCAACCCTAGAAGAAAAAATTTCACATCCTTGCATAAAATAGAGAGAACCCTCTCTGAGTCCAGGAAGGCTAGGTCCTAGGACTCCCAATATTGGTCTGATGTTACCTTGTGCATTTGGTCTACCAATCTGCTAAATCATGGGAACCTAACATAATGGAGATCACGATGGGACTTTTTGAGTAAGAAACAAGCTTATTCATCCTTAGAGAATTCAGAAGCCCTTGTTAAAGAGTATCCAGTGATTTATCGCCACACTAACATAATGGCGATCACAGTGGGACCTTCTGAGTTAGTGACAATCTGAGCACTCCTTAGAACTTCAGAGACCCTTATCAAATCATAAAGAACTCAAACTGTTAGCCAAAGAGTAGAATCTAGTTGTTTCACCATCCTAGCAAAATGATGACTCGGCTGTAGGACACTCATAGAAACCTTTGGGCTACATAGAAAAACCCAGAAAACCCCTAAACATCCCTAGATTGGTTTTTTGTCAGTTATTGGTGGTGGACCATAAACATACATCCTTAAAACAACAAAAAATATCCACTTGGCAACTCCACAAGCCTCCAGTAGGCCTTCTAACCTTACTAGATTTCATAAATTTCCTAGGATTGTGTCAAAGCAGCCCTGACAAGTTTAGAGGCCTAGTCACACACTGTGTGAGTTTAGAAAACACTAAGAGAGGTCATCCTTCCAAAAATATTCCTAAAAATTTTATCCTCTCTACATTTTGAGTTTGAAATTTGGCTTCATAAAGGATTCATACCAGATCTCATCCGGACCCAAATCCTCCTACTATAGTTGATGACCCAGAAAATATTTTGTGGAAAACTTCTAAAACTAAGAACTAAACTCCTGTTAGGACCATCCAAAGAGCAAGCTCTGTCCCTGAACACCTTATAGCTTTGCAAGATCCCCAGTTTGACTTGCACCATACAAGAAACATTTTCAAAACCAAGTCACAAAGTGGGATTGACCAGACTGACCTTGAGCCCTTAGATTTGCAACAGAGTTCAAGCAGAGAAGCTTCTCCTTATACTCCCCTTGAATTTTAGCTTCTCCATCACTTTAGCTCTTTTCATACCAAATCTACTCAAAATCAGTTTACCAGTCCAAGTACTTCTACCACACCCATCCATACCTCCACTGTTTAAACCACTTCACTTCATCCCCCACCACCTCTCACAAATCCTCCCCTTGTAAATCCTCCTTGGATTCCACTAGCCCCCATCATGGAAGCTTGGTATGCCCCCTGGTACTACCACAACCATTGTTACCTTTACTACATTATTACCAGTCCAAAATCCCTCACTTTACTGGAGTTGAATCCATCACTGCCCAACAACATGTAGATAGGATAAATGATGCCTTTGATTACATGGAATTAGAAGAGGAAACCATTAAAATGAGGAAATTTGCACAAAGCTTAGGAGGAGAAGCCAAAAAATGGTTCAAGGGCTTGACTCCTAACACCATACATGATCTCCCCTCCCTTTATCAAACCTTTATAAACAAGTGGGAAATCAAGAAAAACCCCCTCCAAATCCTTTCAGAATATAACAATATTAAGAGAAATGTAGGAGAAAGTGTACAATATTATTGCACCAGGTTTAACAATGTCTACAATGCCCTCCCACCTCACATGAAATGCCCACAAGGCCTATCACTACTAAAGTTTCCAGAAGGTTTGGATCTAGACATGGCCTATCAACTAAGAGAAAGAGAGCCCCTAACTTTAGAAGACATGCAAAAGGGAGCTATAAGTGTGGAGGCCAACCTAATTGAAAAAACGGCTAGGATGAGATTAGAAAATAGAGTCACCTACAAATATGAAATAGTGGCCTCAACCTCCTCATCTGATGCCAAGATTGATAATCTAGTGAGAGTGATGGAAAGAATGATGGAAAAAATAAAATTGAGTGAAAGAACACCTCCTAGGGAAAACTAGGCAAATCCCCGGAAAAGAAATAGGAATCCAAACTTCATAAGAGATCCTCTCCAAAATAGACCAAGAGAAAATGAATAATAGATTAGGCCCCCTTTCTCACAGATCAGAACCATATTATGTAGATGAAGAGGGAAGAGGGACTAAAGAACCTGAAGAAGACCATGTTAACTTGATAGGTTCTGATAGTGAGGGTGAGGTTTTTCTCACAGAAGAAGAACAAGGCTTCTTTTCCTCAGCTCAAATTGAAACTAACTATGAGGATTCTAAAGACTATCAATTAGGATTTGAAAATTCCATAATGTAAGTCCATAGGAAATATGACCTTAGGAGCAAAAAGAACCAAGAAAACTCCAAAAAGAATCAAGAAAACTCCCAGAAGAATAAAGAAGACACTGATGTTAGGAATACACCTGAAAACACTCCTAAGAAGATAGCAGACATTACTAACACCATGGCTAAGAAAAATAATCTAAACAAAGACAAAGCTAGCCAACCAAGTGGTGACACACGCTGCTCTAGTGCCTCTACTAGTGGCCCAGAGAAAATTATTTTGTCCAAAATCCCGAAACAAAATCAACAAACTAAACTTGTAGAAAATATTATGGCTGATAAGACCGATGTAAATATGTCCAAAACACAAGTACCTTTCAGTTTTGAGGGAGAGATTGCTAAAATAAAGATCACCATGCCTCTCACCGAACTGGTTACTCAAGAAGTGTATAGGTCCCAAGTTTTGAGAGTCTTAAACATGGGAAATGATACTGATACCTTAAACTTGACAGATGATAAATTGGAACTGTTGTTTGGTCCTGAAGTAGAAGGAAAGTATCAAGAAGGAGCCATTCCCCCTTTCTACGTCATCTTAAACATACATGATAAAATTTTGCACAATTCCATGCTAGACTCTGGTGCCTCACACAACCTCATGCCTAAAGTTTTGATGGAGAGATTAGGCCTGTTAGTCATCAGTATTTTTTACTTGTTGGTGATGACTACTTGTAACAGCCAAGTCTTCCAACAGCCGATCTAAAAATTTGTCAAAATTTCCAGCTGGGAAAACACCTATAAAATTTTTTTTCTCTCCTACCTTTCAGTCCACCCATGACGATATGAAACCTCATTATCGAATCCTACCTAGCCTCAGCCATACTATTCTGCCCATCAGCTCTAAAAAAGACAATCCAAATCTTTTCAAACAGTCTCCCCTAAGTTAGGAAGTGGTGCTTTAAGACATTTCTCCCTTGGAAAACTATCCAAGAGCCAAAAAACCTCCATCTGCTATAGACCAGTCATAACAAACCTTCCTACTCTGCTAATAAAGTTGGTCACAGCCCTAGGTCGCACCACTAATACACCCTTAAGTCTCAGCAAAACATAGACCATAAGTCAAGCTGATTTTAGGTGTTTTTACAGTGTTTGATGGATCTTTCAAGGACAGAAACATGCCAGCATCTCAGAAGACAATTTTTGAACTTCAAATGAGAAGACAACTGCTTCTCAAAGTGATCTTGAGCCTGGGATGCAGCTACAGGATAAAGAGTTTTCATCAAGCTCTTGTGACCACATTCAAGGCCTGAAACGACACTTAAAGGAAAAACAACACTGTCAAGAGGCTAATGATATGAAATGGCTAAGAACCTCCTTCATTTATAAGCAGAGGGTTTTGAAGACCAAAGGACCTCCTTCATCTATAAGCAGAGGGTTTTGAAAGCGCCTCCTTCATCTATAAGCAGAGGGCACTGGACAAATTCTGGTTTTAAGAATTGCAACTGACTGTAAGACAGATTTGTTTTTAATAAACAGTGAGACAGTGACTAGGGTTTTCTGAAGTAAAGTAATGATTGAAGGCAGAGGTAAAAGCAGTAGTGTTTTTCAAAGTTTTTTTTCCTGCCATCATGTGTAAGAGAAACCCTTGTCAAGCATGCTCATCAAACATTCTTCAGCAGATTAAGACGGAGGATGATAAAACCTAGGATCAATGCAACTGCATTTTGGCACCTACAGTCAAAAAAAGGAAGCCCAAGCAGCACCTGCCATTTAATTCAGTTTACACTGTAGACAAGACTATACTCATAACATCTAGAGCAAAAATGTTAATTTATGTTACAAAAGGGAGAAAGTGACCTCTTTCAAAATGTCAAAGACAACCCCCTGCAACACAAAATATCCTCTACAGATGTCCTCTTTTCAAATGACAAAGACAAATATGCCATACAAAGGCCAAAGATATCAAATGGATATTGAAATGACAGTTCAGCTTCTTCCTCAGCAAAGGGCATTGCAAATAAGTATACAGGTTCATAAAGTACAAGAAGGACTTTGGCATATTCTTTCAGGTTCTGGAACTCATTGAAGGCGAAGTTTGCATACCACTGTCACAAAGGAAGACATTTTTCCCTCTAAGTGAGAAAACAGTCAAAGTTTTAAAAGAAAAATCTCTCAAAAAGGTTGTGTCGTTTCAAAAAGGAAGGTCTGGCTTATAAAAAATAAACATTGTCTCTATGCTTTCGTTTGAGAAAAGGAAAAGGAGTCTTAGCTGTGATCTTATAAAGGGTGGAAGCTCCATGTTTTAATTTGAAAAACAAAATATTTTTGAAGGTTTTTTCAAAACCATCATTTATTACACCAAGGGTTTTACCTTTTTCAAAAGCAAGGGGGTTAGAGACCATTGCCCATGCATTTCTCACATCTCAAAACACCAACAGAACTCTTTGTGTTGTCTTCAAGATCGGAGATAGGAAGTTTGAGCAATTTCAAAGAGTTTTCAGGCCTGAAGAAATGCGCGGCGTGCCTGTACAACCGTGCGGCGTGCTCAGGCGGAAAAATTACACATGGTTACAAGGCCGCATGGCGTGCCTGTAGGTGTGCGCGGCGCGCCTGTAGCTTTGGGTCCTGTCGGCCCGAAAGGTGACCCAACACCAACTCCTGCGCTGCACTCTTTCACACAAACATGTTGCGCATCTTTTAACGGTTCTAACGCCTCCAAATCACTTTTAAAAGCTGCTCTAGCTTTCTAAAAATCCTGCCACCGTTTTTTAAAAGGTATTTACATGCCTCCATGACCTTTGAAAAACTGTTGAGTAGAGTGAAAGGGGATAAAAATCACAATAGAAAATCACAGTTTTGTGTTTGGTGTTTTTATTTTAAAAGAAAAGCGAGGTTTGCTGTGAATATGCTGGCTAAAGGTGAAACATTAAAGAGTGTTGAGATTGCATCGAAAAGCCATTGTAACTGCCCTCAAAACTGTGATGAAAGATAGGAGCATAGGGCTTAAAGGGCAAAAATGTGGGTCATTTTTCTTACACAGTGATCATTAGATGAACTTTGGTGACTTTCCAAAAATCTCCTCTGTTTGTTAAAAGGACAAAAAACAGTGTTTGGCCTTTTTCAGTTCCATAAAGCAGAATCAGTGGGTAAGCTACCATTTTCATTCGAGGGTGTTATCGAAATCTGAGGTAGGAGGAGCAGTAGAGTATAAAGAGGGAAATATTTTGTTTGAAAAGGACTTTGCTAGTATTTGACTACTACAAGACCTTTGTTACCACATCAAAAAAATTTCAAGCTCTGTCACCTTGTCCTATAAACAGTGACCTTGGACTGAATATACACTTTGTTTGACTTTGTTGTAGTGTTGAATATAGTTTTTGAAAGGCATACCAAGAAGAGAATAGTGTCTTAAACTAAGAAGATTGTGGTTTTGCCTTTGTCTACAATACAAGGTTATGTTGTTGTCCTCAAAACACCAAAAGGTAGGGTGCCCTTACCACAAACACAGGAAGTCCCTTTGACTTTGTTATCTTTGTTGACTGTGTAATTCATTTTGAGTATTGGCTAATTGAGATACAAAGGCTGGGAAAGGCAGCATTCTGAAGGAACAAGGGTCTTATATCAAAGGAGGGCATTTCACACTACATTTGAAAACATTTTTTCTTGATCAAACAAATAAATTAATAGGCTGAGACAGAGTTTTGTTTAAAAACAAATTTCAAAAGCTTTGAGGCAGTTTGGTGTTTCAAGAGCGCATCTAGTTCAAGATGCCTCCCAGGCAAGATAGCAAGAGTGGGTTGCACAAGAGGTATGAGCCTATTTCCACCGAAGAGGTCAATGCACACCCATCAATCTTATTCAATTTTCATGAGGTGGGGTGCCTGGATTTTTGCCAGAGAGTACAAGAAGTGAAAAGTTTCTCTCCTTTAACACATTTGTGTGCCTTGAGGTTCAGAGACAAAAATTTTCAATTGGCAGGCCTTGATTTCAAGTTCTCCACGAGATCCATATCCAAGGCCACTAAAATTCCCTACATTGGCGAGAAATGGTTCAAACAATGCTATTTGGACTTGGATGACTACAAACCCTTCCTCAAGCCTGAGCATAGAGAATCATGCCCTGCTATTTTCCCTTTCTCTTATCTTTTAGCCAGCTATGCCCCCCTTATGAAGATCATTATGAAGTATTTCACTTGTGAGGGGAGATTTTCCCGAGTTTATGCATATCACATCCGACTGTTGATGCATTTCACAAGAACCAAGCAGTTGAATCTTCCTTTCTTCTTGTGCAAAAGCATTGAGAAAATGGCCTCCTCTATCCAGAAGAAGCCTCCATCACAGCAAATAGCCTCTCTATTTCATCACTCTCTCATCAAAATCATCATCCTTCACCAGCTTGAGAAGAGAGAGGTTTCTTGGGATGTTTTCATCAGTCACCCAGATTTCTCCACGGTCCCTCCAATCCATACATCTCCTGCATCGCCTACTCATCGCCCCTTGCCTTCCTCTAGCAGACCTACTCCTAGAAAGCTCAAATTCACTACAGAACAGGCAAAAGAGCATGAAGAAGGAGAGGGAAGTGGCCAGCAAGAGGAGGAAGGACATGAGCATGAAGAAAAAGATGAGGAACAGAAGGAAGAAAGTGATGGAGGGTAGTAGCATGATAGTAGTGAGGGTGAGCAGTAGTAAGAACAAGAGGAGGAGAGTGCTGAACAATAGCAACTCAGTGGTGATGAACAGCAGCAAGAAGAGGAAGGGCAGCAATTTGAGCAACAGCATAAGGATGATGATCAAGGGCAGCAGCTTGAACAACAGACTGAGCAGGAAATTGAGACAGAGCAGCAGGATGATCTTGATGACCAAGGGCAGCAGGAAAGTGAGGCAGGGCAACAACATGATATTGAAGAGAAAGAGCAGTCTCCTCATGACACACAATAGCCTCCTCAAGATACACAACAGTCTCCTCATGATGCACAACAACCTCCTCAAGATACATAGCAGCCTCAAGAAGAAAAGTAAATTCAAGAGGATGACAAACAAGAAGACAAAGGTAAAGGAATCATGCCTTCCTCTCCTAAGAAGGCCAAGCACAGGACAGCAAGGAAGAGAGTGCCCAAGGTTGTCACTCCAAATGTGACAAAATCTCTCCATAGAAAAGGAAAGTTGCCAAAGAAGCTTATCACTGACTTGCCTAGGAGGAAGAGCACAAGAATAGCCTTCCAAAGCAAAGGGAAAGGCAAGGTAGGAGAAGATCATGAGCATGAGAGTGCATTGGATATCATCCCAATCCAAAGTGACGATAGTGATAACGAGGCCCGGATTCTAGAAAACATCCGAATCCATATAGAAGGCCAAATTGATGCATTGAAGGATGACCTTCATCGGGCAAGGAATTTCAATCAATTCTTGGAGATCCAAAATAGGAAAATGAGTGTCCATATGGCTGTCTATGAGACACGAGCGATCAAGTACAAGAAAGAAGCTGTTAAAGCCCAAGCAAGGATAGATGAGCTCATAGGCGATTTTGATGAAATTGAAGAAGAAGAATATCCTAGGCAAAAGAGGCCTAGAACCATAGGGCTTAAAAGAGCCCTTGAAAGGCAAAAGGAAGAGAAATAAGCCCTTCTCCAATCCACTCCTCTCATAGCATTGTTTGAACAAGAGCTAGAAAACAATAAGGAGGCATGGCTTGAAAGAATCAATGACCATTTGGAGAAGAAGGTGGAGAGGGCAAACAGGGATTTAGAGCTGCAAAGGAGAATGACGAGGCATTACAAGAAGTTAAATCAGTTTGCCCGTCGCAAGTTAAAGGCTGCCCAAGAAAAGCTAAAGGAGGCTAAAGAGAAGCGCCCGGCACGGAAAGTGAAGAAAGACACATTAGGACTTCATATTTTGGCTTCTGCTTCTGAACATGTTGCTAGGGACCCTTGAGGGTCATACACACCGATTTTGGGCAAATTTTGACATACTTTGGTTTTTTGGCATTTTTGAGTTTTTGGTCAAAACTCATGAAATTCACCATTTCATTTTGGGGATTCGTCAAAGGAGGAGAATGGTATCATTGGATGCCATAATTTTAGGAGCACACACTCAGTGATTTTCAGGACATTTGGAGATCATTTTCTCCCCTGAAATGGCGAAAAATGTTCACTTTTTGCAAACTCTGCCCGGTCTATCAGCAGACTGTAATTTTTGGTTTTTTACACACAGGTTCAGTTTTGGAGGACTTCTAGGCATCATATTGAGAAAATTTTAGTTTTTCCGGAAATTAGACACTCAGATCGTTCCAACGAGCTATCATGAGCCTCGTTTCGACATCGTGAAGGCTGCCAAATGTTTCCGGCAAGTCAGGGGACCTTTTGCTGATGTAAATTTTGAATATTTTTTGTAATTTTTGAATCTTTAAAAACTGATATTTCCTCATGTGCGTTTAGCTATTTTTGCACATGAGAAGTAAGGAAAAGTCAATTATTTTCCCTTTTTTAGCATTTTTTAGATATTTTATGAGATATTCTTGTGCCTTGGGCTTTGCAAAGCCTCAAGGACAAATCTAGATATTTTGGTTAGGCCAATAGGATGGCAAGTTGAACCATGAGGTTTTCCTCACTTGAGCCTATATATTCCAAACGCTTGCATTGCAAACAAGGCTGAAATTGATGATAGAAGCAATATATGGTCATATAAGATTTGGAAGAAATACTTGTCTCATGCTTTTGGATTGCCTCTTGGATGTTCTTGGATGAATGAAGAAGGATTGTTGTTGGATTCCATGACTTGGTAGAATGGTATAGTGTCTCTCTCTTCGTTTTATCTTCTAGTTTTCATTCATGAACACATGTTTCTTTCTTGCTATAGATCAGTAGAGAACAAATTTGAGACATGCCCTTGGAGGCACCTCAAATTTCCTGTTTCTTCATAGCTTTCATGTTTTCTTCCTCCTTAGTCATATTAAAGAATTCTTAATTGCTCTTTAGTAACTTGAGGATATTGTTGCTTGTTTCATTCATAGTTCTATGCATTGCTAAGTATGATTTACGGTACGCCCTGCTTACCTATGGCTATCCATAGCTCCATCCATGAAATTATCTCTTTGACTGATTAGATTATCATTTTGTTGAACCAAGGAGGCCTAGTTTCGATCTACCCTTTGTCTAAAACTATGCAAGTCTTATTTTCAAAGTGCCCAATGACTTGAAGAACCGTGTTTAGGCATTCTGGCATAGTGTTTTGAGTTGTTTGTCTGTCTTAAGTGTTTTCCCCAAAGTCTGATAGCCATTTCCCGAAGTTAGAGAGTTATATACCTCTATGCATGGCTTGAATGTTTATTTCAATGTACTGATTAGCTTATAGTTACATTATGCATGATTAATGGTTTGCCCTACCATGTTTATGTCTGTTATTAAACTAGTTATGCTTGAGATCCTTTGTTGTTCACAAACTTGATCTCCATTTACTCCATTTTGCCCAAAGATCCTTTCTACCTTGAATCAAATCGGCCTTGCAGCAGCCTCGTATCATCATCTGATATCTTTCTTGACCTTTTCGACCCCATAGCCCAATTGATCTGACATCTTGTTACCTATCCCATATCTTTGATCAGTTTCATCCCTCACAACCTAAAAACTAAAACCAAAAACTTACTTCATAACTAGCCTAAAATCAGAACATAATAAGAAAACACACAGATATCCCTTACACATATAGAGAGACCCCTCTTTGAGTCTAGGAAGGCTAGGTCCTTGGGCTCCAAAGATTGGTTTGATGTTACACTGTCATTTGGTTTTCCAATCAGCCAAATCACGGGACCCTAACATAATGGTGATCACGGTGGGACTCTGAGTTAGTGACAATATAAGGACACCTTAGAACTCCAGAAGTCCCTTATTTTCAATAACACCTGCCATTAAGCCACCTCATCGCCACCCTAACATAATGGCGATCACGGTGGGACACTGAGTAATAAACAAACTTAGTTTCCCTAATATTTAGAGACTTTTGAGAATACTATCTGACTGACTTATCCCACCGCTCACTAACATAATGGCGATCACGGTGGGACTTACTGAGTACATGATACTCTAGCAAAATCTTATAGACCCTTTAGTCATTTAACACTAAACTCAGACCATCGGCCTATAGAATCATTTAGAGTAAACTCTTTTTGTTATTGCCACCCTAGCAAAGTGATGAAACAAGTTTAGAATACTTTAATAAACCATATGCTGCACATAAAAAACTCATAAAAACCCCAAAAAACTCCCTTAGATTGGTTTTTGTCAGTACTGGTGGTGGACCATACACACATACCTCAAAACAACCAAGTTCCACCTGGCGACTCCACTATCCTCCAGTAGGCCTATTACTCCACTAGTTCTTACAAAATCTTCTGGGAATGCATTAATCAATCTCAATCATGCTGATGGTGGATAGCACAGTTCAAATCCTCCACCTAGCGACTCCACAACCTTCATTAGACCAAAAGACTCCAGTGGTAGAGAAATTTAGTCTGGTTGAAAAGACATAGTGATCCTTTCTAATTAACAAAGATGGATCCAAGGATACAAAGGAGATATGCTCCGATGAGGAGAGAACATATCCCTGGATTCCCACACAAAATGACTACGGATGTAAATTGGTTCGCAAACCTACCTGTCTTTCGAGATGAAAATGTTGACAACCCATTTTTACACCCCATCAATTTTCATATACATGTATGGAAGTTAAAGGTCGAATGGCATGAGGACTGCCTCATGAAAATGTTCATGGGTACATTATAAGGAAAGGCAAGAGAATGGTATGAAAGCCTAGAACCTGTCATCTTGTTTTCTTTGAAGGATTTCCACAAAGTATTTTGTAAACACTATATAGGGCATTGTCCATCTCTATCATTAGCTGAAAATTGTTGTGATCACTCTGAAAACCTCATACAACACTTGGTAAGCATTGAAGAACACTTAGGAAATTGGCATCTTGAGGATTTTTTAGAGGAGATCCATAATTTTCTTATCCAAGCTAACCATCAAGATGAACAAGAAGAGTTGATCCTAGATGAAATCCATCAAAAAGCAAGAGAGGATCCACAAGAGCTCTTTGAAAAGGTTGAAACAAATAACAATCCATCTGCCCTTCCTTGTAAAATACAAGAGGACATTCAGCCACAAGATCAACTTCCACAAAAAATGGAAAGAAATTGTTGCCCACTTCAAAGAAAACAGAAATTACCTCCTCCTTTAACTGAAGAGGAAATAGATCGACTTATAAACATCCAGACAACCTCTCAAACTTCATATAACCAAAACTTCTCCGATCTTTCTCCAATTAATATTGCATATCATAAGTCAAAAAATAGATTTGTAAATCAATTTGAAGAAAAGCAATCTGATAGTCCAATGTGCATGGCTAGCGACATTACTTATGTTAATGATTCTCCAATGTTTGATCAATATGTTGATGATTATGATTTCCAAACAGAATCTAACTTTGCAGAAGACTCAATTTTTGATTTTCGGGAGGAAGCTCAGTTTCATAAATTTGAGATAAGTAAGCAGCCATTACAGGTCATCTATGACACTGATGAGGAGAGCCTTGAGATTTTTGAAGTGAAGAGTCTCGGAATCTTTTATCTACTTCACTTTAGTCCATCAGAGATAACATTCACATAATTGGAGATTAACAGTTTTTCAGCTTTGATGATGAGGTTGAGGAGGATGATGAAATTCTCGAGCATGTTGTAAATCAGATGCCTTTTCCTGAAATGGTTGAAGAAATCATTTTGGACATGGAATCTTCCTTAACTCCAGATTTGCAACCACCAAGTTCCATTGAGTTACAAATTGTAGATGAAGAAATAGAGGTTGATAAACACATGAGAGTTGTCACACTATCCTTTCAAGATAATTTATTGTCAAAGTGTATCCCTGCTCATCAACCTGATGACCTTCACACAGTTTTCAGTCCACTTAATCAGAACACATCAGCTTGGAAAGAAAACTACACTGCAAAATATGATGAGCCTGCCAGTTCAAGTGATCATGAGCAAGGGGAAGAGTTGCTTTACCAGGAGAGTCCCAAATATAGCCAAATGGAAGAAAGGGTAGTCCTGAATAAAGCCTATATATCAAATCCTTTACATCAGGTATTATTCCAAGATCCATTTGTTGTTTTCCTTGAGAAATCTGAAGGAGTAGTGGGTTCTATCAAGAAAAATTTGCTACCAAGAATGAGAAAAAACTTAAGCACTACTGTCCGAAAACAAGCCAAATGGGAGTGGCTTTTTTTTTACTTCTTCATCATGAAAGAACTAAACCAGAATCAACCATGCAATCATCTACTTGACTGGCTATATTGGAAAGAAGAGTTCACCAAATGAATGTATGTTGTGCTTAGTTTAGACTAGGATAGGTAGATAGTTAAAAATAAGCTCAGCCTTGTGAGCATCTTTCGAGTTTTAGATTGTTTGAAGAAAAAGTGAAAAAGCAGAAAATACAAAAACAGTAAAAAGTAGAAAAAAAGGGCATTTTCTAAAAAGCAATGGTAAAGCCCCATGTTCCAAAAAATAGTCCTTCGAAAAGCGCGTAAGTCTAAATGCAACTACTAGTACTCAAAAGTCTTGTTCAGCTATCTAGCCTAATCATAGCTGAACATGTTTAAATTTATTTGTTGATAAGTTAGTGAGTGAAAAATATGGTCAACATTATGTAAGCTTGACTTATCAAAGAGAGTAGATTAGGAGAAGATACTGGTTCCACACGCCCAAAACAGAACCAAAGAGGGAAGCGAGGGATGAAAAACACATTGTACATCTTAGCCCCGCTTTTCTAGATTTCCTTTTTTGCAAAATAATATTTGTGGGTAGTTTTTCCTTTCATGCCGCAAATACATGACAAATTAGAATGTTTAACCCTGATTTGATCATTTTAAATTTCATGTTTTAGATTAGAGAACAAAATCCTGTCGAACAGTTTAATCTTGACAGTTGATCTAGTTTAGGTAGAGTAATGAAGGAGTTCATCAGTTTAATCTGAACTCCCGACAGATATAAGTGTAGAAATATATAGGTTCATTTTACAAAAAGAAAAATATAGTGGCAAAAGGGTAGCTATTCCAAATGCACCCAAAAGAAGAAAAAATGTTAGGAAAATTAGTGGGGTAGGTAGAAATATCATTGATGCTAATCATGCTGTCTATTTTCAGAAGTAGCATCAAAGAAGAGTGAAATTGCGCCAATGGGTAAGGCACTGGTCTTCATAAGCCAAAGATCTGAAATTATGGACACCTCCTGAAAAGGAGCTGCCCCCCCCAAATGGAGCCACTGTTAGTCATCAGTATTTTTTACTTGTTGGTGATGACTACTTGTAACAACCAAGTTTTCCAACAGTCGATCTAAAAATTTGTCAAATTTGCCAGCTGGGAAAACACCTATAATTTTTTTTTTCTCTCCTACCTTTCAGTCTTCCCATGACGAGATGAAACCTCATTATCGAATCCTACCTAGCCTCAGCCATACTAGTCTGCCCATCAGCTCTAAAAAAGACAATCCAAATCTATTCAAATAGTCTCCCCTAAGTTAGGAAGTGGCACTTTAAGACATGTCTCCCTTGGCAAACTATCCAAGAGCCAAAAAACCTCCATCTACTATAGACCAGTCATAACATACCTTCCTACTATGCTAATAAATTTGGTCATAGCCCTAGGTCGTGTCACTAATACACCCTTAAGTCTTAGCAAAACATAGACCATAAGTCAAGCTGATTTTAGGTGTTTTTATAGTGTTTGATGGATCTTTCAAGGACAGAAACATGCCAGCATCTCAGAAGAAAATTTTTGAGCTACACATGAGAAGACAGCTGCCTCTCAAAGTGATCTTGAGCCTGGCATGCAACTACAGGATAAAGAGTTTTCATCAAGATCTTGCGACCACATTCAAGGCCTGAAAGGACAGTTAAAGGAAAAACAACACTGTCAAGAGGCTAATGATATGAAATGGCTAAGAACCTCCTTCATTATAAGCAGAGGTTTTTGAAGACCAAAGGACCTCCTTCATCTATAAGCAGAGGGTTTTGAAAGCACCTCCTTCTTCTATAAGCAGAGGGCACTTGACAAATTCTGGTTTTAAGAATTGCAACTGACTGTAAGACAGATTTGTTTTTAATAAACAGTGAGACAGTGACTAGGGTTTTCTGAAGTAAAGTAATGATTGAAGGCAGAGGTAAAAGCAATAGTGTTTTTCAAAGTTTGTTTTCCTGCCATCATGTGTAAGAGAAACCCTTGTTAAGCATGCTCATCAAACATTCTTCAACAGATTAAGATGGAGGATGATAAAACCTAGGATCAATGCAACTGAATTTTGGAACCTAGAGTCAAAAAAAGGAAGCCCAAGCAGCAACTTCCATTTAATTCAGTTTACACTGTAGACAAGACTATACTCATAGCATCCATAGCAAAAATGTTAATTTATGTTGCAAAAGGGAGAAAGTGACCTCTTTCAAAATGTCAAAGACAACTCCCTACAACACAAAATATCCTCTACAGATGTCCTCTTTTCAAATGACAAAGACAGATATGCCATACAAAGACCAGAGATATCAAAGGGATATTGAAATGACAGTTCAGCTTCTTCCTTAGCAAAGGGCATTGCAAATAAGTATACAGGTTCATAAAGTACAAGAAGGACTTTGGCATATTCTTTCATGTTCTGGAACTCATTGAAGGTGAAGTTTTCATACCACTGTCACAAAGGAAGACATTTTTCCCTCTAAGTGAGAAAACAGTCAAAGTTTTAAAAGAAAAATCTCTCAAAAAGGTTGTGTCATTTCAAAAAGGAAGGTCTGGCTTATAAAAAATAAGCATTATCACTATGCTTTCATTTGAGAAAAGGAAAAGGAGTCTTAGCTGTGATCTTATAAAGGGTGGAAGCCCCATGTTTTAATTTAAAAAACAAAAGCTTTTTGAAGGTTTTTTCAAAACCATCATTTATTACACCAAGGGTTTTACCTTTTTCAAAACCAAGGGGGTTAGAGACCGTTTCCCACGCATTTCTCACATCTCAAAACACCAATAGAACTCTTCGTGCTGTCCTCAAGATCGGAGACAGGAAGTTTGAGCAATTTCAAAGAGTTTTTAGGCCTGAAGAAACGCGCGGCGCGCCTGTACAATCGCGCGGTGCGCTCAGGTGGAACAATTACACATGGTTACAAGGTCGTGCGGCGTGCCTGTAGCTTTGGGTCCTGTGGGCCTGACAGGTGACCCAACACCAACTCCTCCGCGGCGCTCTTTCACACAAACATGCCACGCATCTTTTAATGGTTCTAACGCCTCCAAATCACTTTTAAAAGCTGCTCTAGCTTTCTAAAAAGCCTGCCACCGTTTTTTAAAAGGTATTTACGTGCCTCCATGACCTTTTCAAAACTGTTGAGTAGAGTGAAAGGGGATAAAAATCAGAGTAGAAAATCACAGTTTTGTGTTTGGTGTTTTTATTTTAAAAGAAAAGCGAGGTTTGCTATGAATATGCTGGCTAAAGGTGAAACATTAAAGAGTGTTGAGATTGCATCGAAAAGCCATTGTAACTACCCTCAAAACTGTGATGGAAGATAGGAGCACAGGGCTTAAAGGGAAAAACTGTGGGTCATTTTTCTTACACAGTGATCATTAGATGAAATTTGGTGACTTTCCAAAAATCTCCTCTGTTTGTTAAAAGGACAAAAAACAGTGTTTGGCCTTTTTCAGTTCCATAAAGAAGAATCAGTCGGTAAGCTACCATTTGCATTCGAGGGTGTTATCAAAATCTGAGGTAGGAGGAGCATTAGAGTATAAAGAGGGCAATATTTTGTTTGAAAAGGAGTTTGCTGGTATTTGACTGCTACAAGACCTTTGTTACCACATCAAAAACATTTCAAGCTCTGTCACCTTGTCCTATAAACAGTGACCTTGGACTGAATATACACTTTGTTTGACTGTGTTATAGTGTTGAATATACTTGTTGAAAGGCATACCAATAAGAGAATAGTGTCTTAAACTAAGAAGATTGTGGTTTTGCCTTTGTCTACAATACAAGGTTATGTTGTTGTCCTCAAAACACCAAAAGGTAGGGTGCCCTTACCACAAACACAGGAAGTCCCTTTGACTGTGTTATCTTTGTTGACTGTGTAATTCATTGTGAGTATTGGCTGATTGATATACAAAGGCTGGGAAAGGCAACATTTTGAAGGAACAGGGGTCTTATATCAAAGGAGGGCATTTCACACTACATTTGAAAACATTTTTTCTTGATCAAACAAATAAATTGACAAGCTGAGACAGAGTTTTGTTTAAAAACACATTTCAAAAGCTTTGAGGCAGTTTGGTGTTTCAAGAGCGCATCTAGATCAAGATGCCTCCCAGGCAAGATAGCAGGAGTGGGTTGCACAAGAGGTATGAGCCTATTTCCACCGAAGAGGTCAATGCACACCCATCAATCTTATTCAATTTTCATGAGGTGGGGTGCTTGGATTTTTGCCAGAGAGTACAAGAAGTGAAAAGTTTCTCTCCTTTAACACATTTGTGTGCCTTGAGATTCAGAGACAAACATTTTCAATTGGCAGGCCTTGATTTCAAGTTTTCCTCAAGATCCATATCCAAGGCCACTAAAATTCCCTACATTGGCGAGAAATGGTTCAAACAATGCTATTTGGACTTGGATGACTACAAACCCTTCCTCAAGCCCGAGCATAGAGAATCATGCCCTACTATTTTCCCTTTCTCTTATCTTTTAGCCAGCTATGCCCCCCTTATGAAGATCATTATGAAGTATTTCACTTGTGAGGGGAGATTTTCCCGAGTCTATGCATATCACATCCGACTGTTGATGCATTTCACAAGAACCAAGCAGTTGAATCTTCCTTTCTTCTTGTGCAAAAGAATTGATAAAATGGCCTCCTCTATCTAGAAGAAGCCTCCATCACAGCAAATAGCCTCTCTATTTCATCACTCTCTCATCAAAATCATCATCCTTCACCAGCTTGAGAAGAGAGAGGTTTCTTGGGATGTTTTCATCAGTCACCCGAATTTCTCCACTGTCCCTCCAGTCCATACATCTCCTGCATCGCCTACTCATCGCCCCTCGCCTTCCTCTAGCAGACCTACTCCTAGAAAGCTCAAATTCACTACAGAATAGGCAAAAGAGCATGGAGAAGGAGAGGGAAGTGGCCAGCAAGAGGAGGAAGGACATGACCATGAAGAAAAATATGAGGAACAACATGAAGAAAGTGATGGAGGGTAGCAGCATGACAGTAGTGAAGGTGAGCAGCAGCAGGAACAAGAGGAGGAGAGTGCTGAACAGCAGCAACTCAGTGGTGATGAACAACAACAAGACGAGGAAGGGCAGCAATTTGAGCAACAGCATAAGGATGATGAGCAAGGGCAACAGCTTGAACAACAGACTGAGCAGGAAATTGAGATAGAGCGGCAGCATGATCTTGATGACCAAGGACAGCAGGAAAGTGAGGCAGGGAAACAACATGATATTGAAGAGCAGGAGCAGTCTCCTCATGACACACAACAACCTCCTCAAGATACACAACAATCTCCTCATGATGCACAATAGCCTCCTCAAGATACATAGTAGCTTCAAGAAGAAAAGCAAATTCAAGAGGATGATAAAGGTAAAGGAATCATGCCTTCCTCTCCTAAGAAGACCAAGCACAGGACAGCAAGGAAGAGAGTGCCCAAGGTTGTCACTCCAAATGTGACAAAATCTCTTCATAGCAAAGGAAAGTTTCCAAAGAAGCTTATCACTGACTTGCCTAGGAGGAAGAGCACAAGAATAGCCTTCCAAAGCAAAGGGAAAGGCAAGGTAGGAGAAGGTCATGAGCATGAGAGTGCATTGGATATCATCCCAATCCAAAGTGACGACAGTGATAACGAGGCCCAGTTTCTAGAAAACCTCCTAATCCATATAGAAGGCAAAATTGATGCATTGAAGGATGACCTTCATCGGGCAAGGAATTTCAATCAATTCTTGGAGATCCAAAATAGGCAAATGAGTGTCCATATGGCTGTCTATGAGACACGAGTGATCAAGTACAAGAAAGAAGCTGCTAAAGCCCAAGCAAGGATAGATGATCTCATAGGAGATTTTGATGAAAGTGAAGAAGAAGAATAGCCTAGGTGAAAGAGGCCTAGAACCATAGGGCTTAAAAGAGCCCTTGAAAGGCAAAAGGAAGAGGAACACGCCCTTCTCCAATCCACTCCTCTCACAGCATTGTTTGAACAAGAGCTAGAAAACAATAAGGAGGCGTGGCTTGAAAGAATCAATGACCATTTGGAGAAGAATTTGGAGAGGGAAAACAGGGATTTAGAGCTGCAAAGGAGAATGACGAGGCATTACAAGAAGTTAAATCAGTTTGCCCGTCGCAAGTTAAAGGCTGCCCAAGAAAAGCTAAAGGAGGCTAAGGAGAAGCGCCCGGCACGGAAAGTGAAGAAAGACACATCAGGACTTCATATTTTGGCTTCTGCTTCAGAACATGTTGCTAGGGACCCTTGAGGGTCATACACACTGATTTTGGGAAAATTTTGACATACTTTGGGTTTTTGGCATTTTTGAGTTTTTGGTCAAAACTCATGAAATTCGTCATTTCATTTTGGGGATTCGTCAAAGGAGGAGAATGGTATCATTGGATGCCATAATTTTAGGAGCACACATTCAGCAATTTTCAGAACATTTGGAGATCACTTTCTCCCCCGAAATGGTGAAAACTGTTCACTATTTGCACACTCTGCCTGGTCTATCAATAGACTGTATTTTTTGTTTTTTTACACACAAGTTCCGTTTTCGAGGACTTCTAGGCATTATATTGAGAAAATTTCAGTTTTTCAGGAAAGTAGGCACTCAGAGCTTTCCAACGAGCTATCATGAGCCTCGTTTCGACATCGGGAAGGCTGCCAAATGTTGTCGGCAAGTTAGGGGACCTTTTGCTGATGTAAATTTTGAATATTTTTGTAATTTTTGAACCTTTAAAAACTGATATTTCCTCATGTGCGTTTAGCTATTTTTGCACATGAGAAGTAAGGAAAAGTCAATTATTTTCCCTTTTTTAGCATTTTTTAGATATTTTATGAGATATTTTTGTGCCTTGGGCTTTGCAAAGCCTCAAGGACAAATCTAGATATTTTGATTAGGCCAATAGGATGGCAAGTTGAACCATGAGGTTTTCCTCACTTTGGCCTATTTATTCCAAAGGCTTGCATTGTAAACAAGGCTGAACTTGATGATAGAAGCAATATATGGTCATATAAGCTTTGGAAGAAATACTTGTCTCATGCTTTTGGATTGCCTCTTGGATGTTCTTGGATGAATGAAGAAGGATTGTTGTTGGATTCCATGACTTGGTAGAATGGTATAGTGTCTCTTTCTTTGTTTTGTCTTCTAGTTTTCATTCATGAATACATGTTTCTTGCTTGCTATAGATCAGTAGAGAACAAATTTGAGACAAGCCCTTGGAGGCACCTCAAATTTCTTGTTTCTTCATAGCTTTCATGTTTTCCTCTTCCTTAGTCACATTAAAGAATTCTTGATTGCTCTTTAATAACTTAAGGATATTGTTGCTTATTTTCATTCATGGTTTTATACATGCTAAGTATGATTTACGGTATTCCCTGCTTACCTAGGGCTAGTTATAGCTCCATCCATGAAATTTCTCTTTGACTGATTAGATTATCATTTTGTTGAACCAAGGAGGCCTAGTTCCGATCTAGCCCTTTCTCTAAGACTATGAAAATATTGTTTTCAAAGTGCCTAATAACTTGAAGTACTGTGTTTAGGTGTTCTGGCATAGTGTTTTGAGTTGTTTGTCCGTCTTAAGTGTTTTCCCCAAAATCTGATAGCCATTTCTCGAAGTTAGAGAGTTGTACTCCTCTATGCATGGCTTGAATGTTTATTTCTATGTATTGATTAGCTTATAGTTACATTTCTCATGATTAATGGTTTTCCCTACCATGTCGATGTCTGCCATTAAACTAGTTATGCTTGAAATCCTTTTTTATTCACAAACTTGATGTCCATTTTGTTCCATTTTTCCCAAAGATCCTTTCTACCTCGAATCAAATCAGCCCTTCAACAGCCTTGTATCACTGTCTGATAGCTTTCTTGACCTTTTCGACCCCATAGTCCAGTTGTTCTGACATCTTTTTACCTATCTTGCATCTTTGATCAGTTTCATCCCTCACAACCTAAAAACCAAAACCAAAAAACCTACTTCATAACTAGCCTAAAATCAGAACACAATAAGCAAAACACACAGATATCCCTTATATATATATAGAGAGCCCTCTCTGAGTCCAGGAAGGCTAGGTCCTTGGGCTTCAAAGATTGGTTTGATGTTACACTGTCATTTGGCTTGCCAATCAGCCAAATCACGGGACCCTAAAATAATGGCGATCACGGTGGGACTCTAAGTAATGTGATCTACACACCATAGAACTCCGAAATGACCTTATTTTCAAGAATACCTGCTACAGCCCACCCCATTGCCACCCTAACATAATGGCGATCACGGTGGGACAATGAGTAATAAACAAACTTAGTTTCCCTAATCTTTAGAGACTTTTGAGAATACTATCCCATCGATTTCTATCCCACCGTTCACCAACATAATGGCGATCACGGTGGGACATATTGAGTACATGACAGTCTAGCAAACTCTTGTAGAATTTTTAGTCCTTCAACATTTAACTTAGACCATCAGCCTTTAGAATCATTTAGAGTAAACTCTTTGTTTCACCATCTTAGCAAAGTGATGAATCAAATTTAGAACACTCTTACAAACTAGGTTGCACATAAAAACTCAGAAAACCCCAAAAAAACTCCCTTAGATTGGTTTTTGACAGTATTGGTGGTGGACCATACACATATACCTCAAAACAACCAAGTTCCACCGGCGACCCAGCACTATCCTCCAAGAGGCCTATTACTCCACTAGTTCTTATAAAATCTTCTCGGGGAATGCATTAAGCAATCCTTAATCATGTCAAGGGTCGATAGCACAAATACCAAATCCTCCACCCGGCGACCCACAACCTTCATAGACCAAAAGACTCTAGTGGTAGAGAACTTTAGTCTCGTTGAAAAGACATAGTGATCCTTCGATTAATAAAGATGGATCCAAGGACACAAAGGAGATATGCTCTGATGAGCAGAGAACATATCCCTGGATTCCCACACAAAATGCCTACAGACGTAGATTGGACAAAAAAACCTACCTCTCTTTCAAGATGAAAATGTTGACGACCCATTTTTACACCTCATCAATTTTCATATACATGCATGGAGGTTAAAGGTTGAATGGCATGAGGACTGCCTCATGAAAATGTTCATGGGTACATTAGAAGGAAAGGCAAGAGAATGGTATGAAAGCCTAGAACCTGGCATCTTGTTTTCTTTGAAGGATTTCAACAAAGTATTTTGTAAATGCTATATAGGGCATTGCCCATCTCTATCATTGGCTGAAAATTTTTGTGATCAATTTGAAAACCTCATACAACACCTTGTAAGCATTGAAGAAAACTTAGGAAATTGGCATCCTGAGGATTTTTTAGAGGAAATCCATAATTTTCTTACCAACCATCAAGATGACCAAGAAGAGTTGATCGTAGATGAAATCCATCAAAAAATAAGAGAGGAGCCACAATAGCTCTTTGAAAAGGTTGAAACAAATAACAATCCATCTGCCCTTCCATGTAAAATACAAGAGGACATTCAGCCACAAGATCAACTTCCACAAAAAATGGAAAGAAATTGTTGCCCAATCCAAAGAAAACAGAAAATACCTCCTCCTTTAACTAAAGAGGAAATAGATCAACTTCTAAACATACATACAACCTCTAAAACTTCATACAACCAAAACTTTTCTGATCTCTCTCCTGTTAATCTTGCATATCATAAATCAAAAAGTAGATTTTTAAATCAATTTGAAGAAAACCAATCTGATAGTCCAATATGCATGGCTGGTGACATTACTTATGTTAATGATTCTCCAAGGTTTGATCAATATGTTGATAATTATGATTTCCAAACAGAAGCTAACTTTGCAGAAGACTCAGTTTTTGATTTTTGGGAGGAAGCTCAGTTTCATAAACTTGAGAAAAGTGAGCAGCCATTACCGGTCATCTATGACACTCATGAGGAGAGCCTTGAGAGTTTAGAAGTAAGTGAAGAGTCTCGGACTCTTTGCTCTACTTCACTTCAGTCTGTCAGAGATAACATTCACATAATTGGAGATCAACAGTTTTTCAGCTTTGATGATGAGGTTGAGGAGGATGATGAAATTCTCGAGCATGTTGTAAATGAGATGCCTTTTCCTGAAATGGTTGAAGAAATAATTTTGGACATGGAATCTTCCTTAACTCCAGATTTGCAGCCACCAAGTTCCATTGAGTTACAAATTGCAAATGAAGAAATAGAGGTTGATAAACACATGAGAGTTGTCACACTATCCTTTCAAGATAATTTATTGTCAAAGTGTATCCCTGCTCATCAACTTGATGACCTTCACACAGTTTTCAGTCCACTTAATCAGAACACATCAGCTTGGAAAGAAAACTACACTGCAAAATATGATGAGCCTAACAGTTCAAGTGATCATGAGCAAGGGGAAGAGTTGCTTTACTAGGAGAGTCCCAAAGATAGCCAAATGGAAGAAAGAGTAGTCCTGAATAAAGCCTATATATCAAATCATTTACATAAGGTATTATTCCAAGATCCATTTGTTGTTTTCCTTGAGAAATCTGAAGGAGCAGTGGGTTCTATCAAGAAAAAGTTGCTACCAAGAATGAGAAAAAACTTAAGCACTACTGTCTGAAAACAAGCCAAATGGGAGTGGCCTTTTTATTACTTTTGCATCATGAAAGAACTAAACCAGAATCAACCATGCAATCATCTACTTGACTGGCTATATTGGAAAGAAGAGTTCACCAAATGAATGTATGTTGTGCTTAGTTTAGACTAGGATAGGTAGATAGTTAAAAATAAGCTCAGCCTTGTGAGCATCTTTCCAGTTTTAGATTGTTTGAAGAAAAAGTGAAAAAGCATAAAATACAAAAACAGTAAAAAGTAGAAAAAGAGGGAGGTTTCTAAAAAGCAATGATAAAGCCCCATGTTCCAAAAAATATTCCTTCGGAAAGCGCGCAAGTCTAAATGCCACTACTAGTACTCAAAAGTCGTGTTCAGCTATCTAGCCTAATCATAGCTGAACATGTTTAAATTTATTTGCTGATAAGTTAGTGAGTGAAAAAGATGGTCAACATTATGTAAGCTTGACTTATCAAAGAGAGTAGATTATGAGAAGATACTGGTTCTACATGCCCAAAACAGAACCAAAGAGGGAAGCGAGGGATGAAAAACACATTGTACATCTTAGCCCCGCTTTTCTAGATTTCCTTTTTTGCAAAATAATATTTGTGGGTAGTTTATCCTTTCATTCCACAAATACATGAAAAATTAGACTGTTTAACCCTGATTTAATGATTTTAAATTTCATGTTTTAGATTAGAGAACAAAATCCTGTCGAAAATTTTAATCTTGACAGTTGATCTAGTTTAGGTAGAGTAATGAAGGAGTTCATCAGTTTAATATGAACTCCTAGCAAATATAAGTGTAGAAATAGATAGGTTCATTTTACAAAAAGAAAAATATAGTGGCAAAAGGGTAGCTAGTCCAAATGCACCCAAAAGAAGAAAAAATGTTAGGAAAAGTAATGGGGTAGGTAGAAATATCATTGATGCTAATCATGCTGTCTCTTTTCAGAAGTAGCATCAAAGAAGAGTGAAATTGTGCCAATGGGTAAGGCACTGGTCTTCATAAGCCAAAGATCTGAAATTTTGGACACCTCCTGAAAAGGAGCTGCCCTCCCCAAATGGAGCCACTGTTAGTCATCAGTATTTTTTACTTGTTGGTGATGACTAGTTGTAACAGCCAAGTTTTCCAACAGCCGATCTAAAAATTTGTCAAATTTGCCAGCTGGGAAAACACCTATAAAACTTTTTTTCTCTCCTACCTTTCAGTCTGCCCATGATGAGATGAAACCTCATTATCGAATGCTACCTAGCCTCAGCCATACTAGTCTGCCCATCAGCTCTAAAAAAGACAATCCAAATCTATTCAAACAGTCTCCCCTAAGTTAGGAAGTGGCGCTTTAAGACATTTCTCCCTTGGCAAACTATCCAAGAGCCAAAAAAACCTCCATCTTCTATAGACCAGTCATAACATACCTTCCTACTATGCTAATAAAGTTGGTCACAGCCCTAGGTTGAGCCACTAATACACCCTTAAGTCTCAGCAAAACATAGACCATAAGTCAAGCTGATTTTAGGTGTTTTTACAGTGTTTGATGGATCTTTCAAGGACAGAAACATGCCAGCATCTCAGAAGACAATTTTTGAGCTTCACATGAGAAGATAGCTGCTTCTCAAAGTGATCTTGAGCCTGGGATGCAGCTACAGGATAAAGAGTTTTCATCAAGATCTTGCAACCACATTCAAGGCCTGAAAGGACAGTTAAAGGAAAAACAACACTGTCAAGAGGCTGATGATATGAAATGGCTAAGAACCTCCTTCATTTATAAGCAGAGGGTTTTGAAGACCAAAGGACCTCCTTCATCTATAAGCAGAGGGTTTTGAAAGTGCCTCCTTCTTCTATAAGCAGAGGGCACTGGACAAATTCTGGTTTTAAGAATTGCAATTGACTGTAAGACAGATTTGTTTTTAATAAACAGTGAGACAGTGACTAAGGTTTTCTGAAGTAAAGTAATGATTGAAGGCAGAGGTAAAAGTAGTAGTGTTTTTCAAAGTTTGTTTTCCTACCATCATGTGTAAGAGAAACCCTTGTCAAGCATGCTCATAAAACATTCTTTAGTAGATTAAGACGGAGGATGATAAAACATAGGATCAATGCTACTGCATTTTGGCACCTACAGTCAAAAAAAGGAAGCCCAAGCAGCACCTTCTATTTAATTCAGTTTACACTGTAGACAAGACTATACTCATAGCATCTAGAGAAAAAATGTTAATTTATGTTGCAAAAGGGAGAAAGTGACCTCTTTCAAAATGTCAAAGACAACCCCCTGCAAGACAAAATATCCTCTACAGATGTCCTCTTTTCAAATGAAAAAGACAGATATGCCATACAAAGACCAGAGATATCAAAGGGATATTGAAATGACAGTTCAGCTTCTTCCTCAGCAAAGGGCATTGCAAATAAGTATACAGGTTCATAAAGTACAAGAAGGACTTTGGCATATTCTTTCAGGTTATGGAACTCATTGAAGGCGAATTTTGCATACCACTGTCACAAAGGAAGACATTTTTCCCTCTAAGTGAGAAAACAGTCAAAGTTTTAAAAGAAAAATCTCTCAAAAAGGTTGTGTCATTTCAAAAAGGAAGGTTTGGCTTATAAAAAATAAGCATTGTCACTATGCTTTCGTTTGAGAAAAGGAAAAGGAGTCTTAGCTGTGATCTTATAAAGGGTGGAAGCTCCATGTTTTAATTTTAAAAACAAAAACTTTTTGAAGGTTTTTTCAAAACCATCATTTATTACACCAAGGGTTTTACCTTTTTCAAAAGCAAGGGGGTTATAGACCATTTCCCACGCATTTCTCACATCTCAAAACACCGACAAAACTCTTCGTGCTGTCCTCAAGATCAGAGACAGGAAGTATGAGCAATTTCAATGAGTTTTCAGGCCTGAAGAAATGCGCGGCACTCCTGTACAACCGCGCGGTGCGCTCAGGCGGAAAAATTACACATAGTTACAAGGCTGTGCGATGCACTTGTAGGTGTGCGCGGCGCGCCTGTAGCTTTGGGTCCTGTTGGCCCGACAGGTGACCCGACACCAACTCCTGCGCGGCGCTCTTTCACACAAACATGACATGCATCTTTTAACGGTTCTAACGCCTCCAAATCACTTTTAAAAGCTTCTCTAGCTTTCTAAAAAGCCTGCCACCGTTTTTTAAAAGGTATTTACGTGCCTCCATGACCTTTACAAAACTATTGAGTAGAGTGAAAGGGGATAAAAATCACAATAGAAAATCACAGTTTTGTGTTTGGTGTTTTTATTTTAAAAGAAAAGCGAGATTTGCTGTGAATATGCTGGCTAAAGGTGAAACATTAAAGAGTGTTGAGATTACATCGAAAAGCCATTGTAACCACCCTCAAAACTGTGATGAAAGATAGGAGCACAGGGCTTAAAGGGAAAAACTGTGGGTCATTTTTCTTACACAGTGATCATTAGATGAACTTTGGTGACTTTCCAAAAATCTCCTCTGTTTGTTAAAAGGACAAAAAACAGTGTTTGGCCTTTTTCAGTTCCATAAAGAAAAATTAGTGGGTAAGCTATCATTTGCATTCGAGGGTGTTATCAAAATCTGAGGTAGGAGGAGCAGTAGAGTATAAAGAGGGCAATATTTTGTTTGAAAAGGAGTTTTCTGGTATTTGACTGCTACAAGACCTTTGTTACCACATCAAAAACATTTCAAGCTCTGTCACCTTGTCCTATAAACAGTGACCTTGGACTGAATATACACTTTGTTTGACTGTGTTGTAGTGTTGAATATACTTGTTGAAAGGCATACCAAGAAGAGAATAGTGTCTTAAACTAAGAAGATTGTGGTTTTGCCTTTGTCTAGAATACAAGGTTATATTGTTGTCCTCAAAACACCAAAAGGCAAGGTGCCCTTACCACAAACACAGGAAGTCCCTTTGACTGTGATATCTTTGTTGACTGTGTAATTCATTGTGAGTATTGGCTGATTGATATACAAAGGCTGGGAAAGGCAACATTCTGAAGGAACAGGGGTCTTATATCAAAGGAGGGCATTTCACACTACATTTGAAAACATTTTTGCTTGATCAAACAAATAAATTGACAGGCTGAGACAAAGTTTTGTTTAAAAACACATTTCAAAAGCTTTGAGGCAGTTTGGTGTTTCAAGAGTGCATCTGGATCAAGATGCCTCCTAGGCAAGATAGCAGGAGTGGGTTGCACAAGAGGTATGAGCCTATTTCTACCAAAGAGGTCAATGCACACCCATCAATATTATTCAATTTTCATGAGGTGGGGTGCTTGGATTTTTGCCAGAGAGTACAAGAAGTGAAAAGTTTCTCTCCTTTAACACATTTGTGCGCCTTGAGGTTCAGAGACAAAAATTTTCAATTGGCAGGCCTTGATTTTAAGTTCTCCCCAAGATCCATATCCAAGGCCACTAAAATTCCCTACATTGGCGAGAAATGGTTCAAACAATGCTATTTGGACTTGGATGACTACAAACCCTTCCTCAAGCCTGAGCATAGAGAATCATGCCCTGCTATTTTCCCTTTCTCTTATCTTTTAGCCAGCTATGCCCCCCTTTATGAAGATCATTATGCAGTATTTCACTTGTGAGAGGAGATTTTCACGATTTTATGCATATCACATCCGACTGTTGATGCATTTCACAAGAACCAAGCAGTTGAATCTTCCTTTCTTCTTGTGCAAAAGAATTGAGAAAATGGTCGCCTCTGTCCAGAAGAAGCCTCCATCATAGCAAATAGCCTCTCTATTTCATCACTCTCTCATCAAAATCATCATCCTTCACCAGCTTGAGAAGAGAGAGGTTTCTTGGGATGTTTTCGTCAGTCACCTGGATTTCTCCATTGTCCCTCCAGTCCATACATCTCCTGCATCGCCTACTCATCGCCCCTCGCCTTCCTCTAGCAGAACAGGCAAAAGAGCATGGAGAAGGAGAGGGAAGTGGCCAACAAGAGGAGGAAGGACATGAGCATGAAGAAAAAGATGAGGAACAACAGGAAGAAAGTGATGGAGGGCAGCGGCATGACAGTAGTGAAGGTGAGCAGCAACAGGAACAAGAGGAGGAGAGTGCTGAACAACAGCAACTCAGTGCTGATGAACAGCAGCAAGAAGAGGAAGGGCAGCAATTTGAGCAACAGCATAAGGGTGATGATCAAGGGTAGCAGCTTGAACAACAGACTGAGCAGGAAATTGAGACAGAGTAGCAGCATGATCTTGATGACCAAGGGCAACAGGAAAGTGAGGCAGGGAAACAACATGATATTGAAGAGCAGGAGCAGTCTCCTCATGACACACAACAGCCTCCTCAAGATACACAGTAGTCTCCTCATGATGCACAATAGCCTCCTCAAGATACACAACAACCTCAAGAAGAAAAGAAAATTCAAGAGGATGACAAACAAGATGACAAAGGTAAAGGAATCATGCCTTCCTCTCCTAAGAAGGCCAAGCACAGGACAACAAAGAAGAGAGTGCCCAAGGTTGTCACTCCAAATGTGACAAAAGCTCTCCGAAGCAAAGGAAAGTTTCCAAAGAAGCTTATCACTGACTTGCCTAGGAGGAAGAGCACAAGAATAGCCTTCCAAAGCAAAGGGAAAGGCAAGATAGGAGAAGGTCATGAGCATGAGAGTTCATTGGATATCATCCCAATCCAAAGTGACGACAGTGATAACGAGGCTCGGATTCTAGAAAACCTCCTAATCCATAGAGAAGGCCAAATTGATGCATTGAAGGATGACCTTCATCGGGCAAGGAATTTCAATCAATTCTTGGAAATCCAAAATAGGCAAATGAGTGTCCATATGGCTTTCTATGAGACACGAGCGATCAAGTACAAGAAAGAAGCTGCTAAAGCCCAAGCAAGGATAGATGAGCTCATAGGCAATTTTGATGAAAGTGAAGAAGAAGAATAACCTAGGCGAAAGAGGCCTAGAACCATAGGGCTTAAAAGAGCCCTTGAAAGGCAAAAGGAAGAGGAATAAGCCCTTCTCCAATCCACTCCTCTCACAACATTGTTTGAACAAGAGCTAGAAAACAATAAGGAGGCGTGGCTTGAAAGAATCAATGACCATTTGGAGAAGAAGTTGGACAGGGAAAACAGGGATTTAGAGCTACAAAGGAGAATGATAAGGCATTACAAGAAGTTAAATCAGTTTGCCCGTCGCAAGTTAAAGGCTGCCCAAGAAAAGCTAAAGGAGGCTAAAGAGAAGCGCCCGGCACGGAAAGTGAAGAAAGACACATCAGGACTTCATATTTTGGCTTTTGCTTCAGAACATGTTCCTAGGGACCCTTAAGGGTCATACACACTGATTTTGGGCAAATTTTGACATACTTTGGTTTTTTGGCATTTTTGAGTTTTTGGTCAAAACTCATGAAATTCGCCATTTCATTTTGGGGATTCGTCAAAGGAAAAGAATGGTATCATTGGATACCATAATTTTAGGAGCACACACTCAGCGATTTTCAGGACATTTGGAGATCATTTTCTCCCCCGAAATGGCGAAAAATGTTCACTTTTTGCACACTCTGCCTGGTCTATTAGCAGACTGTAATTTTTGGTTTTTTACACACAGGTTCAGTTTTGGAGGACTTCCAAGAATCAAATTGAGAAAATTTCAGTTTTTCTGGAAATCAGACACTCATAGCTTTCCAACGAGCTATCATGATCCTCGTTTCGACATCGGGAAGGCTGCCAAATGTTGCCGGCAAGTCAGGGGACCTTTTGCTGATGTAAATTTTGAATATTTTTGTAATTTTTGAACCTTTAAAAATTGATATTTCCTTATGTGCGTTTAGCTATTTTTGCACATGAGAAGTAAGGAAAATTCAATTATTTTCCCTTTTTTAGCATTTTTTAGATATTTTATGAGATTTTTTTGTGCCTTGGGCTTTGCAAAGCCTCAAGGACAAATCTAGATATTTTGATTAGGCCAATAGGATGGCAAGTTGAACCATGAGGTTTTCCTCACTTGAGCCTATATATTCCAAAGGCTTGCATTGTAAACAAGGCTAAACTTGATGATAGAAGCAATATATGGTCATATAAGCTTTGGAAGAAATACTTGTCTCATGCTTTTGGATTGCCTCTTGGATGTTCTTGGATGAATGAAGAAGGATTGTTGTTGGATTCCATGACTTGATAGAATGGTATAGTGTCTCTCTCTTTGTTTTGTCTTCTAGTTTTCACTCATGAACACATGTTTCTTGTTTTCTATAGATCAGTAGAGAAAAAATTTAAGACATTCCCTTGTAGGCACCTCAAATTTCCTGTTTCTTCATAGCTTTCATGTTTTCTTCCTCCTTAGTCATATTAAAGAATTCTTAATTGCTCTTTAGTAACTTGAGGATACTGTTGCTTGTTTCATTCATAGTTCTATGCATTGCTAAGTATGATTTACGGTACGCCCTGCTTACCTATGGCTATCCATAGCTCCGTCCATGAAATTATCTCTTTGACTGATTAGATTATCATTTTGTTGAACCAAGGAGGCCTAGTTTCGATCTAGCCCTTTGTCTAAAACTATGCAAGTCTTGTTTTCAAAGTGCCCAATGACTTGAAGAACTGTGTTTAGGTGTTTCGGCATAGTGTTTTGAGTTTTTTGTCTATCTTAAGTGTTTTCCCCAAAGTCTGATAGCCATGTCTCAAAGTTAGAGAGTTATATACCTCTATGCATGGCTTGAATGTTTATTTCAATGTACTGATTAGCTTATAGTTACATTATGCATGATTAATGGTTTTCCCTACCATTTTTATGTCTGCTATTAAACTAGTTATTCTTGAGATCCTTTGTTGTTCACAAACTTGATGTCCATTTACTCCATTTTTCCCAAAGATCCTTTCTACCTTGAATCAAATCAGCCTTGTAACAGCCTCGTATCATCATCTGATAGCTTTCTTGACCTTTTTGACCCCATAGCCCAGTTGATCTGACATCTTTTTACCTATCCCATATCTTTGATCAGTTTCATCCCTCACAACCTAAAAACTAAAACCAAAAACTTACTTCATAACTAGCCTAAAATCAGAACATAATAAGCAAACACACAGATATCCCTTACACATATAGAGAGAGCCCTCTCTGAGTCCAGGAAGGCTAGGTCCTTGGGCTCCAAAGATTGGTTTGATGTTACACTGTCATTTGGTTTTCCAATCAGCCAAATCACGGGATCCTAACAAGGCCTGGAAATAACTAAGCCTTACAAGGACTTGTACTCATTTGATTCGAGCAGAGTCAAGTGTTTGGGCCTAATCAAGGATCTTTGTGTCAATCTGGCACAAATACCTACCAAGAGCCTAGTCATGGACATAGTTGTTGTTGACATTCCCCCGAAGTATGGCATGCTTTTTTCTAGATCTTGGGGAGCCAAACTTCAGGGAAACCTCCAAATTGACATGTCATATGCCACCATCCCTATTTTCAATCAAACCAGAAGGTTATATGGAGAGTCCCACATGAAGCATATGGTAAGTAGCCTAGATAGGCCAAAAACACCCCTGTCTATTCCATTCATTCAGACTTAGAATCATTCATATTGTATAATTAAAATGACATTGGTGAACAAGTGGATGAGAATAACAAATATATAGGCCCTCCACAACAGCCAAATCTGTCCTCAAATGAAGAACATGTCATCCTAAACTCTAGCAGCCCTGAACAACAACATAATGGAAAACATGAACTAGAAACACTTTGGAACATGAGCTTTGATGGCTCTTGCAGCAAAGCAGGTTCAGGAGCTGGTGTCTGGATACATAACACAAATGAAGGCCATTCATATAAACTAGATTTTCAGTGCACTAATAACATTGCAAAATATGAGGCTCTCCTCCTTGGCTTGCACTTGCTCAAAGACTTAGGGGCTAAGAAAATATCTACCCAAGGAGATTTAGAGTTGTTCATTAAACAAATAAAAGGTGAGTATTCAGCAAAGAATCCAAGATTGAGAGATTACATAAATTCTACCCTAGATCTCCTCAAAAACTTTGAGAAATATCAGCACACTTTCATCCCTAGAGCCCAAAAATGCCTTGCCAATGAGCTTGCCTTTGCTGCCAGCAATTGCCAAATACCCCATGCAACTGAACAATACACTATCAAATTCAAAAACCGGCCTACAGTGCCTGATAACATGAACCATTGGCAAGTGTTTGAAGGTGATGAACAAATTGATCACTTTCTACAATCTAGGAATGAATTTACAGGAACAAGACCAAGCCTAGAGCATGATGGAGGTGTTTTTGCAGAAGAAAAAATCCATAAAATAGAGCTATCCTATACTGCTGATATGAATATGCTTGCACATCCTTGTGAGGAAGAATTGTTTTAGGATATAGACCAAAGGGACCTTGAGGTTTTACAATGTAAAGATGATACATTACCAAGGGGACTTGCACCATTAGAAGAGTTGTTCGACTTTAATGATGTGGCTAAAAAACCAATGATAGAATCCATCGAGAATGATGTAGAGGAGTATAACATAGGCAACCTAAAGGAACCCAAAATGATCAAACTCTCCAAAACCATTCCTCCTCACATGAAATAGAGATATATTGAACTTTTTCAAGAGTTTAAAGATGTGTTTGCCTAGGGGTATGAGGATTTGAAATCATATGACACAAGCATTATTCAACATAAAATTCCTCTTAAGGAAAATCAGAAACATTTCAAGAAAAAATTGAGGAGAATAAACCCTGTCTTACTACCTTTAGTTGAGAAGGAGATTAAAAATATGTATGATGTCAAGATCATAGTTCCTCTTAGATACTCAGAGTGGGTTTCTAAACTTGTGTCAGTTAGGAAGAAGACCGGGGAGATTAGGCTTTGCATTGACTTTAGAAATCTAGACAAAGCTTCCCTAAAAGATAACTACCCCCTGCCTAATATGGATCACATACTTCAAAAGGTAGTTGGCTCTAGGATAATCTCACTTCTTGATGGCTTCTTCGGTTACAACCAAGTGCTAGTACTCTCGAGTGATCAACACAAAACTGCCTTCACCACACCTTGGGGCACATTCATGTATGTTAAAATTCCATTTGGGTTGATGAATGCAGGGGCTACTTTCCAAAGGGCCATGGACATAGATTTTTCAGAAGACATAGGCTACTTCATAGCCATTTACCTTTATGACATCATTTTTTACTCTAAAACTGATGAAGAGAACTTAATACACTTGAGAAATGTTTTTGAAAAGCGTAGGAAGTATCGCCTATCCTTGAGTCCCAAGAAAACACTATTTGGTCTCCAGGAAGGAAAACTCCTAGGCCACATCATCTCTGAAGAAGGAATCAAAATAGACCCCAAAATGATTGAAGGCATATTGCAAATCAACCATCCTAGGAACATCAAGCAGTTGCAGTCATTCATTGGGAAGATCAACTTCTTGAGGAGGTTCATCCCCAACCTTGATGAACTATTAAGAAATATTACAAACATGCTAAAAAGGGAGATAGGGGTGAAATGGACCTTGGAATCTAAACAATATTTTGAACTGGTTAAACTAGCACTCACCCAAACACCGATTTTAATCAGTCCTGATTTTACCAAAGACTTCTACATCTTCTCATTTGCATCTGAACATACCATTGCTGCAGTGTTATTGCAAAAGAACATGATGGGGCAAGAATAGCCCATAGCCTTCTTCAGCAAAGCCCTTAGATATTCTCCCCTAAATTATAACATCATGGAGAAACAAGCTTTTGCCTTGATTAAGTCATTGAAAGACTTTAGATTCTATATCTTACATTTGCATATCATTGCTTTTGTTCCACACACAATTTTCAAATACATTTTGAACCAGGACCTTGATGGAAAAAGGGGAAAGTGGATTGCTATTAATTTAGAATATGACTTAGAAATTAGACCCACTAAACTGGTTAAAGGACAAGGACTTGCAAAACTTATGGCTGAATCAAATTTCAAAGCATTAGATTTGAATATGGTTGAAGTTTTAGAAGAACAAGAAGAGTGCACAACTCCCCATGTTGAATAAGTATTTCTAAATTCATCTTGGTATGCTAACATCTTACATGTGATTTTCTATCTTAATACTCCTCCTGCATTATCAAAGACAAAAGCTAGATTCCTGAAACAAAAGGCTTTAAAATTTTGCATTTTAGATGGAGTGTTATATTGGAAGAATTTTGTAGGTATTTTTCTTAAATGTTTGCTTCAAGATGATGCAGATAAAATCGTGCATGAGTTGCATGAGGGAGAATGTGGAGGCCATATTTACTGGAAAACCACAGCTAACAAAATCCTTAGAGCTGGCCACAATTGGCCTACCCTTTTTCCTGATACCAACAAACTATTCATGACTTGCCATAAGTGCCAATTTTTTTATGGCAAGAGAAAACTCTTACCGTTTCCTTTGCATCCCATTACTATTGAAGCTCCTTTTAAAAAATGGGGTTTAGAATTCATTGGAGAGATCCACCCCACCTCATCTTCCCAACACAATTGGATCCTCATTGCTACTGATTACTTCAACAAGTGGATAGAAGCCATCCCCTCTAGGAATGCCACTGACTCGGTCATTATCAAATTTCTTGAGACACACATCCTATCTAGATTTGGTTGCCCCAAAAACATCATCACAGATAATGTCGTTGCCTTCACATCCAAAAGAATGGTTGACTTTTTTTATAAATATCACATCACATTAGGACATTCCATGACTTATTACCCTCAAGGTAATGGGATAACTGAGTCCTATAACAAAATCTTGGTCAATATCATCAAGAAGCTTCTGGAACATAATAAAAAAGCATGGCATGGCAAGCTAGTACATGCACTATGGTCTTATATACTAACCACCAAGAAATCAATCAGTATGTCTCCCTATCAACTAGTGTATGGAATGGATGCCATTTTCCCAACATCCTTGGGAGTCCCAGTGAGAAAGCTTCTCCAAGAAGTGCAATCAGAAGAAAATAATATGCAAAGGAGGCGTAACCAAACCATTCATTTGCAGCAGACAAGGGAGGAATTTTACAACAAGACTCAAGTAGTGCAAGAAATCATAAAGAAAATATTTGACAGAAGAACTAAGGCCAACAATTTCCACATTGGAGACACAGTGCTGAAGTGGGATTCTAGGAGGGAGGACAAAGGTAAACATGGAAAATTTGAGAAGTTATGGAAAGGTCCTTACCTCATTCAGCCAGTTAGAGGTCATAATGCTTTCTTTTTACAAGGACTGAATGGAGAAGAGTTATTTGGAGGTCCTGTCAATGGCAGGATGCTCAAACACTATTTCTGTCAAGATTCCTAGTTTCAAACCTCTATTCATTGTACATAACATTGCATGATGAGATATCATAAAAAGAAAAAACACAAAAAAAAGAAGGAAAAAGAGGGTAGTTTTGAAAAGAGGTACAGCCCCATACCCAAAAAATAGTAGTTGTGAAAGTGTGCAAGCCTAAATGCCACTACTTGTTCAAAAGAGCCTTGTTCAGTCATCTAGCCTAATCATGGTTGAACATGTTTTCAATTTATTACTGATAGGTTAGTGAAAAAGAACTTGTCAAAAAATCTAAACTTGACTTGTCAGCAGGGATAGATTAGGAAGAGAAGATACTGGTTCCACATGCTCAAATCTGAACCAAAGAGAAAGATGGGGAGGCCTAACAAATGATAAATCACAACCCTCGTAATTTCTAGTTTGTTTGTACAAAAATAATATTTGTGTGCAGCTTTTTCCAATGCCACAGCCCATGGTAAGTCATATTTCCTAATACTTATTTAAACCATGTTTTCAATTTCATGTCAATAGCTTAGAGAATGAAGTATGCCATACAGCTTAATTTTGACAGTCAAGTTAGTCTAGGTAGAGAATAAAAAGAGTTCACTAGCATAATCTAAACTCTTAGAAGTTATAAGAGTAGAAGTAGATAGTTTGATTTTGTTTTCAAAACAAAAGAATTTCAAGGGTTTTCCATTTCAAGTGCACCCAAGGAAGAAGAAATGTTAGGCAAGTAGGCTGGGTAAGTAGAAATGATGGTTGAAGTGATCATTTTTCAGATTCTTGAGATCACAACTTCAAATAAGCATCAGCAAATTAAATGAAGGAAAAATCTGCCCAATGGACGAAGCACTAGTCTTCATAAAACCAGAGATCTGAAATTTTGGACACCTCCTAAGAAGAAGCTGCCCTCCCCAAGTGGAGCCATTGTTAGTCATTAGTAATTTTTGCTTTTTGTGGATGACTAAATGCTTATCCTAGATTTCTAGAAACAAAATTCCTGAATATTGTGTTTTCTAGAAATCTCACTACCTTCATTATCCTTAAGATAAATTTTTCACTACTTCACTACTCTATCAAGTCATGGTCAGCCTATCACTCCCAAAAAACCCATCATGGGCTCATACCACTCATATTCACTATGTTTTTCTACCTTTGACCTTACCACTCTGTTTTGAATTTCCTAACCCTTCCATTGCCACCTTGGATTGCCAAGTAGCCTAACCTTTTCCCCTATTCACCAAGTGCCTCAAGCATTGGTGGTCTCAAGCTACCCTCTTAGGCTCTTTAGATAAATCAAAATCAGGGGGGGTTTTGGGTCTGCAATGCATAAAATTTGTTAAAATATCTGTTTACACCTAAAAGACCACTAGTCAAGTTTTCAGCCAAAGACCAACCCAAAAAGCCTCCCACTAGGTCACGACTCACCTAGGATTTCATAGGTTATATGATTGTTATGGTGTTATAAAATCATTGTTTTGCATGTGTCAAGAAGGTGGATCTAATGAAAAAGGAGTCAACATCTATGGTTATAAAAACAGATCAGGAAAACCTTCAAGGAAGATTTCCTTAATCAAGTTCAAAATCTACCAATAGCAACTGTCCATGATTGATTGTTCTGCAGAACTGTCAAGGTGGCTATCAGCAGGAAACTAGGCAAGGTAAGAGGCCTGCCCCTCATTGAAATATACGCTCAGGCAAGAAGAAAGGAAGCAGGCCTATGTTCAAAGAGAATCAGGGTTTTAGGACTAATTGGACCAGCAGTTTTCCAGACAAGGATTCAAGGCAACAAGACACAAGGGTAGAGGCACACTGGCACAATCAAGCAAGAAATTGAAGATTTTTTAGAAATCATAAATGAAAAAGGGAAAAAGGTGAGGTGAACTGAACATAAATGAATGAACTTGAAAGGGCTATAGATAACTTAGAATACAATACTAATTATTTTTCTCTAACAACCCTAAAACCTAAGATTTTGGTAAGATAATCAAAGAAGGTGAAAGGCAAGTTTGGACTCCATGATAGCAGCAAAGTTTTCCTGAGAATATCACTGCCTACAAACATTCCAAATTCATTTCAAGGGGTATGTCATGATGAAAATGAGCAAAGTAGGTGAAAAAAAGACCATGGGCCTTCCATCATGACAACAGAATGTTGAAGAAAATATCAGAAGGTGACCTCCATAGTTTGTCAAGGTAACAGTGCTTCACTACATCAAAAGGAAAGAATGCAGAGAGTATCAGGGTGAGGGAGGTCAAGTTTTCAAATGCATACAATTGCCTTCAAAAGGTCAAAAAGGGTACTAGTATGAGGGAGACTAAGCTTTCAAGTACGGTCAATTGCCCTCAAAATGTTCAAAAGGAGAAAAACTTAAGGTTGAGTGTCAAAATGAAAAATCAAGCTGAGCATGAGATCACTGCTGAGTGGCTGAAGGTTGTCAAACTCCAAAGAGTAACAAAAGGGAACAAAAATAAATGTGTCATAGGCACCTGCAAATATCAGAAGTGGCCAATGGAAGACATAGCAAACATAATTTGTAGTCTTTGTCAAAGTAAGTGTATCACTGTTAAAAATAGTAAGGAGATAAGAAGATCATGTTTTTAGGTCACTAACACTCAGACATTTCAAAAGGGGATTAAAAAAAGTTTTTCAGTTTCCTAGTGCAAACAAGGAGAGGTTTAACAGTGCCAACACTTCCAAATTTAAAGGAGACTTCTTCATCTTTTTAGCACACCCTCACCAAAAGAAGAAAAATCACTTTGGCAAGTTGCAAATCACCTGCAAAAAGAATCACAGGATATCAGTGAAACTCATAAAGTGACCAAAAAAAACATAGCAGAAGTGGTTTTTTTTTTAAAATTGATTTATCTTTCAAAGGGCATAAAGACTCCTCAATTATCTTTTCGAACTCACTTGTCATTTTTCAAATAAAGAAAACCTACAGGAGAAGATTCAGAGTTTTTTTACTGTTCCTGGGAAAAATTTTCTAGGCGCTACACAAATCGAGTGGCATTGCGCTCACAGGCCTTGGGGTTGTGCTTATTTGGTTTTACACTAATAAAAATTCAACGGCACTGCGTGAATAAGGATTGGTACTGTGCGAATCGGGTGGCGATACGCACAGACAGTCTCGACACGCCCAGGACCCGACACTCTGTTCTGAACGCCCGGCGCTGTGCACACACGACACACGACCTGCCCGGCACTATGCCTAGAGGCTGGCAGGCCAGCATGATGCCTGACACCATGCTTAGACAGAGACATGACTCCCCCGGTGCTTCGCACAGCAAATCCCTACTCGCCCGACGCTGTGCTAATGCAGAGACTCCTCTGAATTGCAGAAAATTTGCCAAATGTCAAGAGAAACACCTCCAAATTGCCTCCAAAGACCTGCAAACAAGCTGAAAACTAGTAGGTGGATTTTCCTCTTTGAAATCCAAGTATTTTTTATGATTTGGTGATTAAAAATGGTTAGACCCTATTGTGTTGAGAAACCCTAGGTCTTCATAGAAAATAAGCCTTTGATTTTGACCTATGAGCAGTTAGTTGTCATTTGAAGGGGAATGAACTAGGGTAACCTCTAACCATTTCAAGTAAAGGCCCTCATCAAGCTCAAAAGCAAAAAATTATACCTCACCTCCATATCACTCATTTACAAGAGCTTCCCAACACTATTTTCATTTTACTCCTCTTGCCCAAGTTTTCCCATCATCGGCCCTAATCACCATGTCAGGAGCAAAAAACAGTGGCAGCAGTGACAAAGGAAAAGGGCCTATGAGACCAAAACACAAAGGAAGGAAATTGAACAAGTTTGAACCCCATAGCACAGTAGACATCACCTTATCACCCATGATCCTCTCATGTTTACAAGATGTAGGGTGTTTCCAATTTTGTGAGAGATTCAAACAAGTACAAAGCCACCCAGAGCTTACAAGATTGTTTTTCCTCAACCTTCACAACAAATAGGTGAGTCTTGTAGGAGTGGATTTTTAATTATCAGCAGATGCCATCTCTAATGCTACAGGTATACCTTCTGTTGGTGAAAAGTGGTTTAATAAGGCTAAATTGAGCAAGGACTACTATGAGCTATTTATCAAGACTAGGTACAAACAAGGTTGCAAGTCTATTTTTCCCTTCTCACACCTCAAACAGAGATTTTCACCCTTGATGAGAGTTATCATGAAGTACTTCACCTGTGAGGGGAGGTACTCTAGGATTTATTCCTACCATCTTAGACTCCTCATGCATTTCACAAGGGTTAAGGTTATCAACTTTCCCTACTACCTCTATAGAAGTATGGACAAAATGTCTTATGTTGTCCAAAGAAGGAGTCCTTCCCAACAAATGCAAAGTTTATTTCACCATTCCTTGATCAATATGGTGGTATTACATCAGTTGGAACAACAGGGTATACCTTGGGAGGTGTTCATAGGACATGAAGTCTTCACAAGCCCACAACCTCCTCATCAACCAAACTTTTCGTCCTCATCTACACAAGTTCCCTCACCTCAAGGAAACCTCCTTTCTTCCCATTCTCTTGATGCATCAAATGAAGAGGATGAGAGTGTAAATAATGGACAAAGTAATGACAATGAGGGTGATGGTGCAAATGAAGCAGCCAAAAGTGAGAAAAAGAGTGAGGATGATGAACAGAGTGTTGCCAGTGAGGGTAATAGTGCAAATGAGTCAGCCCAAGATGAGGAAGAAAGTGATGTTGAAGAACAAAGTGTTGGCCATGAAGGTGATGAAATTAGTGAGGAAGAAGAGGAAAATGATGAGGCACAAACAGAGAGTGAAGAAGAGAAAAATGATGAAGACGAGGTCAACAACAAAATAGAGGACACATTGGCAGAGGATGATAATGACTCTATCCACATTGAAGGTGAAGGGTATGATTAATTAAGCCCAAAAGAGGTAGCGAACATTGAGATAGAGAAGGATAATGACAGTGAAAAATAATTAAACCCTGATGAGGAGGTAGAAAATGATGAAGGGACAGAAGACAATGATGAAGATGAATATAGTGAGCATGGTAGTGATTCAGAGCAAAACAGTGACAAAGAAGTAGAGGACATGGACATAGATGAAGAACATGAAAATGATCAAGGTGATGACTATGATGACAAAACAGAAAATGAAGAAGATAGTGACACCCAATAATCAAGCCTCAGTGATGAAAAGGGAAAAAAAGAGGAAAATAGTCATGACTGTCATGACAACAGTCATAATAGTCATGACAACAATTATTTTTGTAGTGATGATGAAGATGTTGACAGTGCCAAAGATAAAGAGGAAAGTGATCTTCATAATGAGCAAGATGATAGTGAAGAAAGTGCAGAAGGTGCTAGTGAACATGATGACCCCAGCAATGTAAAGACAAGTGGCTCAAATGAAGAACCAAATGACAATGAAGAAATCAATGAAGAGGATGAAAGTACTGATGATGTTGAAGACAATGATGAGGAAGAAAATATGATGATTGATGATGCCAAAAATGGAAATGAAGAAGTTGATGACAATAGCAAGGATCATAGCCATGAACAAGACACCTAAAAAACAACAGTCACACCTCTTTCCATGACATATCAGAGAGGGTCAAGGAAGGTGTTTTCTGCCTCTAAGAGGCAAGGGACCCTACCATCTACTTTATCTCAGCCACTAGAAAAAGGAAAACAGAAGGTAAAAGAAGAATATCATGAGGTTGAGAGGGAGTTTGAAATCATCTAGGTAGACAATGACGAGGAAAATGAAACAAGGATTTCATACTTGCTCATTTAGAACAAGAATTCCCTCATAGAAGACCTCCAAGCAAACTTTAATAGAGCCATAAGTGTGAATGATGCCCTTGACAAGGAGAATAGGCAGCTAGGAGCACAAATTTCTATTTATGAGGCAAGGGCAATCAAGGCCCGGGAAGAGGCACAAAGGGCACAAGTAATACTAGAAGAGTACATGGGCACTTATGAAGAAATAGAGGATGAGGAAGGAAAGTCTAGGAGGAGACCTAGAACCATGGGGCTAAAGAAGGCATTAGCAAAGGAAAGAAAACAGGAATCTGCCCTAGCTGAACAACTCCATCTAGGTCAAATATTTGCCATGGAGATAGCTCATGATCGAGGGCCTTTGTTGGAAAGAGACAAAATTCACTTGGAGGCTAAGTTGAAGAGGGAAAATCAAGATCTTGATCTACAGAGGAGGATGACTAAACATTATGCTTTGAAACACAAGCATAATGGTGCCAAGCTCAAAGAGGCTCTCCTAGAAATTCAAGCACTCGAAGAAGGTAAAGACCAAGAAATACTTGGAGACATGGCTCAAGATTTTCCACAGGCTTCTCCAACCCCTTGAAGAAGTTGTCCACCAAATTTGGGGGAATTCTGAACATTTTTTGTTTTTTGTGAATTTGGAGGCCTATTAGCGCAGCACCCTTGGCGCTACACTAATTCCTCAAGCATCCTCAGAGGGAAAAATTTATATGTTTTTATTTCTCATGACTAGTACATTATTCTCACCAATTTTTAGAGCTATTGGAGCACTTTTGACCGCTCAAAAGGTCAAAAAACACCACTTTTCTACCATTCTGCCTCCTTGACAGACTTGGCACTGTGCTCAAAGTAGTTTTGGGAAATTATCTTGTTGGATATGTTGTAGGAGCTCAATCAGAAAACTAATGGTAGGTTTAGAAATTATACTCATCCAGATTTCCAACGGGCCATCACAGGACAAGACCCGACATCGGGAAGGGGTCCAAAATCTAGCTGTCAGTGGACCTATTTTCTACCCGGCAAGGTGTTGTGCGTTCATACCAATTTGGGCAGTTTTGGCCAAAAGTCAACAAAACACACTCATTTATTGTAAAATCATATTTTAGTGTTTTTTGAGGAAAATCACTCTAGAATTAGGTGATAGAAGTTATTTTGGCATTTATTTCATGGGATATTTATTGCCTTGGGCCTTGCATGGTCTCATAGGCATAAATGACATTTATGACTTGTTTTGACATTTTCCAACCCTATATATGGTTTTTGCCCTCCTTTTCTAAAGATAAATTGAGCATGAGGGCTTCATTGTAAATGTTGGCATTTGATGAGTTTTGAGAGCAATACATGGTTTTCTTGAGCTTGGAGAAGAAATTGGTCTTGTGGAGTTTCTGAATGGATTTCTTTGATTAATGATGAAGGAGGATAGCTTGCGGGATCCCTAAACATGATTAATGGTGATGTGTCTCTGATTAGTTTGTTTTCCTTATGTTTCATTATGTTTCCATCTTTCTATGTTGCAATAGAACATAAAATTATAGGTTGAGAAATGTTGTTTGAGGCACCTCAGTCCTTCCTGTTGTCTGTTGTCTTTATGTTTTCCTATGTTGGGTTAGTTTAAGAAATTCTTAATTTCTTCTTAAACCCACCTATGCTTTTTTGTTCCATGAATGGTTTAGTATAGTGGTTTTCAAATATGTTTGATGGTTAGCCCTGCTTATTTGATGCTATTTAAACTTTGTTTTGGAATCTCTCTTTGAAGTATTACTTGTTAGGTTTTAGCCAAAGAGGTCATGTTCTAATCATGCCCTTTGTACATGACCAAGAAGTTGCTTTAAAGTTCTTTGTAGCTTGATCATAGATGCTTAGGAATTCCCTCTTCTGTGATTCAATTTATATGTTATCTTGTATGTTTTCTAAGTCTTGAAGGTGAAATCACTAAGAGTTAGATAGTTTTCTTACTTTTCATGATTCACTAGATTTTTCATCTTGATACTTGTTTCCTTAAGTATAATATAAAGCTATTTTTTTTCCATGTTTTATGATTATATCCTTATGTTGATCAGTATTTGAGACCATATTGTTTAAAGAGTATTTGTTTAAGGATTCTTCATTGCCCTTATACACCTACTATCTTCACAAACTTATTGTCCATTCCACTTCACACATGCCTTAAAGATCCACTGATTATGTTAGATTTGCCCTGATAAGCATCTTGTTCCATTGTTGAGATATCCATGAATTTCATAGACTCCATAGCCCAATGATTTGAAGACCTCTCACTCCACTTATTCTACCTGACCATCTTACCCAACCAAAAACAAACAACAAACCCTACACTTAACAACTAGCCTAAAATTAACCCTAGAAGAAAAAATTTCACATCCTTGCATTCAATAGAGAGAGCCCTCTCTGAGTCTAGGAAGGCTAGGTCCTAGGACTCCCAAGATTGGTCTGATGTTACCCTGTGCATTTGGTCTACCAATCTGCTAAATCATGGGAACTTAACACTTTGCATCATAAACAATATAAAAATAATAATACATTTTTAGTTACAATCAATTATTTACTCAGCCCATCATTTTTTTCACTTTGCTGTGCATTTGGCCTCCTCTAATCATTTTCCTTGTGTCTTTTCTCTTTCTACTATTTTATTGCAGCTTTGTTGCATAACTGCCCTATTTCTTTTGTTACTAGTGTCTTTTCTGCCGCGTTCAGCCTTTTCATTTGCCTTACTACTGCAACACTGTTCTGCACGAGTTCCTATTCCTTTGTTATGCGTTCATGCCATTCCTTTGTGACCTGTGGGGTATGGCCCACATAACACTCCCTTTATACATGCAGCGGATTACAAATCCGAGTTTTATCAACATACATGTGTTTTACGATCAAACAACGCATATATATAACATACATATTTTTAACAATCGAACAACGCATATATATAACATACATACGTTTAACAATCAAAAAATGCATATATACATGGAGCAAGGCTTATAGGGTCCCATAGTACTTTGAACCAATCACAATTCATCGCAAACCTTTGCCCGCAGGTTTCCTACTTTACAATTATCGATATACCATAAAACCATGCGATCTGTGATCTACGCTAGTGTGCAGTGCTTCCATGTGGGCTCCCTTCATCGCATCGCGTCGCTTGAACCTTACCGCATCACAAACAAAATAACATTCTTTGCGATGTCTTGAATTTAACCCTATATCTTGTGGGATGCGATGTTGCATGAGGTCGACACGTGTCCCTCCATTTCCCATCGCAAAAAATTTAACTTAACTTGTGATCACCTTCCTGCTATCCCTTAAGCGTTGTGATGTGTGGTATGCTGGTGAGATCCACGTCAACATGCCATGTCACCTTGCCATGTCACTGGCACGTCACCTTGCCACGTCATCATAAATTCCTGCTATCTGTGGGGTCAGGGCCACGTCATCTGCCATGTCAGCTTGCCACGTCATTTCCATGTCATATTCATGCCACTACTATGTCATCTTTACGTCACTGCCATGTCATATTTACGTCACTGCCACATCATCTTCCATACTTTGTAGTTCACAACTTATAACCACTTAACTTAGTGGTTAACTCTATTTCATGCGACTTATGATATTGTGCCATGCCACCATGTGTCGCTTCTCTACTTCACATCGCAACTTCTTTAACTTACCATGCGACGCCTTAACACTTAACTCTTAAATGTTGTGATTTGAAACATCGCTCCTAACGTGATTCGATCTCCACCATCCATATCTCGCCTTTACTTTTGTGATCTAATCCTGACCATCCGTTTGCCTCCCTTGGAATTATTCAAAGAATTCTCTACCTTAGTCAATTTTTTGTTTTTTTACACTATCCCACTCTGTGACTCCGGCTCTTGCTTCTCTCACCTCTTCCTCTCGGCTCTCGCCGCTCTCGCCTCTTCCTCTCATCTCTCACCTCTTCCTGCTTCTGCTATGTGCAGGATATTTGGTCCTCACTGTGTCTAGCAAATCTGATTGCATTCAGCTGTCTCTACCTCTTTGCTGTCTCTCTTCGATTCATTGCCTTTGCTGCATTCATTGCCTCTTCTGTCTTTGCCTCTTTGCTGTCTCTGCTCCATTTGATTCCTTTGGTGCCATCTTAGCTACATTCCCAGCCTTGATTTCCTTTCACAACTTGACCCGCTTTGCTGCCTTTGCTGCCTTTGTTATTTTGTTGCATCTTTACCTTAAGTAATCATGCTAAAGCTTCTCCATGCTGCTTCATTGCCTCTTTGTTTTTTCTCTCTACTTTAGGTTATACTGCTATGGCTACTATTTTGCCTCTGTGCTGCCCATTGCTACACATTGCCTGGTCTGCTCCTTTGCCTTATAACCACTGCTTCTCTACTCCTCTGCCATCAATGATAATTCTGGTGTAACTCCTTTCTAATCCTTTTCCATCAATGACAATATTTCCAACAGTCTCCCCCTTTTGAATTGATGGCAACACATCCACCAATACTCCAATACTTCCTCCAAGACTTCCTCCCCCTTTCATTCTGAGAAGTGTGTTTCTTCCTCTGCTTGCTTTTCAGAAGAGTCTTTCTTCTTTTGCTTACTTTTCCTCCCCCTTTAACATCAATGGAAAAGGGTTTCACATCTCCCAGTGTAGAATCTATATTTTCATTTCCTCTCTTTGAGTTGTGTTTAGGCCTTCTTCTTTTGACTTTATACCTTGCTGCTCCAGACTGGTGTACAAGATTTGTTGGGAGAACACTTTTGAGAATCATTGAACTTGTATATACACAGTAAGATGATACCATCCCAAAGCACAAACTCCTTGGACTTGTATACAACTAAAAGTGATGATAAGGACACTTCATAGAACAAAATTATATAATCAGACTTATATGATCAGAGATGCATCATTGTAACAATACTAAAATACTGAGAATGCTCCATATGACATATAAAGTCTACTCCAAATATACTTCAGTCCATATTATTATCTTCATCTGAGATACATATCTGTAGTACAAATCTATTCAAATATGATGATGCCAATATATATTTTATAGCTATGGTTCACCTTTACTGCCTATTGGTGGTGATATGAGCTAGGTTGCTGACAGGGATATTACACTTAACACCTGAAAGGTCCTTTTTACTGATGTGAACAATGAATCAAACCAAAGCTTACAACTTATTGTGAGATTAGACAATATCATTAAATCTAAGAGACCAAATGAATTTACTGCTTGTACAGTGTACTTTCAAAACAAACCCTTGAGGCTAGATACATTTAATTTATTGGTCAGTCTCACTTATCAACTATGAAATTTTATTTATGACATAAGGGGGTATGTATGGCAATGATCAACCTCTATTTAAAGGTGAAATACCAACAAATCCTTTTCACTGAGGTATGTTTTAGATGGATCAATAACAAACTCTTGAGCTTCAAATGTAAGATTAACACAACTATTCCTTCATAATTTAGATACTTTAACTATTCTATCGTGATGATCTTCAGCAAAACATCTTCAAGTTGTTTAATTGAAATCTCAGCAAATAGACTTCACACAGTTTTATGAATGATCTTAAGAAAGAGGCCTTGAAGATATATCTATACTGGCTTGAGGAAGGCATGCAGCTATATCTAGAAATAGATACTACTTCAATGCTCAATATACTACTTCAAGTGTAAACAAGATAATGATCTTTTTGCACTTTCATTGACCTTTTTATGCGTTAATAATGCAGATAACGCTGGGTATACTACCTTGATGTACTTCTGCCATAATAATCTAATCTTGAGGACCTGTACCATACCACTTCTTCACTGATAACACTTGGTATTCTGTTGATAGGAAGGTTGCTTGATCCAAATACCAATTGATACTAATTTGATAAACTATGTAGTAATTTCACTTCAGCTCGCACATGCACCCATAGTTAAGAAAACCTTCATAGTTTCTATTATTGAGCTCTCCATTATTCTTAAAAGTATTCATTAATATACTGAATATTATCTTGGCAGCACAACCTTTTGCTTATTCTATCATTTTGGTTTAAAATAATGTCACAACATATTCCTTTCTAGGACTGCTCCAGAATCATTGCTTCTCTATATACAATTCAACTGTGCTAACATAATGATCTTCGGGAAGGCATCTTCAATTTATTTACTTGGAATCTACAAGGGCATACCACTCATATTTTTATCACTCATTTAACAGCTTTCCTACAAGGGGGCCTTCTATAGATGAAATATGTAATGATATAATGACAATGAAAATTTCTCTTACTCATCCTTCTTAAATTTGTTTCATTGTTAACTCTTTTAGTGTGATCATCCTCTATGGATCTTTCTAGTTCTATAGCTCAAAGCATAATTTTTGTGATTTTAATCATTCAACACTTAGTGTGTTGTTGTCTTATTAGCTTACATGTTCATGGCTGATGTTCCCTCTACCACCATGGCTGCTTGATGCCTTCTCTCCTTCCATCAACCTGTTGGCTATTGAATGCTTTAGGTATTTTATTCCTCTATAGTTCTCTGTTAGAGGAATTTTCCTTTCCCTTCCTAAACTTTTAGCTATTCTTATTCCATGGAGATCTTCTTAGACTACTTTTATGGGGACTAATTATGAACTGCACTCCCCCTGGGATGTTGCTTCTTATTTATTGTTGGCTGGATATTTGCGTTGCTTCCTAGAGCAGCTCCCCCTGAGACTATGATGGATTCATTATGTTATTGAAGTAACAGGCTCCCCCTTTCTCTTTTCCTTCCATACTTTATTGGGGTTCTTCATAATGTCCTCACTTCTTTTTAATTCACAGTTTTGTCTGATTTGATTGGATTCCATCATCTGCCTGGAGTTATTTAATGTATATGGCAGCTTACAGTCTTTTTCTTTGTGACCAAGATTGTGGCATGAATAACATCTTATTTTACCTAAGAAAGGTTGAGCTGATGTATGGCATTTTGTTTCCATTTTTTAACACAATTTACATTCAACAGATTTATGTCCAAATTCATTGCATGAAAAACGGTAGCCATGGAATTGATTAATGTACCTGGTGAAAGGTTGTCCTCTCTATTTGTTTTCTTGAAGTAGTATTTTCATTTTCTGCATCCTTTGATGGTTGGACTGGATTTTCTTTGTATTAAAATATGCTGCAATATGTCTAGGTTATGGCAGGAAAACAAGTGATACTTCTCATGGGAGGAAAGAACCTCCTTTGACAACTTCTAAATTTATTCAATTCATATTCAGGAGTGAATGGGCCTTTTGCAGCTGATTGTTTCTTCCTCTCATTCTCTGTCCTTTCATGTTGTTGCTTGTTTTTGTTATTTTCTTTACAAATCATGTTCTTGCTGGCTTCTACTTCTGTAGGAATCTTTCGAGAAGCTTCATTATCCTTTACATCTTCTACAAAAATGATATTCTTGTTATCTTCTATCTTGGACTTACTGGTTTCTCCTTCATAGCCTATCCCAGCCTTTATGAGAGGAGATCTTTGAGAATTTATAATTTTGTGCAATTGTTCAAAGCTTTTCATTCATGGAGTGTTCATAGATAATTCCCTTTGGGTGTTTTCTAGTTTCTTTCTCAGGCATACCACTTCTTCTTCCAATTTCTCTTTCTCCTGATGTTTATCTTTAATTTTATTTATCATTATGTCTTCCACATTTTTAGCTTCTTTAATTTGTACTTTCAACTGAATGAGGTTTTCCGAATCTGGTTCTTCCTTTACATATTTTAGGAGAATATATTTTTGTTTTCTGCACTTGAGTCTAAGTCTGATTGTTTCCTCTAGGGCACTTCTTAGCTCCCCCTCAATATCTACCTCACCTTCTTCCTCATCTTCCATAAGGAATCCATAAGACTCTTCCTTGGCCATCAACAATAATTCATAGGCTCCTTCTTCATTTGAGGATTCATCTGAGCTTTCAAATGCACTGCTATCTTGCTCAGCATAAAATGACTTTCTATTGAATCTCTTCCCTTTTTGCTAGTTATTTGTTTTGGTTTTCTCCGTCTCTTGTCTCTGGTTCTTTGTTTTCTTATGAGGACATTTAGATGCATAGTGCTCCACTCTTCCACAGTTAAAGCATTTAAATGGAAGTTTACCTTTATACTTGTCTATGCCTTTATCCAATCTTCTGACGAATTTGGCCTCTTCTTAATCAGAGAAGGAGCATGTATCTTCCTTTTATTCTTTTCACTTACGTTCCTTAAAGGCTGTGTCCCTCACATTTGACTTCCCCTATGGAAGTCTCATCTCATAAGCTGTCAATTTTCCAAGAAATTGGTTCGTGTTCAAGGTTTCCCAGTTTCTTGTTTCTTCTATGGTCGAAACCTTAGGGTTAAACCTAGATGGTAAAGATCTCAATATCTTTTGCACTATCACACATTTCTTAATGGTTTCTCCTAGATATTTCATATTATTCAAAATTTCTGCAACCTTTAAGAAGAAACTGGCTACATCTTCATCTTCATTCATTTTTGCATTTTCAAACTAAGCTCTATAGGCTTGTAGTTTGGCCATCTTCACCTTTTTATCTCCCTCATGGTATCTTCTAAAGTATCCTAGATATCTTTGGCAGTCTCACTGTGCATTACTTTAATAAATTCTATTTCACACAGACTCCTCAAGAGTGCATTCATGGCTTTTGCATTAGCTATGAAATATTGTTTGGCTTCTTTCTCTTTGTTGGTATCCTTTGGAGCATATCCTAATTCCACCACAGCCCAAAATTATATTCCTAGAGACATTGTGTACGTCCTCATTCTTATTTTCTAGAAGGCATAGTTTGTGCCAGTAAAAAATGGGGCCTTATTTTTTGAACATCCTTCTAGGCTAGCCATCTTGGGGATCTAGGATCTCCTTCCAATTGTTAAACTGATACAAAAGGAACTCTCCCTGATACCAATTGTAGAACCCTTAGTTAAAATGAGAGGGGGGGGTGAATAAGTTTAATACATTCATGGACTTTTAAAACTTTCCTATAAACTTATTTACACCTTCATTTCATGATCAACTTATTATTTAATGAAACAACAATGTTAATATGTGAGCATCATGTATTAATCAGATTAAATATGGAACATCAAAACATAATCATCATGCACATGAAAAACAGATATAAGTGGAAACCTATAAGGGAGAAAACCACATCTTATTATTGTTGTGATGCAAAGGCAAGCTCCAAATCCCTCTCACAACTGATTTTTTGTAGGCTCCAACCTACAGGAGGCTACAACCTCAACTTTTGTAATATACAACTTGCAAGGAAGCTCCAACTGCCATCTTTTTTCTGCAGGCTACAACCCATAGGAGGCTCCTACCTCAACTAGCTCCAACTATACATCTATCAAGCTACAACTTGAAATGGAAGCACCAACTCTCATGTATTTTCTATAGGCTACAACCCATAGGAGGCTCCTACCTCAACCAACTACAACTAGACATCTATCAAGCTACAACTTTATATGGAAGCACCAACTCCCTTACACTTACAATAAAATCATGTGCTAATTTACCTGGATATCAGCTATGTTTTCCTCCTTGTTCACTGCTGCCCTTCCAGCCTTCAAATCTGCTACATATTAGCTCTGGATCTGCACAACTTCTCTTTCTGCTCTCTCACATTCTTCCACTCTCTAACCTCTTTGTTCATATTACAATAACATAATTTATAGATATCAACTCATAGCTATTTAAATTCCATATGGGAATATGAAATGAACAGGTATGACTCTTTGCCTTCCACCTTCTCATTTTTTTGCTCAGCACATTCATGATGTTACAATACTATGTACTCATTTCAGTATTACATTGGATTTTTGTTTTTCCTACCAAAGACTTGCATTTGCATCACAAACATAAAAATAATAATAAAATTTTAGTTACAATCAATTATTTAATCAACCCATCCATTTTTTCTCTTTGCTGTGCGTTTGGCCTCTTCTGCTTGTTGTCCTTGTGTCTTTTATGTTTCTGTAATATTCCAAAATTTTCACATGTCTATTTGGAATATTAGAGTTCTTAATAAACGTAATTATGTAAGTAAATAAGAGGGTGGAGGGACCCATAAAACCCATTGATGAATAAAATCCACTTTTGATGTGTGTATGTGGATATTTTAGATCAAGATCTAAATAATGGACTAGTGGAGCAGCTCCATTAATGATAAAGGAATGGAGATCATGTCTCATTTATGAGATAGATCATGGAGGATGAAACAGTAAAATAAGATCACGAATATTAAATGTAAAATATGCGGATATTTGAAGAGGTCAACTGAGATCATAGTGCATTCAAAGTAAAATCATAAAGCACTTATGATAAGTTAGTGGAGGTAGTGATGCATTTAATGCACACATGATGGAGAGGGTGATCACCACATGTAGACATGATGGAGGACATGGAGAAACAATGAAGTCAACCATAGAGACTTATGTACACATCCAAACCGCAATTATGGAGAGGGCCTATACTATGGAAGGCTGACATTCTATATAATGAAGGTGAAGGCACAATAGAAGGGGATTTTTGGATACTTGGGTTATTCTTTGATCTGTTTAGATCTGGATTTGTCTTTGGACATTTCTATGCATGCTTGAGATGTTGAGCTAAGTCTACAGTGTTGTTTAGCATAGGGTGTTTTCGAGCGGAAATCCCACCCTTACCCACGAGGGACTTGTGTGCCTAATCTGTGAAGGTTTTCTATTGAGCTGTATTCCTCATCAGGCGTTGGTGTAATCTTCAGGAGGTTGTTTCTAGCATTCCAGCTAGGAAACCGACGGAGGATTCATCCTTCACCTTTTTCTTCACATTCAGTCTTCCAGGAGCAACAGATCTATATCCAGCATTTAGGGCATTGATTTTTACCTCCATGCAGCAGCAGTCCCTTCAAGGATTGTGTAGTTCAGTCTTGTAGATCTATTGGAGGAAGGAAGTTTTTAGCATTTCAGCTAGAAATCCAGTGAGGGATCATCTCCTCACATTGTATTCATTTTTCCCATCATTCAGGAGCTGATTTGACATATCTAGCAACAGGCTATTGAGCCTCCCTCTCTCACAGTGCAGTTTCTAAAGCTATTGTTCATCCAGTAGTTATTTTCAATGGAGGAGATTGGAGGAGCTAGATCTTGAGATTTTAGCCCAAGGATCTAGTTAAGGGATCATCCCTTCTTGCATAGAGTTTATTGTACATCATTGTAGCCATCATATCATCAGTTCATGCAGTATATATGCATACCTAGCAACTACATAGTGCAATCCCTAAGAGGATGATTTTCTGAGATTGATAGATCTAGAAAATCCTTTCTGGGCTATCTTGGGTATCCATCATAGAGCCCAGATCTCTATTTTCAGCATCATCAGAGCTCCCATACTTCCTAGATCTAACTTTCTATCTTTTTGGTAGTTTTAGTCCCAACAGTTGCAGCAGGGACAATCCAGTTTACCTTCCAAAAATTCAGCAGTTACGCAGTCCCTCTTGTGGGATCTTTTCAGGGTCATTCTAGGCCATCCCTTTGGCTTAGGTGTCTCACATTTTGAGCCTTGTTGTACTCACTATTCACCTCCCATATAATAAAATGACTCAACTATTTCTCTGCATTCTGATGTGTATGTAGATTTATTGTTTACTTTGCTGCAGTTCTTATATTATCTTTCAGTATTACTGCATTCTCCCTTTTGGGATATTACAGTGGAATCACCTGCATAGAGTTGATTGTACATCATTGCAGCCATCATATCATCATTTCATGCAGCAGATCTGCATACCCATCAGCTACATAGTGCAAGCCCTAAGAGGGTGATTTTATGAGATTGATAGATCTGGAAAATCCTTTCTCGGTTATCTTGGGTATCTATCGTAGAGCCCAGGTCTCTATTTTCAGCATCATTGGAGCTCCCATACTGCCTAGATATGACTTTATATCTTTCTGGAAGTTGCAGTCCCAACAATTGCAGCAGGGACAATGCAGTTTACCTTCCAGCAATTCCGCAGTTACACAGTCCTCTTGTGGGATATTTTCAGTGTCATTCTTGGCCATCCCTTTGGCTTGAGTGTGTCACATTTTGAGCACTATTTTACTCACTATTCACCTCCCATATAATCAAATGGCTCAGATATTTCTATGCATTCTGATGTGTATTTAGATTTATTGTTTACTTTGCTGCAGTTCTTATATTATGTTTCAGTATTAATGCATTCTCCCTTTTGGGATATTATAGTGGTATCAGAGCATGATCTTTTTCTCAACTTGTGGTCACTTCATCTTTTGCATCAAAAGAAGAAGCAGATAGAAGAGATCTATCATGAAGGAGGATTGTAGTTTTTCCACTCTTCTCTTTAGATCCTTGCAAGATCTCTCCAAGGAGATCAATCAAATGAAGAGGGAAAGGCAAAGGAAGTATCCAAGAAGAAGATTGGATGAGGAAGGTCCAAGCACTTCCTATCAGCAACAAAGAAAACCAGAGAATCATAGATCTCCTCATAGATCTACTATGCCCACTTTCTTTGAAGAAGGTGAATGGTATAGAAATGAAGAAAAAAGAAGCATGGAACCTGAGACTCATGAGACTCTTAGTTTAGAGTCTTGAAGAGTACGAAGCACAATATAGAGCATTCAAGGAGAATATAACTCTCCAAAAATTCTTCAAAATCAAAGAAGAAAGAGGATCCTATAGCAGCAATAGAATAAAGAGGCACAATAGATTTTATTTTCTTACATTTGATGGATCTTCCTCAAGCACTGTTAAGCCTTGGAGGAAAGATTTAGATGCATTCTTCAGGCTACATCCTGTATCTGAAAAGGAGGTTGTCTAGATTACAGCACTTCATCTTCTAGGTGAAGCCAATGATTGGTGGTTTGGTCACATGGAGCATGCAAAGGTGACTAAATATTCGGATTTCTTTCACAAGTTGAGAAAGAAGTTTGATTGAGGAAACCAGAGATATGTCACAAAGAGGCATTTCCTAGGGAAAGAAAGGAGGATATCATTATTGTCACTCTGGACAAAGAGTCACTAAATTCAACACCAGCTACAGAAGTACTTGTATCCGGAGGAGAGACACTTGCATCCTTGCAAGATAGTCTTAAGCTCTTGACACATAGAGTCACATGCATGATTCAGGAGATGCATGAGGAGGGGGAGGTATATTCTAGCGCTGGTACATTTATAGAAGAGTAGCCATCACTCTTACCAGTAGTTGGAGAGACCATTGTACCAGTAGGAGGAACTCTTGTGGTCTTGTAAGAGGTTGCCACACATCAGTTGATCCCAGGTATGCATTCACTTTCATCTCATATTTTTTCGGTACCTCTTATTGAAACTTATGGGGACATGCCATCAGGGCCATTACATGACCAAGGATTAGAACAACATGTTGATTTGGAGCAACAACATATCACTACGCATAGGACCCTTGAGTTGATCAAGGAGGAGATGAAGAGCTATCCCAGTTCATCATTGTTGAGCTACATTCAACCCTTTGAGTTGAAAGGTAGAGTCTCGAAAGATGGGATGAGCATGATCCTATGTACAATGGCTAGCTATGAGTTCAACATTGTGCCTTGCTTTGAGACAACACATGTTTTACCTTGCAGATATGCAACGCTATTAATGAGAAGCAATGAGAAGAAGATGGCCCCATTATTCTTGGCGAATTCTGAAGGTAGCTTCACTCATGAAGCAATGGAGGTAAATATGATAAATGGTAGACATATTGAGATGAGGAATATTTTCTCCTCTCCAGATGAAACTTTCTCAATGAGCATCTCACAACTCAAAGAGAATCTTCTACCTGTAGCGGATCCAAAACCTCACTGGTTTTGGAGGGCCATTGATGAAAAGAGAATCTCATGGGGAGATCTCATTAGAGGTGCACTTCAAAATATCATGGAGTGCAAATTTCTTCAACAGTTTGAGGAGGTTGGTGTCCTACAATGGGAGGATACTAAGTTTTTGCAGGATAAGATCCATCATCCCTATTGGGATGAATGGTTGATGATATGGAACAAGGGGTTTCCAAACCACTTGCAAAACTATGAGGTAGGCTAGCAAGAAGCATGGTTGTGTTGGTTGCTCTTGGGTGAGTATGGTTACTACACAACAACACATATTATCATGATCCATGCCTTGTACAACACTCATGTAATGAAGGAGGAGGCATGGCTATGCTAGTTGCTCTTGGGTGAGTATGGTTACCACCCAATAGCTCATATTTATTTGACTCATGCCTTGTATATCAATGACAGAATTAAGAAGAGGAAGGCATGTTCACTTTGTTTGAGAGAGTTTGGCCATCACATGACATCTCCCATGTTTATGTGTTCTGTATTGTTTATGATATGGCATAGTACTCTCATGATTTGTAAGGATGGAGTTTGTTTGTATTGGGCTGATATGACATTCCATATGTCATTCAATATGTTGTTGTTGCTCCATGATTCACATGATAATGTGAAGAGGCAGCAATAGATCTTTTTGATTTGGCTTTTATTGGGGGAATTTGGTCCTACAGACTCACCTACTTTGCATGATAGTATTGGAGGATGAAAACAAGAGGCATTCCTCCGATGGCTCTTACTTGGAGAGTATGGACACCATATGTGGTATTTTGATGGTGTGGTATGGCAGCAGGGAGCGTTGTTTCATTGGTTACTATTGGGAGAATTTGGTTTGACATCTTTGTCTACCCATATGTCTCTACTTCTTCTTTTTCACAATGTTGGGATAATGCTTGGATCCAAGAAGGCCAACAGGGTTAAGGATGGAGGCATGAAAGGCCTCTCTTTACTTCATGTAGCATGGGATGGAGGTATAATTTGTGAGTTGGAGCTTTCCTTTTGTGGAAGGAACCATCTATATTTATGTGTCTCATGGATTATGGAGGATGTTGGACAGGATGTTGGAACTTCATGGTTGATGAGGGACATCTAGCTACACAGTTAGAGGTCACTCTAGACATTTTAGAGAGGTAACTTTGGTGTTGGGAATACATAACTCATTGCAGCAAATGGGGAGACCTTCCTTGCGTGGATGCCATTTGGAGGGGGACATATTTCTCTAGCATATACTTTTGCAGTTGCTTAAGGACAAGAAACATTTTGCTGGGAAGGACTGTAATATTTCAAAATTTTCACATGTTTATTTGGAATATTAGAGTTATTAATAAAATTAATTAATTAAGTAAATAAGAGGGTGGAGGGACCCATAAACCCCATTGATGAATAAAATCCACTTTTGATGTGTGTATGTGGATATTTTAGATCAAGATATAAATCACGGAGTAGTGAAGCAGATCCATTAATGATAAAGGAGTGGAGATCATGTCTCATTTATGAGATAGATCATGGAGGATGAAAGAGTAAAATAAGATCATGGATCTTAAATGTAAAATTATGAGGATATTTGAAGAGGTCAACTAAGATCATAGTGCATTCAAAGTAAGATCATAAAGCACTTATGATAATTTAGTGAAGGTACTGATGCATTTAATGCACACATGATGGAGAGGGTGATCACCACATATAGACATGATGGAGGACATGGAGAAAAAACGTAGTCAAACATGGAGACTTATGTCCACATGCACAGCGCAATTATGGAGAGGGCCTAGACTATGGAAGGCTGACATTCTATATAATGAAGGTGAAGGCACAATAGAAGGGGATTTTTGGATACTTTGGTTATTCTTTTATCTGTTTAGATCTGGATTTGTCTTAGGAAATTTATATACATGCTTGAGCTATTTAGCTAAGTCTGCAGTCCTATTTAGCACAAGGTGTTTCCAAGCAGAAATCCCACCCTTACCCATGGGGAACTTGTGTGCCTACTCTAGGAAGGTTTTCTATTGAGTTGTATTCCTCATCAGGCATTGGTGCCATCTTCAGGAGGTTGTTTCTAGCATTCCAGCTAGGAAATCAGTGGAGGATTCATCCTTCAATTTGTTCTTCACATTCAGTCTTCCAGGAGAAACATATGTATATGTAGCATTTAGGCCATTGAGTTTTACCTCCATGTAGCAGCAGTCCCTTCAAGGATTGTGCAATTTAGTCCTGTAGATCTATTGGAGGAAGAAAGTTTTCAGAATTTCAACTGGAAATATGGTGAGGGATCATCTCCTCACATTGTATTCATTGTTCCCATCATTCAGGAGATTATTTGACATACCTAGTAGCAGGATATTGAGCCTCCCTCTATCACATCACAAGTTTTTGAAGTTTTTGTTCATCCAACAAATATTTTCAATGGAGGAGATTGGAGGAGCTATATCTTGAGATTTTCACCCAAGGATCTAGTGAAGGGATCAACCCTTCTTGCATATATCTGATTGTACATCAGTGCAGCCATCATATCATCAGTTCATGCAGTAGATCTGCATACCCAGTAGCTACATAGTGCAAGCCCTCAGAGGGTGATTGTTTGAGATTGATAGATCTGGAAAATCCTTTCTGAGTTATCTTGGGTATCCATCATATAGCCCGGATCTCTATTTTCAGCATCATCAGAGTTCCCATGCTGCCTAGATCTGACTTTATATCTTTCTGGCAGTTGTAGTCCCAACAGTTGCAGCAGGGACAATGCATTTTACCTTTCAGTAGTTCAGCAATTACGCAGTCCCTTTGGTGGGATATTTTCAAGGTCATTCTAGGCCATCCATTTGGCTTGAGTGTCTCACATTTTGAGCATTGTTGTACTCGCTATTCACCTCCCATATAATAAAATGGCTCAGCTATTTCTGTGCATTATGATGTGTATTTAGATTTATTTTTTACTTTGCTGCAGTTCTTATTGTGTTTCAGTATTACTGCATTCTCCCGTTTGGGATATTATAGTTTTTGTCATTTTATTCTAGCTTTGTTGCATAACTTCCCTGTTCCTTATGTTACCTATTTCTTTTCTACCGTGTTTAGCCTTTTCATCTACCTTACTACTACAACATTGTTCTCCACAAGTTCCTCTTCCTTTGTTATGCGTTCATGCCATTCCTTTGTGACCTATGGGGTATGGCCCACATAACACTCCCTTTATACACACGGCATATTACAAATTTGAGTTTTATCAATATACATACGTTTTACGATCAAACAACACATATATATAACATACATACATTTAACGATCTAACAATGCATATATATATATAACATACATACATTTAACAATCAAACAACGCGTATATACACGGAGCAAGGCTTATAGGGTCCCATACTACTTTAAACCAATCACAATTCATCGCAAACCTTTTCCCGCAGGTTTCCCACTTTACAATTAGCGATATACCATAAAACCATGTGATCTACGATCTGTGCTCATGCACGGTGCTGCCACGTGGGCTCCCTTCATCGCATCATGTCACTTGAACCTTACCGCATCACAATCAAAATAACATTCTTTGCGATGTATTGAAGTTAAATGCTATATCTTGCGGGATGCGATGTTGCGCGAGGTCGACACATGTCCCTCCATTTCGCATCACAAAAACTTTAACTTAACTTGCGGTTTCCTTCCTTCTATTCCTTAAGTGCTACAATGTGTGGTATGCGGGCAAGGTTCACGTCATCATGCCACGTCACCCTACCATGTCACCGCCACGTCACCTTGACATGTCATCATAAATTCCTATGATCTATGGGGTCAGGGCCACATCATCTGCCACATCATCTTGCCACGTCACTGCCACGTCATAGTCATGTCATCTTCACGCCACTTCTACGTCATCTTTACGTCACTGCCACGTCATCTTCCGTACTTTTCAGTTTGCAACTTATAACTGTTTAACTTAGTGGTTAAATCTATTTCATGTGATTTGTGATATTGCGTCGTTCCACCTCGTGTCCCTTCTCTACTTCGCATCAAAACTGATTTAACTTACCATGCGATGCCTTAACACTTAACTCTTAAATTTTGTGATTTGCGACATCACTCTTGACGTGATTCGATCTCTGTCGTCCATTTCTCACCTTTAATTTTACGATCTAATCCTGACTGTGCATTCGCCTCCCTTGGAATTCTTCAAAGAATTATGTGCCTTAGTCGATTTTTCAATTTTTTACACTGTCCCACTCTGTGACTCCAGCTATTACTTCTCTCACCTCTTCCTCTCGTCTCTCGCTGCTCTCGCCTCTTCCTCTCATCTCTCACCTCTTCGTGCTTCTTCTATGTATAGGATCTCTGGTCCTCGCTGTGTCTAGCAAATCTGATTGCCTTAGATGTCTCTGCCTCTTTTATGTCTCTGCTCCATTCGCTACATGTGCTGCATTCGCTGCCTCTGCTATCTCTGCCTCTTTGCTATATCTGCTCCATTCACTACCTTTGGTGCCATCTTAGCTGCATTTGCTGCCTTGGTTTCCTTCCACGACTTGACCCGCTTCGCTACCTTTACTCCCTTTCGTTGCCTTAACTGCCTTTGTTCTTTTGCTGCTTCTTTGCCTTAAGTAATCACACTAAATCTTCTCTATTCTTCTCCTTTTTCTCTTTGCTACTTCTCTCTACTTTAGTTTATACTTCTATGGCTACTCTTTTGCCTCTCTGCTACCCATTGTTGCACATTGCCTGATCTGCTCCTTTGCGTTATAACCGCTGCTTCTCTACTCCTTTTCCATCAATGATAATTCTGTTGTAACTCCTTTCTGATCCTTTGCCATCTGTTGTTTCCAACCAGATCTTCATCTAATCATTCATGGGCAGGCTACCTAAATGATCCTGATCTTTTTCCTTTCTCTGTGGTTTTCAATTTTATATCTATCGTTACCAACTTTCTCTGCCTTCAAGCCTCATTCGAATGGGCCGAAATGCCATATTCAAGCACTACATTAATGCCTGGTCCCTTTTGCCGCAAGCTCAAACCACTTCCCCACCATACATCATTATGAAACTTTATTATAAATTTTTATGTATATAAAGCTCTGTTTATTAATCGCAATCGCAATGTTCGTTTCAATCGCAAGATGGGTTACAACTGTTCCGATTGATCCATCACAAATGAGTTGCGATGCGATTGATCGAGTCATCACGCCTCGCCGATCACCCCATCACCCTGATCGTTCCATCTTCCCCGATCGATCGCGACACACTTCCTCCTAGTTGCGATTGCAATCACCTCCATGCCCCGATCTCCGATTGCGATTAACCCACTGGGCCCAACCATATAATACTTCCGCATGTCCATATAAAAGGCCTTTTCCTTGGTAAATCAGAGATTCATTGGGATTTCAGTTTTAAAAGGGGATTCACCCCAATCGCATCGGAAATTATCTCTGTGTCACCCCTTCCCTTTCCCTCTTCTGATTTCCGATTGCGATTGGATCCCCGGGTCCCACTTCATAATATCCACGTCATCTCTTCCGATAACCCTCCCGTACGCCCGCGTGTCATCTACATTCACCCCAGTCATTTTTGTTCTCCGTCGACACATATTATCACAAAATTCATAATATGAGCCTCTTCCTCGCTTATTCAGTACCATTCCATTGTAAATCCTACCACTGCCTTTCACGTCTCCGCCATTCTCTTGTGTTTTCCACTGTTCCCCATTGTTCACCATTTCTACGTGTCTTCACCTTCACGCGCATGTAACTCATCACGCCATCGTCCCATGTCCCAGTGCATGTTTTCCTTAAAATGTTTGTTGATTTTTGCAGGTTGCAGCAACAGGGAGCCTCCATTAATTTCCGCTCCCATTAACGGAGACCGAATGCATTTCAAAGGACCATTCAACAGATGCAGAATAATGGAGCAAAGATCTGGGGAGATATACTGATAAGACCATCATTTATGGAAGCTAAATGAACATTTATTAAATTTCCGGGGCAATTCAAAAGGGGCGGGCGCTGGTAGCTGAAAACATAAATGTGGTTACAAAGAATATCAACAGAAGATCAAGGAGTTCAGCTTTCAGTACTGAAAAAATATAAATTCCGGCTCTGGGCTCAAGGGGCCGAGAGTACCATGCACTAACACGAGCGACCTCAAGGCTTTATCGCAGCAGATTTTCCCCTCCAGCCAAGTACATAGCATTTGTATATTTTATTATTTGTGTCCTGTTTATGAGAGGATTTTCATCTTCAGCATTGATTTCTAGAGGTTAAATGTAAATTGGAAAGGACAGTCATTTATAAGTTAGTCATTCATGATGTGGGTGCGAATGTTTTCCGCCATTTTGTTCAAATTTAGTCATTAAGTGTGCTCCACCTACCTCCTTCTCGAGAATTCTCTTCCTTTTCTATAAAAGCCCAGAAATAAGATATTAGAAAGGTTCCAGATTTCAATCAGCAGACTGTGCAGTGAAAAGGCTTTTGTATACATTTTGGAATACTTCTGTATGAAGGTTCAGAGCCCATAGAGTCTCAGTGAGGAGGAGTTATAACTGTAATGAGGATTCTGGTCTTTAGTATTCCACAGTATGTAATTTTCTCTTATGTGTTAATACAATATCTCATTTCACGCTATTTATCTTCTTGTATCATGTTCTAGAATGCGAGTGGCTCACTAGTTTGCAGTAAGGATTCATCCTTGTTGATGCCCTTTCTGGGATTAGTCAAGTGCTTTAAATAGGCCTAGTCATGATATACTGTTTCATGTTCATCTCTTCCATATTTTATGCTATATCAGTTGTTTTAGGAGGGTGCTTTTAAAATGCCAGGATTGTGTATGGATTCTTGAATTGGCAAGCCCATACATGGTTTTGTTGTATATTTGGGTATCAGTCTAATGTCAACTGATATTATCTCATTATTTCTTTTACTGCATCCACTCTCTGATATTTGATTTCTGTGGCATATTATTTGAACTGGCCCTCTTTACAGTAAGTTGTCTCTTAACTGTCTGATGCCTTTGTATTGGAGTTTTACATGATGTTCCTACATTATTCTTATCTTTGTACCAGCTTCTGAGAGAGATTGGTCCCATTCTAAACTAATTTCCTTGTTCAACAAGAGATAGTAAGTGAGCTTTTGGATTGACAACCCAAGCTATATGAGGAGCTCCTTGCTATATTAAGATGTCCTAGGCACTGGTCTATGGCAACTCTAGACTGTCTCTAGGGGTGACAAAATTGTCCACAACATCTTTCTGGCGCCGTTGCCGGGGAACGAATTCAAGAATATCAGTTTCCCTAGGTCTCGACAAATTGTTTTCACTCTCTAATCAGGTGAGCACAGAGAGTTGAAGAGTTGCATATCTCTCACCTTGGCGACTCCACTACTTTTATTTGATAAATTTATTGGTAGTCCTGGCTCCTCGTAAGCCACATTTGAGGTCAGATACATCTCAATCAAAGACACCTTACGTGTCTGACCCAGAGAATATCATTCATAAAAGAGTTTGGAGGGAGAGGAAGTCATTTTGTGTTGAAAACCCTGAAGTTGTCATTGAAGATTATCCGCCCTCTTCTTCTCAAGAAGTTATAACAGAAAATCCCGAGCTTTACTCAGAAACTCCACGTAGAGGAAGTATCTGGATTGAAGAAGATCCCCATCCTACTCTCGAGGCTGAGGAAATTAAAGAAGTTACAGAAGTAGCTCTTGTTAACCGTGAACTATTCCCATCGACGCCTCAGGCTTCTGTGCAATATATTCCCATTGTCATTCATACTCCACTTCCTCCTACTCCCCTCCCTTCATTTGTATCTCAGACTGTTGCTCAACCCCCACCTCCTCCAATGGCTAATGTTCCAGCTTTCCTATTAAATAAATATGCTCCTCTGGCCTTACCCCAAGTGCTGAATGATATGCCACAGGATTACTTGAAGATTCTACCGAGATTCAATGGTGAAAATGAAATTGATGCTCAGAAGCACCTTGAGACCTTCTGCTCTTTTGCAGAAAACTTAAATGTGGAACATCTGGATGTGGTCTTAAGATTATTTGTGCAATATCTGGAGGGTGAAGCCAGAAAATGGTTCAAGACATTGGGGGACTGTTCAATAACCACCTGGGATATTATGGAGAACACTTTCCTCAGGAAATGGGGGGAAAAGAAAGATTATGGAATGTGCCTTACTGAGTTTAATACTTTGAAGAAGAAGAAAAATGAAGGAGTATCCGAGTTTATTAAAAGGTTTAACAAGTTATATTTGAGCCTGCCTCCAGAAATGAAGCCCCATGAAGTAGCTGCTAAGATAGTTTTTATAGCAGCCTTTGATTTTGATTTTGGCTTTGCTTTGAGGGAAAGAAACCCTACTACATTAGATGATGCACAATCAGATGCTCTGGAGTTGGAAGCAAACTTTTCCTCCACTGGGAAATTAAAGGGAAAAGCTGAACAGGATACTAGGAGGAGAGGCAAAGAAGAGGTTTCCACATCTAATCAAGAAAAGGATTCAGACAAGATGGATGAAATAAGAAAAATGATCAAGAAGATGGTCAAGCTTGAAATGGAAGCTAAAAATGCAGCTCCCAAGAATTTCTATAATGCTCCAAACAGAGGATATAATCCCCAGTACAGAAGACCCCCATTGCAGATATTGCCTAGAGAAGCAAAGGAACAACAAGACCAGGTACCTCATCCCTTGTACCTGGAAGGACCAGCAGATGACTCCACTGGGGATGCAGCTTATGGATTAGAAGATTCCAATCTGGATTTTTCAAATAATGACGATATGGAATGCCCCTTGCAAGAAGAAGAAGAAGCAGAGATTGACCATTATTGTAAGCAATTTGCTGATTTCATGGAAGCACAATTCAATGTAAAATATGATCTCAGGTCTTCAAGGAAGAGGACCCGAACTCAGGATCAAGAATAAGAGCCACCTCAGAAAGAAGCATCTGCCCAAAAGGAGTCAGCAACAAAGAGAAACATGGAAAAAGGTAAGAATCCTCTAAATGCTCCCTTGCAGCCCAATGATCTGATTCCTTCTTCTTCAAAAATAGTCAGTCCTACTAATGCTGAGCCTGTGTCAAAATAAATTAAATCTTCAGCTGAAAATAAAGAGTCAAAGGAAGTAGTGATAGAGAAGCCTCCTTCTGCTTTCAATTTTCAAAAATAACTTGAGAAGATTAAGATTCCAGTTCCCCTGACTGAGTTATTAAAACAGCTTGTATATCAGTCTCAAGTTACTTCCTTCATACTCTCCCCTGAAGTACCAATTATACCTGATAGTCTAAACCTTCAAGAAGAAAGACCCATGGTAGTATTTGGTCCACATGTCGAGGAGATAGACCCTTCTACTCCTCCTTTTTGTGTGTCATTAGTCATTCATGACCTGCTGTTACATAATTGTATGTTAGATTCTGGGGCTTCCCATAATCTAATGCCTCTGTCTGTCATGGAACAAATAGGACTGCAAATTACAAGACCATACAAAGATTTATATTCATTTGATTCGAAGAGGGTTAAATGCTTGGGAATGATTAAAGATTTAGTGGTCAATTTGGCCCAAATTCCAGCAAAGAGTGTGGTCATGGACATTGTGGTTGCTGATATCCCAGCCCGCTTTGGCATGCTGCTGTCAAGGTCCTGGGGTACAAAAATTGGTGGGTCAATCAAGTTGGATTTAACGTATGCTACCGTCCCAGTCTTTGGAGGCCAGGAGAGGAGGTTGTACAGGGAGACTAGATTTGTTAAAATGGTAACTAAGACTGACTGCTCAGAGAATTCCCCAGTTTATAACAAAGAGGGAGATTTTTCATGCTTGATGTTAGAAGAAAATCAAAATTATGCTCATGAGCCCCTTTTTGGTCAAATTCAAGCTGAGCAGCCTAAAGAAGACCAGGAATCAGAAATTTGGACTTTGCATTTTGATGGGGCAAATTCAAAGGAAGGCAATGGAGCTGGGGTGTTATTAATCTCTCCTACAGAAAAATGGGTGCCACTATCCTTTAAATTAGAATATGAGGCTACAAACAATGTAGCTGGATATGAAGCACTCTTATTGGGACTGCAAATAGCTAGAAGCATGGGCATCCAGAGCCTAAAAGTCATGGGAGACTCTGAGCTGGTGGTAAGACAGATCAGAAATCAATGTCAAACCAAGCATCCACGGCTGAGAGCTTATAGAAACGAAGTATGGGACATGATAGAAAATTTCTTCTCAACATTTAACATACAGTTCATGCCCCAGGAGCAGAACAGAATAGTAGATTATCTTGCTGTAGCTGCCAATACATTCCGTCCTCCCCAGAATCCACTCTTAAGATACGAAGTGGAGGTACGTTACAGACCATCTATTCCAGATAATATAAAGCATTGGCAGGTATTTGAAGATGATGAACAGATGAAGAGATTCATGGAGACAGTGGGAGAATTCTCTAACATGGAGATTGATGATAATGAAGAAGAGGAGGCTGAGAATATTGCAGGAAGCAAGTGGGAAGAAAAGATAGCAGGTAATAAAGTGCTGCAGCTGAAAGGAAACGTTATACCCAGAGGTATGGTACCTCTAGAAAGATTGTTTAATAAAGATGATGTTCCCTTGCAACCGAACAAAGTGATAGAAGAAGATCAGGTAGAAGACTTAAATTTGTGTACTTATGCTGATCCTAAAATTGTAAAGTTATCTAAAAGGATCCCAGAAGGATATAAAGAAAAATATTTGAAGTTGTTTCAATATTATAAAGATGTATTTGCATGGTCCTATTAGGACCTAAAAACTTTTGATGTTAATATAATACAGCATAAAATTTCTTTGAGGGAAGACGCAAAGCCTTATAAGCAGAAGCTCAGACAGATAAATCCTCTGCTGCTTCCCTCTATTGAAAAGGAAATCAAGAAGCTACTGAAGGCCAAAATAATTGTGCCATTGAGATACTTAGAATGGATAGCAAATCTTGTTCCTGTTCAAAAGAAGAATGGAGAAATAAGGCTGTGTGTGGACTTCAGAAATTTAAATAGAGCATCTCTAAAGGATAATTATCCACTGCCTGAGATGGACCACATCCTGCAGAAAGTGGTTGGAGCATCCAGAATGTCAATGATGGACGGTTTTTCTGGCTACAATCAGGTGGCTCTACTTCCATAAGATCAGAAGAAAACAACATTCACTACACCATGGGGAACATTTATGTATGCCAGGATGCCATTTGGATTGATTAATGCAGGAGCTACTTTTCAGAGGGCAATGGACATAGCCTTTGTTGGGGAGTGGGACAAATTTCTGGTGGTATATCTCGATGACATTACAGTGTTTTCAAAGAATGATGATGAACATATTGAGCATTTAAGAAGAACTTTTGAAAAATGCAGAAGGTATGGCCTTTCTCTCAATCCTCAAAAATATTTATTTGCATTGGATGAGGGAAAAATCTTAGGGAACATTGTATCTAAAGATGGTGTGAAAATAGACCCTAAGAGATTTGAAGTAATAAACAACATTCCTTTACCTAGGAATAAGAAGGAAGTGCAGGTGTTTTTAGGCCGAATTAATTTTCTGAGAAGGTTTATTCCTAACTATGCTGAGATAGTTAGGCACATAACTAATATGTTGAAGAAGGATAATGAAGTAAAATGGTCCCAGGAGTCTAGAGATGCATTCACAAGGATAAAACAGGCATTTTTTGAAGCTCATGTGCTAGCTGGACCAGATTACAAGAAGCCATTTATGGTATTTTCATTTGCTTCGCCTCATACAATTGCTGGAGTATTATTGCAGAAAAATGAAGAGGGGTATGAGCAGCCTATAGCTTTCTTCAGTCAAGTACTTTATGATGCTGAATTGAAATATAATATATTGGAGAAGCAGGCATATACCCTGGTAAAGTCCCTGAAGGCTTTTAGAACCTATGTTTTTCAATCTCACATCACTGCTTATGTTCCCACAGCAGCTGTCAAAGACATTCTCGTTCAGGGAGATAGCGAAGGTAAAAGAGGAAGATGGATTGCAAAAATACAAGAGTACGATCTGGACATAAGACCTACCAAGCTGATTAAGGGACAGGGACTTGCCAAGATGTTGTCTGAATCAAATCATCAAGCCTTAGGCATTAATATATCCATGTTAGCAAACGAAGAATCGGATAAAGGAGGAGAGCAGCAAGGACTAGAGATGGCTACTCAAAAGATACATATGAAATATCTCACTAGTCCTTGGTATAAAGAAATAGTGGAATATCTTTTAACGCTAAGCTGTCCTCCGAGTTGTGATAATATAAAATACAGAGCTGTAAGGATGAAATCCCAGAAATATGTAATTGCCAATGGACAGCTCTATTGGAGAGACCCTCTAGGTATATTACTGTTATGCCTCACAGAAAATGAAGTACAGAATGTAATGACAGAATTTCATGAAGGAATTTGTGGAGGACATTACAGCTGGAGGGCTACAACTCATAAAATCTTGAGGGCTGGTTTTTACTGGCCAAAACTGTACTCAGATGCTTTTGCTTGGGTCAGAGCATGTGACAAGTGCCAGAGATTTGCGGAAAGACAGAAATTAGCATCTTTTCCCTTGATTCCTATTCATGTAAATGAACCATTTCGGAAATGGGGATTATATTTTATAGGAGAAATACATCCCCCATCAAGTGGCCAATATAAATGGATACTAACAGCCACAGACTATTTCACAAAATGGGTGGAAGCCATACCTACCAGAAATGCTACAGATGCCGTGATAATGAGGTTTATAGAGGATAATATCATATCTAGGTTTGGATGTCCTGCTAGAATTGTAACTGACAATGCACAGGCTTTCAAGTCTGCTAGGTTTGTTAATTTCTGCCAAAGGTATAACATCACATTGACTCACTTCACAACTTACTATCCACAAGGAAATGGCTTAGCAGAGTCTTCTAATAAAACCCTGGTGAGGGCCTTGAAGAAAACAATAAGTGAGAATCAGAAGAATTGGGACTCTCAATTAAAATTTTCTCTATGGGCGAATAGGATAACCAGCAAGAGAGAAACAGGGAAATCTCCCTATGAATTGGTATATGGGAGAGCCGTTGTGTTTCCTGTGCAACTGGCATTACCGGTAGCGCGATTCATGCAGGAAAATCAGGAAGAACCAGATGATATGATCAGAAGAATAAATCAATTAGTGTAATTGGAGGAAACACAAGACCAGGTAAACCAGAGACTAGTAGAATATCAAGAAAAAATGAAGAAGATTTTTGATCGCCATGCAAGAGATAGGAATTTCCAAGTTGGAGACCTGGTTCTTAGGTGGGATGTTCGAAGAGCAGAAAAGGGCAAGCATGCTAAGTTTGATCCGTTGTGGTTCGGTCCATTCAGAATCGTGAATCAAGGGAGAAATAATACTTTTATGCTGGAAAATCTACAGGGCGATGTGTTGGATGCCCCTGTAAATGGACAATTTCTCAAGCCCTATTTTCAATGTTGATCCTGGCAGAGCAAGCTGGACTGTAATATATTGTATATATGTATATATATTTTTCACTTCAGTTTTGGTTTGATGAGTGCGCTGATAAATTTTGAAGATAAGTGCTGAAAAGCAGAAGATCAGTGGTCTGCAGGTTCTTGACGCATTCAAGTATGAACACGCTGTCCCCAGGTGGAGCCAAATGTTGTTCCCAACCAGATCTTCATCTAATCATTCATGGGCAGGCTACCTAAACGATCCTGATCTTTTTCCTTGCTCTGTGGTTTTCAATTTTATATCTATCGTTACCAACTTTCTCCGCCTTCAAGCCTCATTCGAATGGGCCGAAATGCCATATTCAAGCACTACATTAAAGCCTAGCCCCTTTTTCCACAAGCTCAAACCACTTCCCCGCCATACATCATTATGAAACTTTATTATAAAGCTTTATGTATATAAAGCTCCGTTTATTAATCGCAATCGCAATGTTCGTTTCAATCACGAGATGGGTTACAACTGTTCCGATTGATCCATCACAAACGATTTGCGATGCGATTGATCGGGTCATCACGCCTCACCGATCACCCCATCGCCCCGATCGTTCCATATTCCCCGATCGATCGCAGCACACTTCCTGCTAGTTGCGATTGCAATCACCTCCATGCCCCGATCTCCGATTGCGATTAACCCGCTGGGCCCCACCATATAATACTTCCGCCTGTCCATATAAAAGGCCTTTTCCTTGGTAAATCAGAGATTCATTGGGATTTCAGTTTTAAAAGGGGATTCACCCCAATCGCATCGGAAATTATCTCTGTGTCACCCCTTCCCTTTCCCTCTTCTGATTTCCGATTGCGATTGGATCCCCGGGTCCCACTTCATAATATCCACGTCATCTCTTCCGATAACCCTCCCGTACGCTCGCGTGTCATCTACATTCACCCCAGTCATTTGTGTTCTCCGTCGACACATATTATCACAAAATTCATAATATGAGCCTCTTCCTCGCTTATTCAGTACCATTCCATTGTAAATCCTACCGCTGCCTTTCACGTCTCCGCCATTCTCTTGTGTTTTCCACTGTTCCCCATTGTTCACCATTTCTACGTGTCTTCACCTTCACGCGCATGTAACTCATCACGCCATCGTCCCATGTCCCAATGCATGTTTTCCTTAAAATGTTTGTTGATTTTTGCAGGTTGCAGCAACAGGGAGCCTCCATTAATTTCTGCTCCCATTAATGGAAACCGAATGCATTTCAAAGGACCATTCAACAGATGCAGAATAATGGAGCAAAGATCTGGGGAGATATACTGATAAGACCATCATTTATGGAAGCTAAATGAACATTTATTAAATTTCTGGGGCAATTCAAAAGGGGCGGGCGCTGGTAGCTGAAAACATAAATGTGGTTACAAAGAATATCAACAGAAGATCAAGGAGTTCAGCATCTGGTACTAAAAATATATAAATTCCAGCTCCGGGCTCAAGGGGCCGAGAGTACCATGCACTAACACGAGCGACCTCAAGGCTTTATCGCAGCAGATTTTCCCCTCCAACCAAGTACATAGCATTTGTATATTTTATTATTTGTGTCCTGTTTATGAGAGGATTTTCATCTTCAACATTGATTTCTGGAGGTTAAATGTAAATTGAAAAGGACAGTCATTTATAAGTTAGTCATTCATGATGTGGGCGCGAATGTTTTCCGCCATTTTGTTCAAATTTAGTCATTAAGTGTGCTCCACCTACCTCCTTCTCGAGAATTCTCTTCCCTTTTCTATAAAAACCCAGAAATAAGACATTAGAAGGGTTCCAGGTTTCAATCAGCAAACTGTGTAGTGGAAAGGCTTTTGTATACATTTTGTAATACCTCTGTGTGAAGGCTCAGAACCCGTAGGGTCTCAGTGAGGAGGAGTTATAACTGTAATGAGGATTCTGGTCTCTAGTATCTCACAGTATGTAATTCTCTCTTATGTGTTAATACAATATCTCATTTCATGCTATTTTCTGCTTGTATCATGTTCTAGAATGCGAGTGGCTCACTAGTTTGCAGTAAGGATTCATCCTAGTCGATGCCCTTTCTGGGATTAGTCAAGCACTTTAAATAGGCCTAGTCATGATATACTATTCCACGTTCATCTCTTCCATGTTTTCTACTATATCAGTTGTTTTAGAAGGGTGCTTTTAAAATGCCAGGATTGTTTGTGGATTCTTGAATTAGCAAGCCCATGCATGGTTTTGTTGTATATCTAGGTATCAGTCTAATGTCAGCTGATATTTTCTCATTATTTCTTTCACTGCACCCACTCCTTGATATTTGATTTCTGTGATATATTATTTGAACTGGCCCTCTTTACAGTAAGCTGTCTCTGAACTGTCTGATGTCTTTGTATTGGAGTTTTACATGATGTTCCTACATTATTCTTATCTTTGTATCAGCTTCTGAGAGAGATTGGTCCCATTTAAATTATCTTCCTTGTTTGACAAGAGATACTAAGAGAGATTTTTTGGATTGACAACCCAAGCTATATAATAAGCTCCTTGCTATATTAAGATGTCCTAGGCACTAGTCTATGGCAACTCTAGACTGTCTCTAGGGGTGACAAAATTGTCCACAACACCATCAATGACAATATTTCCAATAGATACCACAAGGAAAAATATTTTGAGTGCCTATGTAAGTCAGTTAGCTAAGGAGGGATGGGAACCATCGGTGTTTTGTGAGCATTGAAGGGAGCAGAGGCAGATATAGTGTATTGAGTAGTGAAAAGTCGAGTAATCTTCGCAGAGAAAGAGTAGTGAAAAAAAAACTAACAACCACCTATCAAGTCACTTGTCATGTTGCTTAGGAGATGGTAGCGAGAAAAGGAAAACCTACAGGAGAATGTGGAAATAGTTGGGATGTGGAAACCCAAAATAATGACACTACAACTATCTTTGATAGTAGCATCATGGCCTCAGACAATGGGTTGAAAAATTATGTGTCGAAAAAGGCATCAAAGTCTTGAGGTTGGGTTATGATCTGAAATGAATGTATTAGTTTTGTTGTGCTAAGGGTCTTTCAGTTTTAAAAAAATGTGCATAATTGGTTCATTAGTTTGCATAAGTATTAAGGAGTTTTTCCATGATTTATAGATGAAATTTAGTGAATTAGAAGCATAAAATAAGCATAAATAACACTGAACAATAGTGTAAAATATAGAAATAAGTCACCACATGAAATTTACATAGCAGGCATGATGAAGCAGTTCACCCCTCCTGGGCTACATATGTTGGTCCAGCTCCCAATGGCTTTTCCATCTTTCATTATGCTCAAAATTTTTCTAATATATGTAGTTACAGTGCTCTAATGGTTGTTTTCTCTACACCAATGGCTTCAAAATGCTCCAATTAGTCAAGAATGACTCTTCATTCACTCTGAATGATTGGAAATTGAGCCTCCTACACTTTTTCCCAATATCTCCTAGGAAAACTCCGCTAAAAATGTGGAGAACTCCTGTTAACTAGAGTTAAATTAGGGATGACCGCCAAATTTGGCGCGCCCTTATTTGATCCACCAATAAATCCATGCATTAAAAGTTATGGTTATGGTGGTGGCCACATGCAAACCCCCAACCATTACGAGGCTTGACAGTTAGCGGAAACAACAGAATACAATATCGGGGTTTCATTACATACATACGCGAAGCAACCAACATCAGATCCCTTTTACAGGTCTTCGCAATATCAAACAAATTCACAACTGTAATACAAGGTACATCGGAAATCACAAACAATAAAATTTCGCAGATCATAGTTGTTTGTGCTCAACCTAGTCTCCTAAATTGAGTTCATTTAATTGTCAACCAGGGTTGGTAAACTGCTAAAGTGAAGTGCACTGTATATGCCTAGGTGTTTGTTTCTTAATGTGTTGTATTTAGTGTTTTCTGATGTTTTTGGTCTTTTGATGGTTTTATGTTCACAGGAAAAAGAACTAAATGCTGGTGGAAGGAAACTACTGATTAAAAACAGAGTAAAGCCTAATTGGTTGATGACAAATGACAAGTGCAAATACTGAAACAGAATCAAACCTAAACTATGACTAAGCAGAATACCAAGCTTGATAATGACTTCAAGAAAATGAATCAAAACATAAACTTAACTTGTCCAATTCTTTTATCAAAGGTATTTTGTGAGAGCTTGAGAAATGGTCAGCTAAGTATACAAATTCTCCTAACTAAACAATTAAACAATCAACTTATAATGAGACAACATTTTATCCATGATTAAAGATTTGTGGAAACATATTTGGAGAAAAATATTGTTGACATCATAAGATCTTCTACTCTAAGACTAGCTCCTAACTCTATTCTGCAACTTAGTTTGACACCACTACACTTCACTCAAAGGTTATAGATTTTTAGAATAGTCTTTTGAGGAAAGGTTTGTTTGTGAGATGATAAAGAAGTTGCAAAAGTACTTCAGGCCTTGTGATGATACTGTATTCTGTCCAGATAGTTATGAGTCAATTATAGATTTGGAACAAAAGAAGGTTTTGTAAATAATGAAGGCCGTGTTGTTTAAGTTTAACAACTAATGTAATCTAATATGCAATGGATGACAACTAAATGTGGAGTGAAAATGCAATGAGTTAAGCTAAAACTGAACTTAAGATGTCACTAGTCTAAAACAGTGCTGAACTAACAAGCCATTATCACAATTAAAACAAATAACAGAGCACGAGTTAAATGCAATTTGACTCCGGAGTACCCTAACTAAGTTATCATGCATTAATCTATGGGATTCTACAGCCTGTTTTGTCCATCATGAATGGTGTTTTGGAAGAGCTTCTTAGAACAATCCTGGTTGTACAATTCAGTGCAAATGCAAACATAAATACTGAAAGCAATTTAAAAACTAAGACATCACAGCTATCTCCTACCCATCATTATGATATTTTGGAAGAGCGTTTTAAGAGCAAGATCAGCTATGTTACTTAGTGTAAAAAAACAACTGAAACATTCAGTATCACAGTCATGCCTTAGACATCATAAGGATTTTTTGGAAGAGTTTGCTTAGTATAAGTTCAACTGTGATAGTGAACAAAAGAAATTACAATTAAATCCTATAACACTATAGCCATTTCTCATTCATTATCATGATCTTTTGGAAGAGTTTCTTCTTTTGGAAGAGTTCTTAGAACAAGTATAACTATAGTGGCTAATGAAATTAACTATGAACTCAAACTTCAAAAATGTAAAAACAACTAAGATACTTATCTAAATTACGAAAGTAAAGTCGTGCAGGAGGCAGGGGCCCTCTACCACCAGACGGAATCTAACTCCAAATCAACTCAACGTGTTCAAAGCAATGCTGTCTTCTTCATTAAAGGAAAAATAACTTGAAACATAGTAGTCTCGGTCTTCATAAATATAGCATGAAATCTAAGCAAAATCTAGAGCAAAATCTAGCCTATCTCTCGGTTTCCCAAGTGTTTTTATAACAAATTTACATAACAGAACTTGCAACAATTCGGGGATCATTGTCTTTCCTTATCGAAATCATACTAGGACTCTTAAAGTGGCACCGTAAAGAGAAAAAGGACATCATGACTAAGACAGTCCTATTAGAAGTCTACTTCCTTAAATGAGTTCCCACGTACGAAAACCACGTCCAGAATTCGGTTCTTCCTTCATGGTGAGAAACGAATGATGTGGACATAACGTGGAATATACCCATATGTGGTTTTTCTTGAGAGGACACCTGGAACATGCCTGAATGTGAAGACAGCTGCAGAATTTCCGGTTAGCTACGGAATGTCTGTATTCTATAGCTAGTTTTCATTATAATGACAAAATCACAAAACTTAGCAAGTTAGCCATGTTTAATCATTCTAAAAGTAATTTTAACTAATTTCATTGATCAATGGGGCCTGGGATATCAATGGAAAAAGGAAAATGAGGTGAAGTAAGATGAAAGAAAGCACAATCTTGGGGCTCAACATACCCCCACTGCTGACTTCTTGCCTGTCCTCATGCAACTTATTCCATAAACTCAGAGACTTCTACAAGAACATCTAATCCTCTCCTTCTTCTTTGCCTAGAAATTAGAGGTCTTCTGGGTTTTCTGATGGCTAACTTGAACCTTAAGTTGATAAGTGCCCTGATTAGCTTTTTGTTCCTCTTTTTCAACTTTTCATTAGCCTTTTCCACTTTGTCCATTTGTAGAGATAAGGTTGAGTTCATACTAGTTTTGAGTTTGACTTGTTCCTTCAGAATATCATTCTCATTTTTGATGTGTCTATTAAGTATTTCCAGCTCATACCTATCCCTTCTTAACACATCTATTTCGGACAGTGGAGGACTAGGGGTTCTATCTCTACTCTCTGAAGCTTTCCTTTCCAATGTTTCAACATAGTCATAAACTTCTTGCTGAGCAGGGTCAATTTCAGGGGTTTCTTCATTAAAATCCTCTTCAACATCTTATTCAATAGATGTTTCCTCATCTTCTATATTTATCACCCTTTTTTGTTTGATCTGTGTCTTTCTTATTTTCCCCCTAAGTCTATGACTTCTTCTTGGCTGGGATGATCCCTCTCCTTTTTCTATGGCAGATTTTCTAATTACCCTTCTTTTCTTAAGTTGTCTCTTAATCTGAGTCAACTTTTCAGAGATGATTTCTTCACTACTTCCCTGTATTGTTTTGTCAATTTCAATTTTAGAGGATCTCCATTTTCTACTTCTCTTTGTAGGCTGATGTTCAGGTGAGGGCTCTTTTGGCTCTTCAAAATGATTTCTTATCAAGAAATTATCCCAAGTATCATTTGTTTTGGCTAAATGGTGTTCAATTAAAATCTTAACCAAGCCATGATGGTATAGAGTTGTCTCTAAGAATTGGACCCTCCTTTGAACACAAGAAGCCATCTTTTTCAAACTTTGAAGCAAGAAATAGGGCAAGTTTAGCTCTTCCTCCAGAAAATGCATTATCAGTCTAATATGGTAAACATAAAATGTGCCATATCTACCTTCACATGTGATAATTTTTTTCAGAATAAGCAATATGTTTCTCCATTTATTTTTCAATGCAGAACTTGGAATTCCCTTCTTAAACATAGTGACATCCATACCTGGTGATTTTAGAATTTGCTTCCATGATTCATTATGGAATTCTCTGTTTTTGAACCATCTCTCTCCATTTCTAAGCAATCATGTTTCTTCTGCAATGAAAACCTCAGTGACAGTGAATTTAACATCTCCCACTTCAACTTCAGCTCCTTTAAATGACCTTGCAAATGTTTTAGTGAATTCTTTGTGGAAGCCATTAAATTTCTCAAGAAATTGTAGCCATCCTACCTGTTGCAACATTTCTCTACTTTGAGGGTATCCTTCCAGGTATTTTGTACCCACTGGTTCAGTTCTTACAATGAGGCCCATAATTCTTTCTTCAATCTTTAGATTAATACTCTTTCTGTCCACGGAAACAATAACTTCAACCTTCAAATTGATATACCTCTGGTTCACGGTGACAATGGCTTCAAACTCCACAATGATATACCTCTGTCTCTCAGTGACAATGGCTTCAAATTTCAAACTGATATACCTCTGTCTCTCGGTGACAATGGCTTCAAATTCCACACTGATATATCTCTGCATTTACATTGATAGTGCTTCAATCTCTGCTCATGGTGATAATGCTTCAATCTCTGCTCACGGTGATAGTGGTTTGATATTTCAAACTGATATACCCTTTGCTTACGGTGATAGGGATATCTCTATTTTTTGAAATACAGTGATGAAAGGATGGCTACGGAATGGAGTGATGGAGGTAGTTACGGAATGAGTTAATGAAGTGAGGTGAAGAAAACAAATTAATGAGTGAAAAGACTGCGGAGATTTTTACAACAAAAAAAAAATCATCATTAAATGATTTGGCTGGGTGATGTGAGGAAATCAAACACTTTAGCCTTTTTAACCGCTTAAATGATGGTCGGGTATAGAATTTGAAATGAGAGATTTTTATCCAAAGTTTGTGCAGGGTATATTGGACATGATCAATAAAAATAATCAAAACAACTTTTTCGAATGATTCATAACTAAAACTATACTAAATTTTTTATGAAATTCCATTATAATCAAAACTTTTTACCTTTGCTTTTCATTTTCTTTTTGTGGTTTTTGTCTTCTTTGTTCTCCTTCGGAAGAGTCTTCATAATCCTTCTTGATTCTTATTATTCATGGATATACTGGATCATCTTGTTGCAATTCAAATGTCTGCTGATTAGTGCCTTCAGGAATTGTAGCTGCGGAATGACTGTCTGGCTGCGGAAAGTCTGATCAGCTGCAGAATGTACCTGTAGAGCATTTTAATCATGTAATGGAGTGATTTGGAATATAAGTGAAATATTATATGGCATGAATGAAGATGGATGATGAGACATGATATGTATGAAGTGGATGATGAAATGGAATGGATTCAATTTATGAAATGGAGTGGAATAATATAGGAAATGTCCTGCAATCCATGACATGTGTTATTCATTTGCAGAAAAACATCAAACTTTAAATTTTGATATGGAAATGAGGTGGATGAAGTATGGAATGAGATGAATGATATATGGAATGAAGTGAAGTATGAATGAATGAATGAAATGGAGTATGGATGGATAAGTGAATGGAATGAAATGAAATGAGATGGATCATAAGTACAATGGATCTGAACTAATGATTTTGTAACAGCTGCTTGCAAAAACAAAATGGGAAAAGTTAGAGTGTCAGAAAGACTCTGATTTTCACCCTATCTTTTCTGTATAAACATGCCAATCAATGATTGGTTTTCATGTTTATACTTTTTTCTTTTTTTCTTTTTTGTTCAAAAGAAATGCTTTAGAAAATTCAATCAAGTTGATGAAGAAGAAAGATTCTTCTTCATTAACTTCACATCACTGTTTTCCTGGAACTTCTTGAAAAATTATTCTCTTGAGAGTGGTTTGTGATACAGCTTCAATCTATGACCATTCACAAGAAAAGTGACCTCTTCTTCATCTATTGTCCTGATTTTTACTACTCAATTGTCAAAAATTTCAACAATTTCATATGGCCCAAGCCAATGTGTTTGGAATTTACCTTGAAAATCCTAGAATTTTGAATCAAACAAGAGAGCCCAGTCACCTTCTTTGAATTTCTTCTCTTTGATGTACTTTTCATGCCATCGAGTCCTTTGCTGTTGAACTAGACTTTTTTTCTGAACTGCATCTTGTCTGATCTCATCCAATTCATTAATCTGCTCCAATCTATGCTTTTGTGCCTCCGTTAAATCAAGTCCTAGCTGAACTGCCATTTTGAAAGTTTGAATCTGGAACTCTATGGGGAAAAAAACTTGCTTTCCATAAACAAGTTCATAAGGAGTATGGCCTATTGTGTTTCTCCATGTAGTTCTATAGGCCCACAAGGCTTCAGGAAGCCTATCCACCCAATCTCTTCTATGTAAATGAACAGTCTTTGTTAGGATTCCTTCAATGACCTTATTAGTAGATTCCACTTGACCATTTGCTTGTGGATGATAAGGAGTAGATTTTCTATGCCTAATTTTGTACCTCTCCATCATTTTTTCCACTAGCCTTGATGTAAATTGAGCTCCTTGATCTGTAACAATTTCCCTTGGGACACCAAAACGAGTAAAAATATCCTCAAAAAGAAAAGTAACTACAGATGCTTCATTAGCAAAAAGTAATGGCTTGGCTTCTACCCATTTGGTAACATAATCAGTGCAAACTAATATATATTTCTTCTGTCTTAATGGAGGACTAATAGGTCCTACAAAATCCAAAGCCCATTTTTCAAAAGGTTTAATATGTACCTGAGGTTGTAATGGCATCTCACCTGAAGGAGAAGGTTTCCCTACCCTTTGGCAACTGTCACACCTTTTGACATACTCTTTAGCATCTTTAAACAAGGATGGCCAATAATATCCTAAATTAAGGATTTTATAGGCTGCCCTCTTATCAGCAAAGTGTCTGCCACAAGGTTCATCATGACATGCTTTGAGAATCTCAGGCATCTCATCTTCACGAACACACCTCCTAATGATCAAATCTGGACCTGTCTTGTACAACTCATTAGAAACCCATGAATATTTTGCACTGTCATAAATGATTTTTCTTTTATCTCTTGCATTCATTATTGAAGGAAATTTCCCTGAAACTAAATAATTAGTAATATCAGCAAACCATGGAGTTTGAGTAGAAATTGCAAAAATATATTCATCAGGAAATTGATCTTCAACTGGAGTGTCATCTTTGATATTTTGGAGTCTAGATAGGAAATCAGCTACTGTGTTTTGTTTTCCAGGCCTATCTAGAATGGTAATTTTGAATTCTTGTAAGAGCAATAACCATCTTATGACTCTGCCATTAGTAATTGATTTGCTCATTAAGTATCTAATTGCAGAATGATCAGTGTGAACAAAAGTTTCATAGCCTGTTATATAGTGTCTGAATTTGTTTATGGCATGAACAAAAGCTAAAAACTCTTTTTCAGTTACAGTATAGTTTAACTCTGCAGGAGTCAAATTTTTACTAGTATAATAGATGGCATAAGGAATCAAATCTTTTTGTCCCAATACTGCTCCTAGAGCTGTATCGGAGGCATCTGTGGAGATATGAAAAGGTAACTTCCAGTTAGGTCCCCTTAATATAGGTGCTTCAAAAATTTTTGTTTTTAGGGTCTCAAAGGCTAACTGGCAATTAGAAGTCCATTTGAATTCACAATCTTTGGTAAGTAATTTGAAGAGTGGAGATGCTATCTTGGTGAAGTTTTCCATAAATCTCCGATAATATCCTATAAATCCTAGAAAACTCCTAACATATTTTTGACAACTTGGAATAGATAAGTTGGAGATGACTTCAACTTTTGACTCATCAACTCTAATCCCATCCCCTGAAATGTGATGCCCTAAAACAATACCTTCAGTAAACATCATGAAAAATTTTTCATGACTAAGTGAAAGGTTTGCTTCTTGACATCTCTTTAAGACTTTTTCAAAGTTTTCTAAAGCTTCTTCAAATGTGTTTCCATAGACTGTGAAATCATCCATGTATACCTCTACACAATCTTGTATTAGATCTGAAAAAATTCCTAATACTTCCCTTTGGAATGTTGCAGGTGCATTGCATAATTCAAATGGCAATACTCGGTAAGCATAGGTACCCCAAGGACAGGTAAATGTGGTTTTGTCTTGATCTTCAAGTGCTACTTGGATTTGGTTGTAACCACTAAACCCATCTAAGAATGAGAAGTACTTTTTTCCAGCTAATGTATCTAACACTTGATCTATGAAAAGTAAAGGAAAATGGTCTTTAAGAGTAGCTTTGTTTAGTTCCCGGTAGTCAACACATACCCTCCATTTACCATTTTTCTTTGGCACAATTACCAAAGGAGAAACCCACTGACTATCTGAAATGGGATAGATGAAGTTGACATTTAACAATTTTTGCAATTTTTCTTTAACAATCTCCCTAAGATTTGGATTCATCCGTCTTTGAGGTTGTCTGATTGGTTTACAATTTTCCTCTATATAGATGTGATGAGTGCAAGTCTTGGGGCTTATCCCTTTCATGTCAGTGTACTCCCATGCATATGCAGAAGAGTGTCTCTGTAATAATTTGACTAACTTTTCTTGTTGAGATTTCTCTAGGTTCTTATTTATGTTCAAAGTTTTGCCTGGAAAGATCTCACTTGTAGAGCTGCCAAATTTATCCATAGAATGAAGAGACATCTGCCTTGATGACAAAAAATCAATATTGGATCCCTCTTGAAATGATTCATGTTTGTGTTCTGGAGAGGATTCAAATTTTTCTAGAGTATTCAGAATTTGATTATCTTCACTAATTTCTGAAATTGTGAAGAGAGGTGGTAAATCTTCTTCATCCTCTATCCATCGAGTGTCATCTAAATCTGTAATTGTCCTAGCTGGAGGATATAAAGTGAATTTCTTAGTTGAAATACCATCAGAGATATACATATCACCGGATCTAAAACTAATAAAAGCATCAGCTGTAGCCAACCAAGGTCTTCCTAATATAACAGGATGGCCTCCTAGATTATTCTTAGGAGTTAGGATCATGAAATCCATAGGGTACTCCCAAGAATCTAGGGACACTGGAATGTCTTCTATTACCCCATCTAGTTTGATCACAGATCTGTCTGCTAATTGTAATAATGTGGGTGTAAAGAGAAGATTAGGAAGTTTCAGTTTATCCATGATTTGTCTACTCATGATATTGATTGTTGCTCCTAAATCAATGAGTGTGTTTTGGATTTCAATTCCATTGATGTGAATTTTAACAACTGGATTTCCGGGGTCAAGATACTTTGGAATAGCAATCTTGCCCATCATAATATCTGCTATTTTTCCTGCCAGTTGAATTTTCTTTGTTTCTCTTATTCTTTTTCTTGTTTTCTTCATGCTCAACTCCTTTATTGTTTTGGCTAAAATTGGAATTTCCTTTATGGCTTGTAATAATGGAATTTTAATGCAAACATTTCTCAGCTCATCTAGGAAATCATAATTAGGCACCATAATTTGTTTTTCTACACCTCTATCAATTTGTAATCTTTCTGGAAAGGGAGGTATAGAAGTAGATGTGGATGGTTGCTCTAATACAGGAGTTGACATTATTGGATCATTTTTCTTTGATTTTTCAGTGTTTGGGTCTTGAAAGGATGTGTCTTCCTCAAGACTTTTATTCACCCGTAGAGAGTCTTCCTCAGAGTTATACTGTTCTTGTATGATCACAGAAGGTTTCCTCTTTTCAAGTATTCTTCCAGACCTAAATTAAACATCACTAAGGTCTAAAGGAGTAATTAAATAAGTTGGAAACTATTGGCCTTCTATCATGTATGTGTTCTGAGGATTTTTATTATTGGGTTTTGGTATGGGTTGAGTAGGCAATTGATTTTATTTTTGAGGGAATGGTAATGAATGTGGTGGATTCTGATGATGTTGTTGAAAATTTTGTTGAAGATTTTGAGGAAAATTTTGTTGAGGATTTTGAGGATAAAAATGTGGGTATGGTGGATAGGATGGTGGATACTGATAGTATGAGGAGTATCTTCCATAGGGACTTTGTGATCCTTGTGCCCAAGCTGGAGATTGATTTTGAAATTGAGGCCAAGGTTGCTGCCAAGAATTCCAAGGTGGAGGTTGATTATACATTTGATCATGGAATCCTTGTGTTTGAGGTCCCTGCCAAGGCCTTCTAGATACAAAATTGAGAGACTTTGTGGAATCTGTAGGAGTTTCCTCCTGAAAGACAGCTTTGAGACCAGGAAGAGAAGGACAATTCTTGGTCTCATGTTTTTCAGAACAAATGACACAGGTCTCTACAACTTTTACATCCAATGGACACTCTCTCAAGGCATGTTTCTTTCTACATTTGGGACAAAAGATTGCCAAGACATCAGATTCAGCTTTTTTCTTGTTTTGTATCTTAAGGGTGTCTATTTGTTCACTAAGACTCCCTAAGATGTCAGATTTGAAATCATCAAGCATGTGTCCTATTTCTGATCTACTTACTGTCCCAGAAGCAGACTTACTTGCCCTTGCAAGAGCGGGATCTCTTGGACCTTTTACAGTTTTAGATTTCCCTCTTGAAAGGTTGATACACAACTCAGATATTTCAGGTAATGTGAGCTGTGATATATCCCCTTTTCCCATCATGTTAAGGATATCCAACCATTCATCCCTAATTGTTTTCAACAAAAGAGCTTTTAAGGTGTCTTGATCTAGGTTTTCCATTTTTTCTCTTTTGATGTTGTAATAAAATCTCTCCAAAAAATCTTCCAAATTTTCATCTTCTTTTTGTAACATCTTAAACACTTATTCCTTATGATTGACCGGCATACAATAATCTAGATACCTCTCTAGAAATGCTTTTAGATCTTTCCAAAAAATCTTCTAAGTTTTCATCTTCTTTTTGTAACATCTTGAACACTTCTTCCTTATGATTAACTGGCATACAATAATCTAGATACGTTTCATGTCTTCCCATGTCCTAATAGAACTGTTGATCAAACTCATAAACCACTTCAATGCTGCTCCTTTCAATGTTGAAGGAAATAGTTTCAGTTTTTGAGCATCTTGTAAGTAGTCATAAGTTCTACACAGAACTTCAAATTCAAATAGGAAGGTTTCAGGATCTTCAGTTTTAATTCCATAGAAGTTTGGAAGGACAGAGGGTGAAATGTTTTTCATGGTTGTATTGGTTTCTTCATCAATTATAGGGAACCCAAAAGAGCTTCCTATTTCTCTTCTACCTCTTCCTCCATCTGCACCTCTACCTCCTTCTCCTCTACCTCCTTCTCCTCTACCTCTACCTCTACCTCCAAATAATGTGTGTTCTCCATTAAAGACTCCTCCCCCCCCTTCTTCTGCCATGATTGACTCTCCTGTGGAAGTAGAAAGGTTTGTGTCCCTAACAGGAGTTTTTAGATCTTCTTCTAAGGCAGGTTCAGTGGATGAAGTGGAAGGTTTCTCTAATGGAATAGCTGACCTTAGATCTTCTAGAAGTCCAGGATCAGTAAAGGATGGAATGTGGGTCTGAGTTGAAGGTGTACTAGCTCTGGATCTAGGTGAAACAAGTGGTGTTCTAGGAATCAAACTTCTGCTTCTGCTGCTTATGAATCTTCCCCTTGAATCTCTCTCTCTATGCATATAATTGTTTTTTTTTTTGGAAATTAAGAAACAAAGGTTACCTAGTTTTCACTTCCCCGGCAATGGCGCCAAAATGTTTGTGCTCAACCTAGTCTCCTAAATTAAGTTCATTTAATTGTCAACCAGGGTTGGTAAACTGCTGAAGTGAAGTGCACTGTATATGCCTAGGTGTTTGTTTCTTAATGCGTTGTATTTAGTGTTTTCTGATGTTTTTGGTCTTTTGATGGTTTTATGTTCACAGGAAAAAGAACTAAATGCTAGTGGAAGGAAACTAATGATTAAAAATAGAGTAAAGCCTAATTGGTTGATGACAAATGACAAGTGCAAATACTGAAACAGAATCAAACCTAAACTATGACTAAGCAGAATACCAAGCTTGATAATGACTTCAAGAAAATGAATCAAAACATAAAATTAACTTGTCCAATTCTTTTATCAAAGGTATTTTGGGAGAGCTTGAGAAATGGTCAGCTAAGTATACAAATTCTCCTAACTAAACAATTAAACAATCAGCTTATAATGAGACAACATTTTATCCATGATTAAAGATTTGTGGAAACATATTTGGAGAAAAATATTGTTAAAATCATAATATCTTCTACTCTAAGACTAGCTCCTAACTCTATTCTGCAACTTAGTTTGACACCACCACACTTCACTCAAAGGTTATAGATTTTTAGAATAGTCTTTTGAGGAAAGGTTTGTTTGTGAGATGATAAAGGAAGTTGCAAAAGTACTTCAGGCCTTGGGATGATACTGTCTTCTGTCCAGATAGTTATGAGTCAATTATAGATTTGGAACAAAAGAAGGTTTTGTAAATAATGAAGGCCGTGTTGTTTAAGTTTAACAACTAATGTAATATAATATGCAATGGATGACAACTAAATGTGGAGTGAAAATGCAATGAGTTAAGCTAAAACTGAACTTAATATGTCACTAGTCTAAAACAGTGCTGAACTAACAAGCCATTATCAAACTTAAAACAAATAACAGAGCATAAGTTAAATGCAATTTGACTCCGGAGTATCCTAACTAAGTTATCATGCATTAATCTATGGGATTATACAGCATGTTTTGTCCATCATGAATGGTGTTTTGGAAGAGCTTCTTAGAACAATCCTGGCTATACAATTCAGTGCAAATGCAAACATAAAGACTGAAAGCAATTTAAAAACTAAGATATCAGAGCTATCTCCTACCCATAATTATGATATTTTGGAAGAGCGTTTTAAGAGCAAGATCAGCTATGTTACTTAGTGTAAACAAACAACTAAAACATTCAGTATCACAGTCATGCCTTAGACAAAAATCTAGAGCAAAATCTAGCCTATCTCTCGGTTTCCCAAGTGTTTTTATAACAAATTTACATAACAGAACTTGCAAAAATTCGGGGATCATTGTCTTTCCTTATCGAAATCATACTAGGAATCTTAAAGTGGTAGCGTAAAGAGAAAAAGGACATCTGGACTAAGACAGTCCTATTAGAAGTTTGCTTCCTTAAATGAGTTCCCACGTACCAAAACCACGTCCAGAATTCGGTTCTTCCTTCATGGTGAGCAACGAATGATGTGGACATGATGTGGAATATACCCATATGTGGTTTTTCTTGAGAGGACACCTGGAACATGCCTGAACGTGAAGACAGCTGCAGAATTGCCAGTTAGCTACGGAATGTCTGCATTCTGTAGCCAGTTTGCATTATAATGACAAAATCACAAAACTTAGCAAGTTAGCCATGTTTAATCATTCTAAAAGTAATTTTAACTAATTTCATTGATCAATGGGCCCTGGGATATCAATGGACAAAGGAAAATGAGGTGAAGTAAGATGAAAGAAAGCACAATCTTGGGGCTCAACAGCAGCGCTTATGATATTGCATGTCAGCAAATATAACAATTACCGCCACTTTGCACAATACATATAACGTAAAATATGCGATTTGGCGATTTTTAAAATTGCAAGAATTAACTTATCACAAATCAGTTGTCGCAAAATTTAACATATAACCTTAACCATAAAATTGTATCAACTGCGATGTGAGATATGCGCTTAAGTGCTATATCGACACGTGGCTCCTCTCGCATCATTGCATCGCCGCTTATATTATTTAACTTGTGATTCCTTCCATGTAAATAAAACCATTTCCGATTTCGATGCACACAATCTCTCTTTTTGTGATTTAAATCTCTACTGTTTATCTCCCACTGCTTCTTCTGCGATCTAATCACCACTGTTCGGCCCTCGCTGTTGACTAGAACACGACTATCCATTCCACCTGCAACATTTCCATGGCTATGCAATCCCTGATTCTATATGCAGAGTTCAAGACTCCATGGTAGCCACCAATTCGAATCCCACTCTAATGGTCAATCCAGTTCTGAACTTGTTTTCCATTTCGAACCCAATCCTGTAACTTGGAATTTTGAGAAAAATTTATGAACTCCTGATCATTACTCCCCATTGGGAATATTTTGGACCCCAAAAGACTTGATTACCTGTTCAGTAGATGAGGGTACAACTCCCTCACCTTTCCAATGTCCATCCATTTTTCCTTGCTTGGTTTAGTGCCTTTGAGCCCAACTCAAAGGTAGTCAACACTTTCCCTCTTTGGTGCTCTTGTCCTCCTTTCAAGAATTGTATCTTCTTTGAGCATATCCAAAAATTATGGTGAGAAATCTTCAATAGAAGGTAGCTTAACATCAATTCCTTGATCATCGATCAAAAGAGGTGTTAGGGTTCCCGTGTTTTGGCCAGATTGGCGAGACCAAAAGACGAGACAACATCAGAACCACTTTAGACCTTAGGATCTAGCCCTCTTAGGTCTAGAGAGGGATCTCTCTATGATTACCAAAGGTGTATGTCTTTGAAGCTCAAATTCCAGATGTTAGGCTAGTTATATGCTCAATGTTTGTTTGTTTGATTGTAGGTTTGGTTGCTAGGAACCAGGAAAGAAGGGTTCAACATGAGACAAGGCTGAGCAACAAAGAATATAGGCAAAGGAGAAATAGTCCAGAGAATACCAAGTCCATTGGGCAATGGAGTCAAGAAAGGATTTACTTTCTAATCAACATGCAGGCTTTCAGTTGGTCTAGTCATCTAAAGCCTTCGATCCTAAAGTGATTGGGTGGTATGGGACATTAAGGACTGAAAATGAAAGAAGGAGAACCATCCAATTCTGTCTATAGATCAGGTCAGAGGTCATTTAACTCCAGACCTGCTTGGACACAATCAGAGGCAGCACAAGGGAACTTAGAAAGGCTTAATTGGAATGGAAATTTCCTAGTGAGGCAGAGGCAAAGTTCTAAACCTCCCAGTGTTCTCAACGCATTCAACTAAGTCCTAACAAGAACATCTAAAAACAGATTCCATTAATTCAAACATCAGCTAGCAGGCAATATCATCCACTACACTGGTTAAATCAATTGAAATCAATCTTTAGATAACACATTAGTAGAAAAACATTAAAGGCAAGGAGAGCAGAAGTATAGGGTACCTATCAAGGGTAAATCCTATACCAGATTTCTGATGTAAGCCAGAAGAATTGAAATGAAATGAATTAAACACAGAGATAGAAAAACATCACCGCAGCTTTAGATCAGGATCCAATGAAATGTGCTTGTCATATTAAATATCAACACCAATTAGGTACAACATAGCCAATAGCTTAGTCATTCAATCTGAATACATCTTCCTCAGCTTATCTTACAATTATACACAGAGAACTTGTCTCAAGAGAAGCTACCTGGAATTCTCTGATATCTCATCAACAACCATTACAATATTTTCTTATGCATTTTATAGCTGAAGAGAAGCAGAAGAGGTAGGTGAAGAACTAAATGCAGTATTAAACTCTGAAAATAAAGTGGGCCGAAGCCCATCCTGCCTTTAAATCTCTGTATTCATTTCTGGGATGTCTTGGACGAAAGAATGAGTCTCTTCAGCCTCCATTTACTTCGGTCAGCTTCTTGATGTACTTTGGTCTGCAGGACTCTGTGGTACCTCTAGTGACTTAAAAAAAAGGTAAAATAACAATGCTTGGGTCTCCATACTGTGAAACAAATGCTTTTGATAGTATTCCGGACTGTTGTCAGGGCGGCAATTTCTTCAGGAACACGATGTGGAATAAAAGTTGTATGGGCACTCTGTACTTCATGAAGAAAAACATTCTGTTGCAGTATAACCCGGATATTATCATTTTCTTTGTACAGGACCTTCTTATCGATCCTCAGGGTCTTCAAACTGGCACTTTGCCCCTAAATCACTGATTTACGGCTCATATATCTTCATTTGCATGCCGCAATCTCTCTGCCTTGCACTGAAACTCCTTGATGCTCGGTCTCTGTCTCTGTCTGTGCAGTTCAGGCTTTAATGGCGCTGGAAGGTTTTCATAGGGTTTAAACCCCGTTTCTTTAATGAAAGTCCTGTCTTTACCTTCCCGGGTCATTTTTTGCAAACTCAGCCTCTGCACATGGTCTTCTTCGATTTCTCTATCACTGTAACAGAGATTGTGCGTCATGGCGGTCATTTACTGTTGATGACCCTGCAAGACACGAAACTGGTTAGGAAAACATGCATGGGTGGATGGACACAACGAAGATGATGAGAAAAGCCATGCAGAACTATGAGATGATGGGATTGTGCAGGTTGGTGGCGGAGAACACAGCGAAATAATGAAATATGGTCCGACAATGCAAGCGTAGTGGAGGCAGTTTTTATGAGAAAATCACGAAAAATGACCTTTGGACGAATACATATGACGGAGGTGAATATGAGATGGACACACATGGAGAGGGTGACGTGGTGAAACTGACCAGTCAACGGTGGAACATGCAGACGTAACAGAGCCATTCGATCTTGGGGAAGATCGACAGTGGAAAATACATTGGGGGCGATGGACAGTGGGCTAGGGGGTGCGATGGCCGTAGGTTAATGACAGCGCAACTCCGAGGAGCGACAGCCGCTGGATGGGCTGCTCCAGATCTAACGGTTCACGAAAATATCGCTCGGCATCCTGTACTAAACAATAACGCGCGATGAGCAGGCAGTTTTGAAACAGTGTTAGGGCCACGCGTCGCGCGATGAGTGGAATCGCTGGGCAACAGGAGAATACCACCCACCGCGCAAAGGTGGTGCAATAGAAAGCGCCAGATTTTGGAACAGTGCATGGGGACCACCGGGGGGTAAACTTCGAACTGTCGATCTGGCGGATAAATGAGCGGCGGAGATGTGTTCTGGGCAGTGAACAGGGCGGACTGTGGACGCTGCGGACCTCACGATGACCATCCGATCTATGTGGATCGACGGCTCACGATGTGCCTGATATAGATTCTGCGATAGGCGCTTTTGGGCTGGCGGGTGGTTCTGGCACCTAGACCACATGGAGAAAGAAAGAGCGGGGGCTAGGCCGAAAGGGCTAGGGCCCTATTTATGAAAATATATAACTTTTTATTCATTTTTAATGTATTTTCGGGGCAGCCAAGGGCAACAATAGGGAAATAAGGGGGATTCAAGCACAAACAAAGGGAGTAGGAATGATTTAGGAGGGTATAGGTGTAATTTGGAAAGGCTAGAAGGGAGTTTGACAAAGAGAAGAAGGATTAAAACAGGGGTATATGCAAGGGTGCAATAGGCAACAACAGGCTTTTGAGAAAGGGGTCATTAGAGGAAATTTATATTAGGCAAAGCACAAAGAGACTTCAAGGATGATGAGTTTTCAGGGAAAAGGCATTCCTTGAAGGCTCCAAAACAATGTAGCCCCCAACTTAATTGTCAATAATTCCATAGGGGGGCTAATAGTGGCTCCACATGGCTTCTTCTTGAAGGAGTCAAGAAACCAGAGAATGATCTTTGGTGTAGACCAGATGCCTGCTGCTTGGCACATCCCTTGCTTTCTTTAAATCAGCTGCCACAAACTGTGAAAACATTAGCAGAAAATATTTCCCCAACCTTCTACCTACCCAAACTACAGTCCTAACATTTTTTTCCCTCAGGGTGCATTTGGATTAGCAGACCCTTTACATCTTTTATTTTTATAACAAACAACAAACCTATTCTAAATCTACCCTTATTGCTCCATGAGGCTAGATTAGACTGTTGGCCTCATATGCTTCTCTACCTAATCTACTATCCACTGGGATTAAACTGTCCAACAGATTCTTTTTCTACATTCTAAGACAAAAATTGAAAATCAGCCAAGCCAGGATTAGACTGTCTGGCTTGCTGGTCCGAAACTTGTAGGAAACTGAAGACAAAAATGTGAAGGCTTGAAATCTGCAACTTCGAAACATCCTTCTTTCTTTGTGACTCAGTTTTTGAGCATATTAGAGTCACTTTCTTTCTTTGCTTCAGCTCTGGTTTTAGGCATGTTCGATCTGATTCTTCTTTTTCCTTTACTGGTCCAGATTTTGAGCATGTTTGGACCAGCTGTTTTCAATTTTATTTTTATTTTTATTTTTATTTTTTTTGAAAACAAAGAACTGCAATGTTATGTACAATGAGATGGAAACTGGAAACTGAAATTTAATAGAAGTAATACTTAAGCATCCTGCCATTGACAGGACCCCCAAATAGCTCTGTACCATCAAGCTCTTGTAGAAAAAACGCATTAGGACCCACAGTGGCTTGGATGATATATGGACCTTGCCACAAACTGTCAAACTTGCCGTGTTTTCCTTTGTCCTCTCTCCTTAAGTCCCATTTCAGAACCTTGTCTCCAATTTTGAAATCTGAAGCTTTGGTTCTCTTGTCAAACAGTCGTTTTATGTTTTCCTAAACTTTGGCAGCCCTGTTATAAACCTCTTCCCTTGTTTGTTGGAGATGAATTGTTTCATTTATCCTTCTCACCATACTGTCTTCTTCTATCTGAACCTCTTGGACAAGCTTAATCACTGGCACTCTAAGGCTGGTAGGAAAAACTGCTTCTGTCCCATAGACCAGCTGGTATGGTGACATGCCAATGGACTTCTTTGTTGTAAGCCTGTCGGCCCATAAAGCATGCACCAACTTTTTGTGCCATGACTTTTTGTTCTCTTCCAGCAGCTTTTTAATGATAGTGACCAGGATTTTGTTAGATGATTCAGCTAATCCATTACCCTAAGGGTGATAGGCAGTTGAATGACCAAGTGTTATTCCGTACCTGTGACAGAAATCAACCATTTTCTTGGATCCAAAAGCAGTAGCATTGTCAGTGATTATTTTTCTTGGACATCCAAACCGAGAGAGGATGTAGTCTTCTAGGAACCTGATGATGACAGAATCAATGGAATTCCTAGTGGATATGGCCTCTATCCATTTGGTGAAGTAATCTGTGGCAGTTAAGATCCATTTGTGTTGCCCAGAAGAAGAGGGGTGAATTTCTCCAATGAAGTCTAGGCCCCATTGCATGAAGGGACCTTCTACAGTGATAGGTTGTAAAGGGAGGGGGAGGAGTTTTCTCTTGCCTTCGAAGATCTGGCATTTGTGGCAGGCAAGTATCATTTTATGGACATCATTGAAGAGTGTAGGCCAATAGTAGCCAACCCTGAGTATATTGTTTGCAGTGGCTTTCCAACTCAGGTGGCCTCCACACTCTTCAGCATGGAACTCTTGTTTGATTCTTTTAGCTTCAGCTTCAAGCAAACATTTAAGCAATAGGCCATTTGGATTTTTCCAATATAAATTTTCATTCAGAATGCAGTAATTTCTGGCTTTTAGTTTTATGAATCTGGCCTTAGTTTTGGACAGTTTTGGAGGGGCATTGAGATTGGTGAGCACATAAAGGATATCGGAGTACCAAGGATAGTTCTGAAACTTCTCCTCAACAGTGGGGTTAGGCAATCCTTCCTGCTCATCTAAGGTGTTTACCATGTTAATGTCAAGGGCCTGTAAATTTGATTCAGCCATTAATTGGGCCAGGCCTTGACCTTTGACTAGTTTGGTGGGTTTTATTTCGAGGTCGTATTCTAAAATTGTAGCAATCCATTTGCCTCTTTTCCCATCAGGGTCTTGGGACAAGATATCTTTAACCACTATATTTGGCACATAGGCTATGGTGTGAGAATGCAAAATGTACACCCTGAAGTCTTTTAAGGCCTTGACCAAGGCATAGGCCTATTTTTCCATGATGTTGTATTTCAAGGGTGCATCTCTCAATGCTTTGCTGAAAAAAGCTATAGGTTGTTCATTACCCTCTGAATTTTTCTGCAATAAAACTACAGCCACTGTATGCTAGGAGGAAAATGAAAATATCAGGAAATATTTTGAGAAGTCGGGACTAATTAGGACAGGAGCCTGGGTGAGTGCAAGTTTTGTTGACTCAAAATATTTCTTAGCCTCAACGGTCCATTTGATTCCTACACCTTTCTTCAGCATGTTGGTCATAGTCCTAAGGTGTTCAGCTCAATTGGGAATAAATCTCCTCAGGAAGTTGATTTTCCCAATAAAGGACTATAATTCTTCGATGTTCCTCGGGTGTGTGATTTGTAGTATTCCCTCAATTCTTTGTGGGTCTATTCTAGTCCCTTTCTCAGATATAATGTGGCCAAGAAGTTTACCTTCTTGCAGCCCAAACACAGTTTTCTTAGGATTTAGCGACAGACCAAACCTTCTACACTTTTCAAACACTTTCCTCAAATGTTTTAGGTGTTCTTCTTCGGTTTTAGAATAGACAGTCAAGTCATCCAAGTAAATAACAATGAAGTGTCCTATCTCATCTGAGAAAGCTATGTCCATCGCTCTTTGGAAGGTGGCCCCAGCATTCATCAGTCCAAAAGGAATTTTCACATACATGAAGGTGCCCCATGGAGTGGTAAATGTTGTTTTGAGTTGATCTTCTGGGAGTACTAGGACTTGATTGTATCCTAAAAATCCATCAAGCAGGGAGATTCTCTTAGAGCCCACTACCTTCTGCAGGATATGTTCCATTCTAGGAAAAGGATAATTATCCTTTAGTGAGGCTCTGTTGAGATTTCTGAAGTCTATGCATAATCTGATCTCCCCTGTTTTCTTTCCCACAGCCACTAAGTTTGATACCCAATCAGAGAACCTTACAGGAACTATTATGCCTGCCTCATACATCTTTTTAATCTCCTTTTCAACTGCAGGCAATTGTTTCGGATTAATTCTACAGAGTTTTTGTCTGAAAGGCTTCTGATTCTCCTTCAAGGGTATTTTGTGTTGTATGATATTTGTGTCATAGGCCTTTAAGTCTTCATAACTCCAAGCAAACACATCAATGAATTCCTTAAACAGGTCAATGTATTTCTTCTTCATGTCTGCAGGTAAAGACTTAGCTAGTTTAATCATTTTGGGTTTATCTTCAGTGCCTATGTTGCATTCTTCTATATTTGAGTCTGCATGTTCTATAGTGGGCTTTTTTGCTACATCATCAAAGTCAAAGAGGTCCTCTAAGGGTGCCAGACCTCTGGGTATATTCTTATCTTTGGCCTGCAACACCTCCATTTCTTCACTATCCGCGTTTTCACATTCTGTGGTTGAATTTCCAGTTTCTTCATTCAGGGTGTTTATTTCTATGTTACAGGGTGTCTCTTGTTCATCTGGGGGATCCTCACTTGGGTAGCTATCGTCGAATCTTGAGTCTGAGTCAAAAAATTCAAACTCATTTCTGCCCACCAGAAAATCTTCAATCTGTTTGTCTCCTTCAAAAACCTGCTAATATTTTTCGTTGTCTGGCACTGCAGGTCTAAATTTGGTCTGAATGATGATTTTTTGGTCAGCTGGAGCCTTAGGATATGAACTAGCCAGGCAAGCTAATCCGTTAGCAATAACGTTTTGACTCCTAGGAACAAACACCAATTCATATTCCACGGAGGTTTTCAATATATCCATGGCATTGTTCCTATATGCCCTCAGTCTAGGGTATTTTTCTGCGTATTCACCATTCACCTGTTTGATAACTAACTCAGAGTCTCCTAGCATAGTTATCCTATGGGATCCTATTCTTTTCAACAGATTTAAGCCTAGGATGAGAGCTTCATACTCTGCAATATTATTTGTGCATTTGAAATGCAGGTTGCATGCATGGCTCTCTGCGTAGTCACTCTCTGTATTATGCACCAACACTCCTACTCCAGCAGTTCTTCTAGTATAGGAACCATCGACACTCATTTACCATAGGGGTTCTTCTTTCATTTCATCATCATTTCTTTCCCTACAGCTGGGTTCGCCATTATGTTGCGTTGTAGAGTCTGCACTAGGTCGGGGGTTGTTTTGGTCTTCACGTAGTGGGTAAGTTTGAGGAGAGTGACAAATAGGCTGACTGTATTGTATTTCTTGTTTATTTTGAGTTTCGTTTTTAGCACCTTGCCCATGATTTTCTTCATCGTATTCTTCTAAAGTAGCCATTATGTTAAAATCCATGGGCTCTGTGTCATTGTTTGAATCTATGTTTTCTGATCTTGGCTCTCCTAAGGATTGGTCATTGTAAAGGATGAAAGAGTCCAGATCTGTATGTACAAAGTATAAAGGGGATTTTTCAGGCTTTTCAGGGCTACTAACTAGGAATTTCATTTGGGCCTCTCTATATAATCTTCTAAGTTGGCCAAATATAGGGACAGTGGCATCTGAGCCATCCATCTGCATTGTTCCTTGCAGTTTGGCTACCCACGATCTTGACAATAGCATGCCATACTTAGGTGGCACATCTTCCACTACCACATCCATGACCATACATTTAGCTAGGATCTGGGTCAAGCTTACACATAAGTCTTTGATTAGGCCAAGGCATTTTACTCTTCTAGAGTCAAATGAATACAAATATTTGTAAGGGCGGGTTATCTCTAGGCCTAACCTTTCCATAACTACCTTAGGAATTAAGTTGTGAGATGCTCCAGAATCATGCATTGCATTGTGAAGTATTTTCTCATGAATGTTGAGACTGATGTAAAAAGGTGGAACTACCCCTTCCTGAAACTTTCCCTCTATATTTGGCCCAAACAGGAGGGCAGGTTGATCATCACTCAAATTTACAGTATCGTTGTTTTCTCCTAGATTTAATGCTTTCAAAATTTGGCCTTTATATACATCTTGAGTGGCCAACTCAGATAATGGTACAGAGATTTTGATTTTTGCAATATCACTCTCTAAATTGAAAGTGGACTGACTCTTTGGAGTGCTCATCTCTGTTTTGTTTGCCACTGCCTTAGTGGCTGAATCAGAGTGCTGATTCTCACTATGTATAGGCTCAGGAGTTTTTTTATCAGGAGCACTAACTGCAGTGCTAGTGCTGCTGGTTGGTTGGCTTTGTTTTTCAGTGTTTTGGTTGTCCTTTTCTTTGTTTTTCTTAGAACTCTCAGCTCTTGATTTGTTATTTACAGCAGTTGCTTTAGAAGATTTCTTAGGTCTTTTCTTAATGGTAATCTCAAGAGTCTTTGGCTTGGAAGTGTCTAGATTCTTTTTGCTCCTAAGTTCATATTGTTCTCTGACCTGCATGATAGCATTTTCAAATCCAAGTATGTAATCCTCAGATTCTGACCACTCCTCATCCCAGTATGTCGATAAGGGCTGATCTTCCTCTGTGGGATAGCCATGGTCTGAATTTTCTGTTTCAAACAAGTTTATTGTATTCCCTTCAGACTCTTCCATGATTCCCTCTTCCTCATCAAGGAAGTTTTTGAATGGGGGAATGACTTGTTGATCTGATTCTTTTTGTCTGTTGGGAATGGTCTTGTTTCTCCTAAATTTTTGGTTCTGATTTTGGTTTCTGTTTTGATTGCTAACTGTGACAACCATTTTTTCCATCATTTGTTGTAACTTTTCCACATTCTTAGATAATCTATCATAATTGGGATCAGAAGTGGAAGTTACATTGTCATCCCTATATGTTACTCTTTTCTCAGCTCTCAGTCTTGCCCTTTTCTCAATGAGGTTGGCTTCTATGTTTATAGCTCCCTTCCGCATGTCTTCCAAAGTGGTAAACTCTTTATCCCTAAGCTGATAGGCCATGTCAGCATCAAAGCCTTCAGGGTATTTTTCTAGGGCCATGCCTTGGGGAGGTTTCATATGTGGGGGAGGGCGTTGTAAATGCTGTTAAACCTTGTTGAGTAATCATGGACACTCTCTCCTACGTTTCTTTTAAGGCTCATGTATTCTGCTAGGAGTTGGTGAGGGTTAGCCCTAACTTCCCATTTGTTTATGAAGGTCTGGTATAAAGCAGGGGGATCTTGGATACTGCTAGGGGGTAAGATTTTGAACCATTTCTTCACATCACCTCCCAAACTCTGGGCAAATATTCTCATTTTTACTGTATCATCATCTATTTCCATATAGTCAAAAGAATCTTCCATTTTATCTACATGTTGTTGGGCTATGATGGACTCTTTGGCAGTGAAATGTGGGATCTTTGATTGATAATAATTTGGCAGGGGCACTAGAGGTTGAGGTAACATCAAGGGTGCATACCAGGCTACCATGATGATGTTCTGATGAGGTAGAGGGTTAACTTGAGCTGCTGGTATATGGATGACAGGGATAATACAACCAGCAGAAATCTATTGAGCAGACCTAGGGTGACAGAGCCCCAAGTTTTGAATGAAGTGAATGTTTGGAGGTGTAGATGGAGGGGTCTCTGTGTCTTTAATGTGTTCACCACTATGAGATGATGAACCAGGAAGTTCAAGGTCTGGCTGGTCTAAAAAACTAAACAACCTAGTTCTAGGTAATCTGTTTTGAAGGTCAAGGTCAGGATGAGAGTGTGATAGAGCTGTAAGGTCTTCTGGTGCAGAGTTAGCTCTATAGATGTGACTAGAAATAGTTGATCTTCTGGATGGGAGAGGTTTTCTGAGGATGCTCTCAGGGTTATCAACTATTTCAGGTGGTTTTGGATTAGGGTAAGCTCTTGTATGAATGTTTCTTGAAGCCAGAACGTTGTTTAAACCAAAATCTTAACCCTACTTGTTATCTTTATTGTGGTTGATGTTGTATCAAAGGCTGGTCTCCCAGTGGAGTCTTATGTGAAACCAGGTTAATCATCAGGCCTACTGATCACCAGTGGAGTCTTTTAATCATTTGGGAGCTATGGAGTCACCAGGTGGAGGGTTTAGGGTATGTCTAAGGGGTTACACTGTCCACCACAGTGCTCAAGAACTATCACCTTTCAGGAATCACCTCAAAAACAACAAACTCCAACCAGAGATTGACTGGGAGGGAATTTACCAGATATGTCACCTCCGAAGAGGGTGAGATCCGGAGGCTACCTAGCCCTTTCCAGACTCTGTCTAAGAGTATTGAGGCACACAAAAAATGGAGGTTGATTCAAGAAAGGGGTGGCTTGCTGCCAACCTAACCAGAGTTCTAAGTTTCTGAGTCTCTAAGAATGTTTAAGGTGAGATGCACTCAAAATTTCCCCGGTGGAGTCGCCATTATGTTGGGGTTCCCGTGTTTTGGCCAGATTGGCGAGACCAAAAGATGAGACAACATCAGAACCACTTTAGACCTTAGGATCTAGCCCTCCTAGGTCCAGAGAGGGATCTCTCTATGATTACCAAAGGTGTATGTTTTTGAAGCTCAAATTATAGATGTTAGGCTAGTTATATGCTCAGGGTTTGTTTGTTTGATTGTAGGTTTGGTTGTTGGGAACCAGGAAAGAAGGGTTTAGCATGAGATAAGGCTGAGCAACAAAGAATATAGTCAAAGGAGAAATAGTCCAGAGAATACCAAGTCCATTGGGCAATGGAGTCAAGAAAGGATTTACTTGCTAATCAACATGCAGGCTTTTAGTTGGGCTAGTCATCTAAAGCCTTGGATCATAAAGTGATTGGGTGGTATGGGACATTAAGGAATGAAAATGAAAGAAGGAGAACCATCCAATTCTGTCTACAGATCAAGTCAAAGGTAATTTAACTCCAGACCTACTTGGACACAATCAGAGGCAGCACAAGGGAACTTAGAAAGGCTTAATTGGAATGGAAAGATCCTAATGAGGCAGAGGCAAAGTTCTAAACCTCCCAGTGTTCTCAACGCATTCAACTAAGTCCTAAAAAGAACATCTAAAAACAAATTCCATTAATTCATACATCAGCTAGCAGGAAATATCATCCACTACACTGGTTAAATCAATTGAAATCAATATTTAGATAACACATTAGCATAAAAACATTAAAGGCAAGGAGAGAAGAAGTATAGGGTACCTATCAAGGTTAAATCCTATACCAGATTTCTGATGCAAGCCAGAAGAATTGAAATGAAATGAATTAAACACAAAGATAGAAAAACATCACCGCAGCTTTAGATCAGGATCCAATGAAATGTGCTTGTCATATTAAATATCAACACCAATCAGGTACAACATAGCTAATAGCTTAGTCATTCAATCTAAATACATCTTCCTCAGCCTATCTTACAATTATACACAGAGAACTTGTCTCAAGAGAAGCTGCTTGCAATTCTTTGATATCTCATCAACAACCATTACAATATTTTCTTATGCATTTTATAGCTGAAGAGAAGCAGAAGAGGTAGGTGAAGAAATAAATGCAGTATTAAACTCTGAAAAGAAAGAGGGCTAAGGCCCATCCTGCCCTTAAATCTCTGTATTCATTTCTGGGATGTCTTGGACGAAAGAATGAGTCTCTTCGGCCTCCATTTACTTCGATCAGCTTCTTGATGTACTTTGGTCTGCAGGACTCTGTGGTACCTCTGGTGACTTAAAAAAAAGGTAAAATAACAATGCTTGGGTCTCCATACTGTGAAACAAATGCTTCTGATAGTATTCCAGACTATTGTCAGGGCGACAATTTCTTCAGGAACATGGTGTGGAATAAAAGTTGTATGGGCACTCTGTACTTCATGAAGAAAAACATTCTGCTGCAGTATAACTTGGATATTATCATTTTCTTTGTACAGGACCTTCTTATCAATCCTCGGGGTCTTCAAACTGGCACTTTGCCCCTAAATCACTGATTTACGGCTCATATATCTTCATTCGCGTGCCGCAATCTCTCTGCCTTGCACTGAAACTCCTTGCTACTCAGTCTCTGTCTTTGTCTATGCAGTTCAAGATTTAATGGCGCTGGAAGGTTTTCATAGGGTTTAAACCCCGCTTCTTTAATGAAAGCCCTGTCTTTACCTTCCCGGGTCATTTTTTGCAAACTCAGCCTCTGCACATGGTCTTCTTCGATTTCTCTGTCACTGTAACAGAGATTGTGCGTCATGGCGGTCATTTACTGTTGATGACCCTGCAAGACACGAAACTGGTTAGGAAAACATGCATGGGGGGATGGACACAACGGAGATGATGAGAACGGCCATGCAGAACTATGAGACGACGGGATTGTGCAGGTTGGTGGCGAAGAACACAGCGAAATAATGAAATATGGTTCGGCGATGCAAGCATAGCGGAGGCAGTTTTTATGAGAAAATCACGAAAAATGACCTTTGGACGAATGCATATGACGGAGGTGAATATGAGATGGACACACGTGGAGAGGGTGACTTGGTGAAACTGACCAGTCAACGGTGGAACATGCAGACGTAACAGAGCCGTCCGATCTTGGGGAAGATCGACGGTGGAAAACACATCGGGGGCGATGGACAGTGGGCCAGGGGGTGCGATGGTCATAGGTTAACGACAACGCAACTCCGAGGAGCGACAGCCGTTGGATGCGCTGCTCCAGATCTAACAGTTCACGATAATACCGCTCGACATCCTGTACCGAACGATAACACGCGATGAGCAGGTGGTTTTGAAACAATGTCGGGGCCACACGTCGTGCGATGAGTGGAATCGCTGGGCAACAGGAGAATACCGCCCACCGCGCAAAGGTGGTGTGATAGAAACCGCCAGGTTTTGGAACAATGCATGGGGACCACCGGGCGGGTAAACTCCGAACCGTCGATCTGGCGGATAAATGAGCGGCAGAGATGCAATCTGGGAGGTGAACGGGGTGGACTGTGGACGCTGCGGACCTCACGATGACCGTCCGATCTATGTGGATTGACGGCTCACGATGTGCCCGATATAGATTCTGCGATAGGCGCTTTTGGGCTAGCGGGTGGTTATGGCGCCTAGATCACATGGAGGAAGAAAGAGCGGGGGCTAGGTCGAAAGGGCTAGGGTCCTATTTATGAAAATATATAACCTTTTATTCATTTTTAATGTATTTTTGGGCCAGCCAAGGGCAACGATAGGGAAATAATGGGGATTCAAGCACAAACAAAGGGAGTAGGAATGATTTAGGAGGGTACAGGTGTAATTTGGAAAGGCTAGAAGGGAGTTTGACAAAGAGAAGAAGGATTAAAACAGGGGTATATGTAGGGGTGCAATAGGCAACAACAGGCTTTTGAGAAAGGGGTCAGCAGAGGAAATTTATATTAGGCAAAGCACGAAGAGACTTCAAGGATGATGAGTTTTCAGGGAAGAGGCATTCCTTGAAGGCTCCAAAACAATCTAGCCCCCATCTTACTTGTCAAGAATTCCATAGGGGGGCTAACAGGAGGCTCATACAAGCGTAAGTTTTCAACATTAAAAACTCAATACATTTGCATGTAAGAAGGAAAATCGAGTTGGAATGCATTATTACCAACTTTTTTTATGATCTTGAAAGGACCATAGTGAATGGGTTTGAGTATTTTACCTTCCCCTTGCATCCTTTCTTTGCTAATGTGCAACCATACCTCATCTCCCTCTTGAAACTTGTGATCAACCAGGTGTTTTTCATGTCTCTCTTTGTATTTTATTTGACTTTTCTCAAGCTATTCTTGAACTTGTTGATGTATCATCTGAATTTTCTCAATGAAATTTCAAGCCTTATCAATATCACTATGGCCATAAATTGCAACATCCTTCCCAAAGATGAAGTCTATTGGCGATTTTGGAAAATACCCAAAGCATGGTTCAAAAGGTGAGGTTTGTGTTGAAGATTTCTTTTCCCGGTTGTAAGCGTACTGAATGTAATGTAGTTGTTCATCCCAAAACTTAGGATGTTTGCTGCAATATCCTCTCGATAGATGCACAACTGTTTTGTTCACCACTTCGGTTTGTCCATCTGTTTGTGGATGAAAAGCGGTACTCCTTTTCAATTTTGTGGCCATCATTCTCCATAGATCCGACCCGAAATTCCCAATGAACTTGGAATTCCTGTCACTAACAATATAAGTGGGCAATCCAAAATGAGCCCAAACATTTTGAAAATAAAGTTCAGCAGTATGTTCAGTAGTAATGGTATTCTTACATGGCATAAGTATACACATTTTACTGAATCTATCCACAACTAAAAAAAGATAATCATGCTGCTTTCTTAGAATAGGTAGACCTCCAACAAATTCCATGGAGACACTCTCCCATGGCCTTGATGGTACCAGCAGTGGTGTGTACGATCCAAGCTTCCTATTACTAGGCTTTCTTATTGCACACATAGAACAACCTATTATAAAATGTGACACACTATCTATCATGCGAGGCCAATAACAATACCTCTGTAGATGAGCCACTATTTTGCTTACCCAAAAGTGTACAACAATAAGAGAATAATGAGTTTCTCTCATGACACTTAGCCTCTCTCCTTGTGGAATACATAGTTTTCCCAAATGAAAAAGCAAATTGTTATGCATGTGATAATCTCTTTCTTCAACTTGATTCCCTTCACTCAAACTAGCATATACATCTTTGAAATCAACATCATGTGCATATTGTTCTATGTAACTCTCATGTACAACAGAATCGCTTTTGAGTAAAGTAGAAGCACTAATGATTGATCTCGAAAGCATATATGCAACTTTATTGAATATACCTTTTCTGTACCTTATAACCAAGTGAAATTTTTGAAGAAATCCCATCCACCTGAAATGTCTTGATTGCTGCAATTTTGTTTGTGAATACAAGTACTGTAATGGTTGGTGATTAGTGTGTACAATAGTCTCTTTACCCATCAAGTAGTGTTTCCACTTCTTGACACTTTTTACCAACACATATAGTTCTTTTTAATATGTAGGATAATTAATCACATCACCATTAAAAGTTTCTAAATGAAAGGCGATAGGCTTACCATGTTGCAATAGGACTGCATCCATGGCATAGTCACTAGCATCGGTTTGTATCTTGAATGGCTGTCTCAAATCATAAGAAGAACAAAATTCTTACTTGAATTTACCAGCCTCTTTACATGTCCAGCATTTACCAAAGCAATATTTGTCTTCTTGTGGTGTGCTCTAACAATGAACTCCTTGCCATATTTTAATAAATTATACTTGTTCTCATGGATATAGAATATTTCTTTCTTATCATACGAGTAATGACTACCTAATACAATACCAGTTATGTCAAGTGGAACCACATCTAATTCAACTGTGTCAACAAAGCTTGTAGTGATTGCAAACCTCAATATACATTTCCTTGTAACCTATAGATTTGCATCCTTACAAATCGAACCCAATGGATATGGTTTTGGATGTGGTATGGTCTCAAGGTTAATTTTTTTGACCAAGTATTTAGAAATTAAGTTTTCTTGTGACCCACTGTCAAACAATGTGTCAATCTTGGTATGCTTGGATATGACCCTCACATGAAACAGTCCTATTCTTTCTTCTTCATTTGAAGTGTTTATGTGACAGTTTTATGTACTGGTACTGGGTTTATTTTCAATTTATTTTCCCTTCATATTCTTCAATCCCATGGCTGTAATTATAGTCTCATCACCTGAATCACACCCTAAGTCATGTTCAATTGTAGAAGCAGTTTTCTGTTTCCCTTTGTTTTTGGGTTTCTTTGGCCTCAATTCTGGATGTAATTTCCAATAATGAGTTCATCATGGCCTTCTTTTGAACAATGCTTACAAGTCACTTTTTATCCCTCTTTCTTAACAGATGCATTCTTTTTGTTTTTACCTTTTGGGGTTTTCTCCTTGGCTTTACCCTTAAAAGGTTTCTTCCTACCCTCTTCAGGAATTTTCTTCCCTCTAGCTTCTAGATGTGTGGCCTAAACACAAACTTCATCTAGACTAGTGGGGTTAAACATGAGAATATTATGTTTAGGAAGCTATGTAAGCCTTCTCTGTACTTTAGAAAAGTGTCTTGGCTCTGCAAATCCACCCCTAATAAAAGAGATCTTCTCCTAAATTCCTGGGTGTATTCTTGCACATTTTGTCCCTTTAACTGCCTAAATTTATTCTAGTTCATGATGGCTTTTTTCATATGAGCTAATGGATAAAACTGTCATTTAATAGAAGTAATAAAATCTAACCATGATAGAGTAATCTTACCATGTTTCTTGATTTCCTCCTGTGTCTTGGCTTCCCACCAAACAAGTGCTGCATTTTCCATTCTCAAAGAAGCTAATTGAATTTTGGTATCATCACCTTGAAGACTCTGTATTCTTAAATAGACCTCCAATTGTCGAATCCATTTATCTAGCTTGTCTACATTTACTTCACCATTAAACATTGGCAATTCAAACTTAACATCAAATTTTAATAAAGGATATTTACCAGTGCTCTTGGACTTGTGTGGTTGATGTACTGAAGAGGTAGAAGATGATGATGATGATGATGAGGGTGAAGATGGTGGCTCTCCATTGCCTCCATTGCCTCCATTTCCTCCATTTCCCTTCTTTGACTTGTCTTCATCATGTTGACCTCCAGAAGATCCTTGTCCTTCATTTTGGATTTTAGGTCCTTCTCCTTCCAGTCTATCATTCCTTTCTTGACAAAGAATTCTAACCATCTCAGTCATGTCAAGAAATTCTTTCCTAAACACTCTTTCTTCCTCCTTAGGGTCAAATTCTTCATGAATTTATCCTTCCTCAAGAGGCATGCTTAATGGAGCTTCTGCTTCTTTAGGAGGTGAACTAGGTGGTGGAGATTGTGGCAATATTTCTCTAATTTTCTTTGGCTCCTTTCGAGACTCTCCTGCTTCCACCAGTTTGTCTTCTCCCCTTTTAAGCTTGAGCCTTGTAAGAATCTAAAACTTGCAAGCAATTAAAAAATTATTTTCACTAAAAAACACCAGAGAAAAACTCTAGCTCTAATACCATTTGATCTGAAATGACTGTATTAGTTTTGTTGTGCTAAGGGTCTTTCAGTTTTAAAAACATTTGCATAATTTGTTCATTAGTTTGTATAAAGATTAATGAGTTTTTCCATGATATATAGATGAAATTTAGTGAATTAGAAGCATAAACTAGCAATTGCACCACATGTTGTAAAAGAAACACCGTAAGGAAATAGCATAGGAAAGAGTAGCCTAGAAGAAATAAGATGTTGCAGAGAAGGAGCCATTGTGGACGAATGAAAATCAAAATTTTCTTCCATGGAAGCATGTAGTGAAATATTAATGCAATACTGCTTCCTTGAGCCTTACAAATCATGAAGCCTATGTTGAATTTAAGTTAAATACCTTGTCTGATCATGCCAACATGAATTCCTCATGAATAAAGAAGTAGATCATGATTTTCTACCTTCAAAATCAAAGGTTGTTTTGGTGCAGTTCCTCCATATTTAATCTTGATCAATTCCTATTGAGTCACCTATGTATTATTTCCTTCATGATATTTGAAAATATTCAAAATATCACATTGTTCTTTACCAATGATGTCCCTCGTGTTGCCATGTTCTTTTTTTTTTAATATCGCTGATATGAAGTTGGTTTTTTTGTTCTTTGTGCAAACAGTAAAAAATGTATGGAGAGGTGGCTTTCATCACTTCAAGAGAAGTAAAAATAAGGCGATTGAGAAAATCGCTCCAACACCAAGAGAGATTTGGTAGCATTTATGGAGTTGGCGAACATTTCTTGTTCTGTGGTGTTGGCTACTCGACATAGCTTTCTTGATCTTGTGTAGAAGAAATGAATTTTTATTTATCTTATATTACATTAACCATGAAATTTCCAACATTCATGGCACACTTTCCATCACATTTGTAGAGAAAATTGTAACAGAGTATCACACTTTTCTTATCAGAGATAAATTCTCCTATATGAAACAACGATGAATTTCATCACTTAAGAGAAATAAAAACAAGTTTATTGATAAAACAACTCGAACACATTTGTAGAGAAATTTATAACATAATATCACACTTTTTTTTTTTTTTAACAAGAATGGATATTGGATTGTATTAAAGCCATAGCATGAATGCCACAATTAGATTACAAAGTATGAGGGAAAAGGCCAATTTTCCTCTCCTACCAGAAACTCAATGGCCCGGATACTTATAAGCCGATGATTCTTACATATAGCAATCGAATCAATCTCCATAATTTTTCCTAACTTGTGGATACAAATGAACTGATTCAGTAAAATGCAATAAAACATGTAAGAAACATTTTAAGGAATGGGATCCCATTCTTCGTCCTTGTCTCTTAAGAAAGTGTCGATGGAAAGAAGAACTGTTTTATTGGATTCTGAATCAGTGTCCTTATTATTCTCCCTCAACACATGGAAGAAGTTCACAATCTGAAAAGTTTTAACCAATGTTTTGATTCTTGTCACCAATCTTGCAAATCTGAAATCTTTAGGAGCAGAATTATCCACTATAGTTTTTATAATGGACTGAGAATCACCAATTACATTTGCCTCTTTGATGCCTAGTTCCTTGACTTGCTTGAGGCCTTGGAGCAGAGCCAACGCTTTTGCTTGGATGCTAGTGTTGTGACCCAAGCCCTAGGCATAACTATGTTCAATTTTGCCTTCTAGATTCTTAATGACACCTCCTGCACTAGCTTTCCCAGGATTGCCTTTGGCTGCCCCGTTGAAGAATAAAGTATGTTTGGAATGCTTGTTAATCCAAGCTGAGAATTCTTTCTCATTGAGTATAATTTTCCATTCTTTGCTTGGTTTACTTTGCCTTACTACTTCAGAAAACTAGAGGCCCAACATGATGCCCCATTCAAACTCCTGCTGACTTAAATTTGTTTCCTCTAGATGGTCACCCAAGCTTTCTTTTAGCTGGCTTTTGATCTTGGCCATAATAAGTTTTGCATCCTGCACTTTATCTCTAAAAAATATCTTATTCCTTTCAAGCCATATTTGCCAACAAATTATCTTTGGCAAGGAAAGCCAAGCGGCCTTGAAACTTTCGTTTTTTGGGAGTACACCTAGATAGTTGTGCAGCCAATTAGAAAACAATTCAGAGATGGAAGTGGGAAATGTAAAATTGTTTCTCCAAGGGCCCAAAATCTCATGCCAGATCTCTACTGTGAATTTGCATTCCAGCATAAGGTGACAGACATTCTATTCATTTTCGCAGCACATTAGACATATAGAAGGCCCATGGAAGCCTCTTTTCTTTAGTTTTTCCTCAGTCAAGATTTTGTTGTGGCACATGAGCCAGCAGAAAAGATCGATTTTTTGGAATGGTCTTATGGCTCCATAGCCCCTTCCAAGTCGCAGGATTAGGAGGGACATGGGGTTGTTCCAACAATTTTGCATATCCCAGCGCCACTGAATAGTAGCCCGATTGAGAGCCCCATCCACGTTTGTCTTGTCTCCTAGTATGGATCGAGGCCATGCCCTTCAGGTGAGAAAATAAGGCATCGCAGTCCAGCTTCAACTCCAATGGCACCTGGAGCTGCTTCCAAATTATCCAATTACAGTGATCCCAGCACGAGATGTCCCACAAAATTTTGAAGCTGACGTTGGACATCCATGCCCACAGCGCATGCAGAGAACTAATTTCAGCAAGAGGGGGATTATTCATAATGTTGTCCTCCAAAATATTTATTTGTTTGCCATTACCCGAGATCCAGAAGGCATGGTGATTGATCAATGGAGCGGCTTTAGTACAGAGTTTGAGGATTTATGATCCATTTTTTGAGAGGGGACTTTCAAGGTAGAATTTCTTTTGGTCGCTAAAGTATTTCTTCCAAAAATTTGTTTGTGCCCAACTAGGATTAGGAGCAATGAACCTCCAAACGATTTTTTCTCCCATAACCACGTTTTGAGTGCAAAGGACTTTGAAGTTCAATCCTCCTTCCATCAGGGGCTTGGTGACTTTGTCCTAGCTAACAAGAGGGATTCTCTTCTCTTTTGGTTTACCACCTTTCCAAAATAAATTTTGGATGAAGTTCTCTATTTTCCTAAGAATGCAAATAGGAGCCAGCAAAACAGAGAATTGAAAAATAGGAAGACTGCTAAGAATAGCCTTTATGAGCACTAACTTACCAGCAAGGTTGAGCCAAGAGAAACCCCAGGCCTGGATCTTGAGCTTGAATTTTTTTAACAGAGGGAGCCAATCTCTGCTGAAGGCTTTCTTATGGAATATTGGGAGGCTGAGATACTTGAATGAAGACCGGTTGGAAGAGGAAACAAAGCCCATACATCTGGAAATGGCACTAAGGATGCTGGTAGAAATGTTCCAACAATATATATGACATTTCCCTTTATTTAGAATGCTGCTCGTTTCATCACAGTCATCATCCAACACATATTTGAGCCTTGAAGTCGAAAGCACAGAGGCGATGCCCAGAAACAGAGAATCGTCAGCAAACAAGGTGTTAGCCATCAGTATTTTTTACATATTAGTGATGACTATATCTACAGCTGAGTTTTCTAGAAACTGATTTCCTTATGTCAATATGTCATCTAGAAAACCCTCATAAAACTTTTTTCGCCCCTTCTACTTTTCAGTCCACCCATGTCAAAATCAAAACCTCATTATCACTATCCTATCTAGTTTCAGCCCTATTGGTTTGCCCATCAGCTTTAAAAGAAAAATCCAACTCTGTTTCAAAAGTCTCCCCTATGCTAGGAAGTGGCGTTTTAAGACATTTTACCCTTGGCAATCATCAAAAATCCAAAAAGCCTCCATCTGCTACAGACCAACCATGACTGACCTCCCACTCTGCAAATCAAGTTGATAACAGCTCTAAGTCGCGCCACTTACACCCCTAGGTCTCAGCACTACACAAACCACAGTCTCAAGCTGACTATTAGGTGTTTAACAGTGTTGTATAGATTCCACAAAGGCAGAAAATATAACTTCGTCTCAGGAGGAAATTCTTGAATCTACAATTAGAAGAACAACTGCTTCTAAATGTAACATGAGCCTGAGATATATCTGCAAAACAGAGAGCCACTCATCAAGACCTTACAGCTCTTTCCAGCATAAAAATCACAGTAAGAGAAAGACACCACTGTCACAGCAAACTGGTAAGTTGTCATGGCCCAGAACCTCCTTCATTTACAAGCAGAGGTTTAGGGCGCCTCCTTCATCTACAAGTAGAGGGCACTAGCCAGTATTGATTTAAAGGATTGCAGAAGTCCAGGTTTGCCTTTTACTGAACAGTGAAAGGATAACTCCAGGTTTTCTGAATATGAGTAATGATCATAACAGGGATAGAGTCTGAGGTATGCAAATTCAAAGGAAAACAGAGTTTGGTCTTGTAGAGGAAGTCATGAGAAGTTTTCAAATCATGTGAAATGATGAAACTTCAGAGAGGCATATCATTGGTAAAAACCATTCTGACCATAAGCAACCTGTTTTTCCACAAGACCAAATTGAAGGGATGCTGACAAATCACGTCATCACACAGGCAGAAGAAAAGGTGTTTGTTTTTCAAAGGGTGCTGACTTCCATAGCCACAGAGACCATCTTTCAAATAATTTGTCATAAAATTGACCAAATCAAATGATGACATCTCAGTTCCCCTCAGAGCAGTGCATTGAAATCGTGACACCTTGACTAGAGTTTTTCTGAAGCACAGTAGTGTTTGCAAGCAGAGGTGCCAGTATTGATGTTTTTCAAGTTGGTTGCTTACCCTCATAATCCAAGCAAAACCCTTGTCATGCAGCCTTATCAAATAATCTTCAGATACTTTGCCAAGTGAAGGGCCTCCTCCATTTAGAAGCAGATGGCCAAGGCATTAAGTGTTGTTGAAAACTAATTGGTCAAAAGGTGCAGTGGGAAGATACAAAGAAGGAAAATAGAAGTCTTTACACAGGTGAAAGATGGTGTTTATGTTTCAAAATATATTGTTTTTCCTATTCATATGAAAATATCTGTCAAACTATACCTATAGTGGACAGGAGACAATATTGAATATATACAGGCCATTGATACAAAAAGGGTAGTTTCTTTAGGAGAAGTGGCCACACAGTCACTTTACTGTCACATGCCAAGAAGTCTAAAAGAGCTCCTCTTTGAGTAAACAGAGAAATATGGTATAACTGGATGCAACCAAAATAGAACACTTACAATCAAAGAAGAAACTTATGGATCACCTGGAAGCAGAGACTGACACCATGTATAAGAAAAAAAGCTTTTGTCAAAGCCTGCTCATCAAATAACTATCAGCAGATTAATACAGAGTTTCTGGAAATAAGTTTTATTAGCTCTGGGCAGCACTCAAAACCCATGAAAGCGCTTCACTATTACAAATCCAAGTGAAAGAATTGTAAAGGGAATTCCTTCTTTTTCTGTAGACAGAGGATGATTGAACTTAAAAATCAATACAATTATGTTTTTGCATTTACTGTCAAAAGGACACCTACAGGAGTCTGTTAAACCGAGCTTAAAAGGAGGAGGCATTCCTTCAAAGCAAGGAACAGCCAGGACATTTTGTCACAAGTCATCATCTGGGTTTTGAAGACTTTGGAAAGCATGAAAAGAAATCAGCTACAATGTGGGCACCTGCAAAAAAGAAAAGGTTTGAAGAATCAAGTAAACTCCGGGGCTGTCAAAACAGGTTTACAATGCAAAAACCTACCCTTTCGGAAACAAAGCAGTCTACAGGTATATTTTCTTAACAGTGTTAAAGTGGGTTATATAAGGAAAAGCACCAGCATTATTGACACAGTTGCAAAGATGGTCGAAAGGTTATTGAAATGATAGGTCAATATTACTAAAGAAGTAAACGATGAAAGTGACCGTTGGAGATTTTTGAAATGACATAAGAGTGAAGTAGGAGTGTGATCTTTTCATTTTCAAACTTCAAGCAAGAGCTCTGTACCACCCTCAGCATCGAAACAAGAAAATTCGGGTCGATTTGCAGAGGTTTGCACCGTTAAACACTGCGCGACGCGCCTGGAAACCCGCGCGACGTGCCTGGGAGCAATTTTACACAGCGGTCAGTGTTGGCGCGACGCGCCTGTACAGTTGCGCGACGCGCTTGTACACGGCGCCCGACCCTCGACCCGACAGGCCACCCGGGTGATGTTTGTGCGCGTCGTTCTTTCCTTAAAGAGTGCCGCGCATAATTGAAAGACTTCCGGTGCTGCTCCAGCCCTCCCCAAGGGTTTTTTCATCAAAATTGAAGGTATTCTTATATATTTTCCCCTCGATTTCAAAAATTTGCAAAAGTGACAGAAAGGTTTAAAAAGACTGTTTCAAGTTGTGTTTGAATGACAAATTCACTGTTAGAAGTGCCTGTGGGAAAGAAATTGTGATTAAGTTAAAAACTTGCATGTTCACCTTGTGTTTAATCAAGGACAAGGGTGTGTCATTTCTTTAAAGCACCATAGGGCAAAGTTACCCTACTCAACCACCGAAAGACAGTGTTCTCTGAATACTCTGTGACTATTTCTGTCCTTCAAAACCTCACTGCCAAGTGGATTTTCAAGAAATCATAAAGGCTTTCTTCCAAAGATGACTGATATTCTACATTGAAAAGGGCTTTGATTATTGTGGAAAAGGGAATCTCTCACAGCCTCTGCTTAAGCTTTTGGAGCTTTCCTAAAAATCTGTTACCTCTATTCTAACTGTGAATTTGCCTGTATGCTCATACCAAGGTTAACTTTTATGAGCATGTTTTTGTTTAAATGAAGTGACATGCATAGAGAACAGTGAAGTCCAGTGGGAGAAAGGGTTCTTGGTCAAGCAGAAATTTATAGGTTGAAGCTCCGGAGGAAGGTTGCTCACATTTCTCACAAAGGGACAGTTTTCACTATATTTGCCACTTGTTTGCCTTTTGATTTTCCAGCTCGTATTGATGAATGGATGTGCTTATAGAGTAAAGGTATTTTTCTGCCAAAGCCAGAGGGTTACATTCATAAGGAACCCTTGATTGTTTTGAAAAAGAAATCTCACATAGCTTCTGCCTAAAAACTTTGTAGTCTTTTAAAGATCTGTCATCTTGGCTCAGGATTATGCCAATGACTGTTTAATTGCATTAAGGGTTATTTTCACATATGCAAGTTGGTTGACTGTTGGCGCACTTAGACAAGGCAGGTTTGGGATAATTGGAAAATACAATATTGATCCAAGATACAAAGATGTGTTGTTAACTTCCAAAGATCATCAAGCAGGGAAATTCCGACACCTTATACGTCCTTCTTCATCCAGTCTGCCCTTCTGTTCACTGTATTATTTCTTACTGAGAAATTTTTGACTGAGATATTTTCTAGGTGGAAGGCCACTTTCTGAGAGCAGGATTTTGATGGTTGAATTTTAACTTGGAGACAGAGATACAGGTGTGTTGATTGGCCTCTAACAAATTCACAAGAAGAGTGATCTCTTAACACTGTGTACAGGAAATTTACACAATAGTCTGTCTCCTCTTTTACTATATGGTACCCTATAGAGAAATCTGTTGACAGAGATATTATAAAGGTGGACAGGACTTTTTCTGAAGAGCAGAGGTTGTGTATTACAAGAAACTTGTTGCAAAACATCCAAATCACATTGTCTATCTGTCCAAGCAGTAAAGTGACATAGTTTGATTCCAGCAGGGCATTTTACACACAGTGAAGGCAGTTTGCCTCTTCCAAAGCATATTCAGGTCAAAATGCCTCCAAGGCAAGACAGCAGGAGCGGTCCACATAAAAGATATGAGCCCATCTCTAAAGAAGAGATTAATGCTCATCCATCTGTACTTTTCAACTTCCATGAAGTAGGCTGCCTAGATTTCTGCCAGAAGATAGAAGAAGTCAAGAGTTTTTCCCATTAACACACTTGTGCGCCCTGAGATTCAAAGAAAAACATTTCCAAGTGGCGGGTCTTGATTTCAAAATTTCTCCAAGATATGTGTCCAAGGCCACCAAGATCCTGTATCATGGCGAAAAATGGTTCAAACAGGCTCATCTTGACTTAGAGGATTACAAGCCTTTCATCAAACCTGAACATAGAGAGGCTTTCACTGCTATTTTCCCTTTTTCATATCTCCTTGACAGCTATGCTCCTCTTATGAAAGTCATAATGAAATATTTCACTTGTGAAGGGAGGTTTGGTCGAATTTATGCCTACCATGTCCGTTTATTGATGCACTTTACTAGAAGCAGGAAACTAAACCTCCCTTACTTTTTGTTCAAGAGCATAGAAAAGATGGCATCTACTGTCCAGAAGAAGGCCCCACCTCTGCAAATCCCTTCCCTTTTTCATCATTCTTTGATCAAGATTATCTTCCTACACCAGCTAGAGAAGAAAGAGGTTCCATGGGATTTGTTCATCAGCCATCCAGATTTTTCTACTGTTCCTCCTGCCCATATTTTTCCCACTCAGCCTGTCCATCGCCCGGTACCTTTGTCCAGTAGGCCTACTCCTAGAAGGCTCAGGATGTCTACAGGATAATCAAGTCAACAAGAAGAAAGGGATGAGCAGCAACAGTTAGATGATGAGGAACAACAGAAAATAGGAAGTGAAGGACAGCAGGTCCAAGATGAACAACAACAATTACAAATTGATGAAAAGCAGCAGGCACAAATTGATGAACAACAGCAGATGCAAGATGAAGAACAGCAGGTTAGGCAAGAAATTGAGACACCTCTTGAGGCACAAATTGAACAAGACATTGATGAAGAGCAGCAAGCTAATATTGGCGAACAGGGGCAGCAAAGTGAACAGCCAGGAGAAGATATCCAGTAGCCTCAAGAAGGGCAGCAAGTTCAGGAAGATGTCAAAGGTAAATTAGTTGTGTTCCCTCCTCTCAAAATAACAAAGCTCAGCACAGCAAGGAAAAGAGGGGCTAAAGCTGCCACCCTAACAGTGACAAAGATTGTTCCTAGCAAGAGGAAATCACCCAAAAGGACACCTTCTAGCATGCCAAGGAGGAAAAGCGCAAGATTGGCTTTCAAAGGTAAAAGCAAAGTTGGAGAAAATACAAAGCATGGAGGTGAATTAGCTGTCATCCCTATCCAAAGTGATGACAGTGATAATGAGGCTCGCCTTCTCGAAAACCTCCTAATTCATAAAGAGGAACAAATTGAGGCATTAGAGGAGGATCTTCAAAGGGCAAGGAACTTCAACCACTTCTTAGAGATTGAAAACAAACAGATGAATGTAAACACAGCTGTTCATGAGGCACGGGCGATCAAATATAAAAATGAGGCAGCTAAGGCGCAAGCAAGAATTGAAGAGCTCACTGGGGAGTTTGATGAGGAGGAGGAGGAAGACTAGCCTAGGCGGAAGAGGCCTAGGACTATAGGGCTTAAAAGAGCCTTGGAAAAGCAGAAAGCAGAAGAACAGGCCCAACTCCAAGCTTTTCCTCTCACTGCACTCCTTGAGCAGGAAATTGAAGAAAACAAAGAGGCATGGCTTGAAAGAGCTAACAAGCACTTGGAAATGAAGCTTGAAAGGGCGAATAGAGATTTAGAGCTGCAAAGGAAGAGGACTCATCACTTTTAGAAGTTAAATCAGTTTGCCAGGCGCAAACTAAAAGCAGCCCAAGAGAAATTGAAGAAGGCAAAGGGGAAGCGCCCGGCACGAAAAGAGGAGAAAAGCATATCAGCCCTTGATATTTTGGCCTCAGCTTCGGAGCATGCTATGGACCCCTGAGGGTCATATGTGCCAAGTTTGGGCCCATTTCGACAACTTTTTGTTTTTTGGCATTTTTTGGGTTTTTGGTCGAAAACTCATAAATTCGCCATTTCAGTTTGAAGATTTGTCAAAGGAGAAGGATGATACCAATGGATGCCATAATTCCATGAGCATGTCCCCAGCAATTTTCAGAGCATTTGGAGATCATTCACCCCCTCAAATTGGCGAAAAATGCCCTCTTTTCGCACATTCTGCCCGCCATATCAGCAGTTTGCTATTTCCTAGTTTTTTGCACATAGGTATAGTTTTGGGGAGCTTCGAGGCATCAGATTCAGATGATTTCAGTTGCGTCGGAAAGTAGACACAGAGAGATTTCCAACGAGCTATCATGAGCCTCGTTTTGACATTGGGAAGGCTGCCAATTGCCTCTAGCAAGTCAAGGGACCTTTTTCAGATATAAATATGAAGTATTTTTGTAATTTTTGAACCTCAAAAATCTGCTTTTTCCAAATGTGCGTTTAGCTATTTTTACACTTGGGAAATGATGTAAAGTCAATATAATTTCCGTTTTAAGCAGTTTTTTTAGATATTTTATGGGATATTTTGTGCCTTGGGCTTTGCAAAGCCTCAAGGACAAGTTTAGATATTTTTACTTGGCCAATGTGATAGCTAGTTGCTCCATGAGGTTTTCCTCACTCAAGCCTATTTATTCCACAAGGCTTCATTGTAAAAAAGAGGCTGAACTTGAGAGAAGAATCAATATATTGGTCATATGAGCTTTGAAGAACATACTTTTGTTATGATTTTTGGACTGCCTCTTGGATGCTTTTGAGGAATGATGAAGGATTGTTGATGGATTCCATGACATGGTAGAATGGTATAGTTTTTCTTGCTTTGTTGTTGTCTTCTAGTTTTCATTCATGATACATGCTTCTTGCTGATATAGATCAGTAGAGATTAGTTTTGAGATATGTCCATAGAGGCACCTCAAAATTCTTGAATCTTCATAGCTTGATGTTTTCTTCTTCCTTAGTTATGCTAAATAATTCTTAACTGCTCTTTAGTAACTTAAGGATACTGTTTGCTAGTTTTATTTACAAGTTCTATGCATGTTGAGTAGGATGTATGGTGTGCCCTGCCTACCTATAAGCTGTCCATAATTCTGTCCATAAAACTTTCTCTTTGACTGATTAGCTTATCATCTTGTCGAACCAAGGAGGCCTAGTCCCGATCTAGCCCTTTGCCTAAAACTATGAAAGCTTGTTTGTCCAAGTGACCAATAACTTAAAGACTGTGTTTAGGCATTCCGGCATGGTTCTATGAGTTGTTAGTCCTCCTTATGTGTTTTCCCCAAAGTCTGATAGCCATTTCCCAAATTTAGAGGGTCTTATACTTGTATGTATGGCTGGAATGTTTGATTTCTATGTTTTAATTAGCTCATAGTTACATTTAGCATGATTAATGGCTTGCTATAACATGTTTATGTCTGCTATCAACTAGTTACACTTGAAATCCCTTGTCTTTCACAAGCTTGATGTTCATTTACTCCATTTTTCCCAAACATCCTTTCTACCTTGAATCAAATCGGCCCTACAGCAACCTTACATCATCATCTGATAGCTTCCTTGACCTGTTTGACCCCATAGCCCAATTGATCTGACTTCTTGTTATCCATTTTTATATCTTTGATCAGTTTTATCCCTCACAAACTTTAAAAACCAAAAAAAATCAAAAACTCACTTCATAACTAGCCTAATATCAAAACACCACAAGCAAACACACCGATATCTTTTACATCTAATAGAGAGAGCCCTCTCTGAGTCCAGGAAGGCTAGGTCCTCGGGCTCCAAAGCTTGGTTTGATGTTACATCGTCATTTGGCTCGCCAATCGGCCAAATCACGGGACCCTAACATAATGGCGATCACGGTGGGACTCTGAGTATTAAACAAACTTAGTTTCCCTAATCTTTAGAGACTTTTGAGAATATTAGCTGGCTGACTTATCCCACTGCTCCCTAACATAATGGCGATCACGGTGGGACTTATTGAGTTCATGATAGTCTAGAAAACTTTTATAGACTCCTTAGTCCTTCAAATTTTAACTTAAACCATCAGCCTTTAGAATCATTTAGTGTAAACTCTCTGCTTCACCATCTTAGCAAAGTGATGAATCAGTTTTATAACACTCTTACATCTTAGGCTGCACATAAAACTTAGAAAAAACCCCAAAATACTCCTTTAGATTGGCTTTTGACAGTACTGGTGGTGGACCATACAAGTATACCTCAAAACAACTGACATTCCACCTGGCGACTCCACTAACTTCTAGTAGACCTTACTATTTTACCAAACTCTAGGCTACTATCCGATAGACCTATCCCATCACTCACTAACATACCGGGAGATGGTAAGACACTGAGTACATAATAGTCCAGCAAACTCTTATAGACTCTTTTGGTCCTTTAGATACCATAAACAAGCAAGCAGTCCATAGACCCATTTTTTAGAGTAAACTCTTTTTGTTCTCATCACCCTAGCAAAGTGTTGAAACAAGTCTAGGATACTTTAACAAACCATAGGCTGCACATAAAACTCAAAAAATCCAAAAACATTCTCAGATTAGTTACTGGTGGTGGACCATAGCTATCTTCACAAAAACAACCCATTTCCACCCGGCGACTCCACTAATCCATCCCTTTTATTTTTGACCATCCTTCACCTTAGTAAAGCTTTAGAAAAACCACTCATCCAAAACATTCACCAATACCATTCTCTCTAAACTCTGGATCTAAAATCTGGCTTCACGAAGAATCAACACCAGATCCCATCCAGACCCAAATCCCCCTATCATAGTAGATGACCCAGAGAAGATTTTGTGGCAAGCTTCCGAAATTGACCATCTAGCTACTGGTAGATCCATCCGTAGAACAAGATCAGTTCCTAAACATCGCACTATCCTACTAGATTCACCTTTTGAACTAGAGTCATCACAAACTCTTCCCAGAAGAAAATCATATAGTAAGATAAACTTTGACGATCTTGAACCCCTAAGCCCACCACAGAGTCCTATTAGAGAAGCTCCACCTACCACTCCTCCTGATTTCCAGCTTCTCTATCAGTTTGGCTCTTACCATCCCAGTTCTGCTCAAAACCAGATCACTAGTCCAAGTTCATCCGCCACACCTGGTCAAACCACCCCTATTCAAAACACCTCATCTCAGCCTACTAGTCCTCATCTTGTACATCATCCATTAGCTCCCGTCATGGTAGCCTGGTACGCACCTTTGGTGTTGCCACCGCCCTTGGCTCCTCTCCCAAATAAATATCAAGACAAGATCCCACACTTTACTGGAGAAGACACCACCACACCTCAACAGCATATAAGTAGGATGATTGATGCTTATGAATACCTAGAGGTACAAGACGAGACTGTCAGAATGAGAATATTCGCACAAAGTCTTGGTGGTGAACCCAAAGCATGGTTCAAAAGCTTAACTCCAAACAGTATCCATGATATCCAAGAACTACATCAAGTCTTCAGAAATAGGTGGGAAATCCGAAGAAACCCCATTCAAATCCTGTCAGAATATAACAATCTAAAACGGGAAAATGGGGAAAGTGTCCAAGCTTACTATACTAGGTTCAACAGTGTATATAACTCCCTCCCACCTCATTTCAAACCCCCACTTGGTTTAGCCTTGGAAAAATTCCCTGAGGGTTTCGATCCGGACATGACATATCATCTGAGAGACAAGGATCCCCCTACCTTAGAGGAAATGCAACAAATATCCATAAAAGCAGATGCCAACTTAGCAGAAAAAAGGGCTAGGACTAGAGCGGAAAGAAAGGTCACATATAAAGATGAGGTTTCCACTTCATCACCTTCCCTAGATCCCAGAATAGATGACTTAGTCAAAACCATGGCCAAAATGTGGGAAAGGATAAATGAAAAAGCTCATGTTAGGGACAACCAGCCAAACCCTCCAAACAGAAATCGAAACCAAAACTTTAGGAGGGAGCAGCCACAAAACAGACCAAGGGAAAATGACCAACAGATCAGGCCACCATTCAATGAAAACTATGTGGAAGAAGATGACAGGGATTCAGAACCTCTTGATGAACATCATTTAAACCTCATAGGATCTGATAATGAGAGTGAGGTGTACCTCACAGAAGAAGAACAAGTGTTATTTTCTCCTAATCAGGATGAGACCAACTATGAAGATCTCGATGACCCTGCCATAGATTTTCAGAATGCCATTATGGAAGCCCACAGGCAGTATGACCTTAGAAGCAAAAGAAACCAAGATAGTTCCAAGAAAGGAAACTCAGATACTGCTAAAGCTCCAGATACCATCCTCAAGAAAGCATCAAGCAGTGACAAAATTAAGGTTGAGAAAACTGACCAAAACAAAGCTAAAGTTACCCAAGCTAGGCCTCTCTCAGATACTCCTGGTACTTCTGCTAAAGTCACCGAAGCAACTATGGCCAACAAAACCCCGAAACAAGGTCAACAAACTCAGAACATAGAGAGGGTCGTGGTTGAAAAAGCTGAAACAAACATATCTAAACTTCAGTTGCCTTTTAGCTTTGAAGGCGAAATCGCCAAGATCAAGATCACCATGCCTCTTACTGAACTCATTGCCCAAAACTCTTATAAATCCCAAGTAATAAAAGTCTTAAATCTAGAGAATGATGCAAACACTGTTAATCTAGCTGATGACACTCCTGAAGTTTTGTTTGGTCCAAAGATAGAGGGAAAATTCCAAGAAGGAAATAATCTTTCATTTTACATTAGCCTAAACATCCACGACCAAATCCTCCACAATGCCATGCTAGACTCCGGCGCCTCGCATAATCTTATGCCGAAGGTAGTAATGGAAAGATTAGGCTTAGAAATCACAAGACCATACAAAGACTTGTATTCATTTGATTCAAGTAGAGTCCAATGCCTGGGTTTGATCAAAGACCTCTGTTTTAGTCTGGCCCAAATACCTGCGAAACATCTAATCATGGATATAGTAGTGGCAGACATTCCTCCCAAATACGGGATGCTTCTATCCAGATCTTGGGGAGCCAAACTCCAAGGGAATATCCAACTGGACATGTCATATGCCACCATTCCTATGTTTGGCCAGACCAGAATACTCTACCGAGAATCACACATGAAATACATGATTAGCAGTCAAGATAGGCCAGACAACATTCCAATGTGTTCCTTGCGTTCAGACCTGAACTCTTTCATTATGCATATTGATGAAAACATGGAAGAAGAGTCAGAAGAAACTGATATAAACTTAGATCCACCACATCAGCTGTCCCTGGTGCCTTATGATGAACTAGAAACTCAAAACTACCATGATCATGAACAGCTGTCTCTTGAAGAAAGTAAGTTTTCCCTTTCTGAAGTAGGATTAGAACAAGAAGCACAAACTCTTATGTACTATCAAGCAAATTGCTCTAGTTTTAGTCAAACACCAGCAGTGACTTGTGGAAACTTCTTCCGGGTAAAGGATTTAGAAGACCTACACATCATAAACCTATTTGGAACCCGGGAGCAAGGGAGTTTAATGTTTCTACCATACCTGAAAAATTTACCATCATGTGACCCTCCTACTGCAAATGAAACTTTGACCATAGTCCCAGCAGCTCATAATCTAGAGAAAATGCAAGATAAACTTCTTATATGTAAAAATGATAGTTGCAATCCCAGCATACCTGAACTACTGAAATTGGCTCATATTTTGTCTTTTCATGAAGAACTTAGAAATGCTAAAATCAGAAATCTCATGCAGAATACCAATTTCTACAGAAAAAGCAAGGGAAACTACTGTGTCAATACCTTCCCCTCAAAGAACAGCTTTGACAAGAGAAAACACAACAATCTGAAACAAACTGATTTACCAAATAAAAGTGCTTTTAATCATGTATTTTCGCAAGATGATGTTTCAGGTCATGATCATAAGATTCCCTTGCAAAGAAGACAGCTTAAAGATTTTTTCAAGTTTGCGGGAGGTAGATCTGATTTCAAGTTCAAAATTGCAAAACTGCCCAATATCAGAAATCTGTTCATGAAGGCCATGTTCCCAGTTTTAAATTTCTGCATTTTTGCATACCTTGATGATGTCATTATCTATTTCAAGAATGGCCAAGAGTACATGCATTGCCTGAGGAAAGCACACAGTAGGGAAAGGAGTGGAAATCAGATATTCAAAGAGGTACAGAGGGAAGATACCGGGCTGTTCAGAGATTCTTGCATGAATCCCTATGTCATGTTAAAGAGAGAAAATTTCCCAAATTTTTCTTTTCAGGAGTTAAGTGGGCCAAGGGTGAGAGGAGATCCTTACGAGGATAAGATGCCTAAATTCCGTCATTTCCAAGATTTTTGAGTCTAAAACACTTTCAGCCATTGTACATACCATTGTTTGAAATATTGAAAAAATAGAAAAGTCAAAAACAGTAAAAGATAGGAAAGTCAAAAACAGTAAAAATAGAAAAGAGGGCGAGTGAAGATAGAACAAAGGCCCCACGTTCCAAAAAATAGTCCTTGGGAAAGCGTGCAAGTCTAAATGCCGCTACTAGTACTTCAATGTCTTGCTCAGCTATCTAGCCTAATCATAGCTGATCATGTTTAAATTTACTTGCTGATAAGTTAGTGAGTGCAAAAGATAGTCAACATTGTGTAAGATTGACTTATCATAGAGCTTAGATTAGGGAGAGATTCTGGTTCCACATGCCTAAAACAGAACCAAAGAGAGAAGCGAGGGATGAAAAATACATTGTACATCTTAACCCCGCTTGTCTAGTTTCCCTTTATTGCAAAATAACATTTGTGTGCAGCTTGTCTTTTATGCCGCAAATGCATGACAAATCAGACTGCCTAATCCTGATTTGATCATTTTAAATTTCATGTTGTAGATTAGAGAATGGAATCCTGTCAAACTGCTTAATCTTGACAGTTGATCTAGCATAGGTAGAGCAATGAAGGAGTTCATCAGCTTAATCTGAACTCCTGGCAGATATAAGAGTAGAAATAGATAGGTTCATTTTGCAAAAAGAAAATATACATTGTCAAAAGGCTGCCAGTTCAAATGCGCCAAAGAGAAGAAAAAATGTTAGGAAAAATAGTGGGGTAGGTAGAAGTATCATTGATGTTAACCATGCTGTCACTTTTCAGAAATAACATCAAAAGAAGGGTAAATTTTGCGCCAATGGATAAGGCACTGGTCTTCATAAGCCAAATATCTGAATTCTGGACACCTCCTAACGAGGAGCTGCCCTCCCCAAATGGAGCCACTGTTAGCCATCAGTATTTTTTACATATTAGTGATGACTATATCTACAGCTGAGTTTTCTAGAAACTGATTTCCTTATGTCAATATGTCATCTAGAAAACCCTCATAAAACTTTTTTCGCCCCTTCTACTTTTCAGTCCACCCATGTCAAAATAAAAACCTCATTATCACTATCCTATCTAGTTTCAGCCCTATTGGTTTGCCCATCAGCTTTAAAAGAAAAATCCAACTCTGTTTCAAAAGTCTCCCCTATGTTAGGAAGTGGCGTTTTAAGACATTTTACCCTTGGCAATCATCAAAAAGCCAAAAATCCTCCATCTGCTACAGACCAACCATCACTGACCTCCCACTCTGCAAATCAAGTTGATAACAGCTCTAAGTCGCGCCACTTACACCCCTAGGTCTCAGCACTACACAAACCACAGTCTCAAGCTGACTATTAGGTGTTTCACAGTGTTGTATAGATTCCACAAAGGCAGAAAATATAACTTCATCTCAGGAGGAAATGCTTGAATCTACAGTTAGAAGAACAACTGCTTCTAAATGTAACATGAGCCTGAGATATATCTGCAAAACAGAGAGCCACTCATCAAGACCTTACAGCTCTTTCCAGCATAAAAATCACAGTAAGAGAAAGACACCACTGTCACAGCAAACTGGTAAGTTGTCATGGCCCAGAACCTCCTTCATTTACAAGCAGAGGTTTAGGGCGCCTCCTTCATCTACAAGTAGAGGGCACTAGCCAGTATTGATTTAAAGGATTGCAGAAGTCCAGGTTTGCCTTTTACTGAACAGTGAAAGGATAACTCCAGGTTTTCTGAATATGAGTAATGATCATAACAGGGATAGAGTCTGAGGTATGCAAATTCAAAGGAAAACAGAGTTTGGTCTTGTAGAGGAAGTCATGAGAAGTTTTCAAATCATGTGAAATGATGAAACTTCAGAGAGGCATATCATTGGTAAAAACCATTCTGACCATAAGCAACCTGTTTTTCCACAAGACCAAATTGAAGGGATGCTGACAAATCACGTCATCACACAGGCAGAAGAAAAGGTGTTTGTTTTTCAAAGGGTGCTGACTTCCATAGCCACAGAGACCATCTTTCAAATAATTTGTCATAAAATTGACCAAATCAAATGATGACATCTCAGTTCCCCTCAGAGCAGTGCATTGAAATCGTGACACCTTGACTAGAGTTTTTCTGAAGCACAGTAGTGTTTGCAAGCAGAGGTGCCAGTATTGATGTTTTTCAAGTTGGTTGCTTACCCTCATAATCCAAGCAAAACCCTTGTCATGCAGCCTTATCAAATAATCTTCAGATACTTTGCCAAGTGAAGGGCCTCCTCCATTTAGAAGCAGATGGCCAAGGCATTAAGTGTTGTTGAAAACTGATTGGTCAAAAGGTGCAGTGGGAAGATACAAAGAAGGAAAATAGAAGTCTTTACACAGGTGAAAGATGGTGTTTATGTTTCAAAATATATTGTTTTTCCTATTCATATGAAAATATCTGTCAAACTATACCTATAGTGGACAGGAGACAATATTGAATATATACAGGCCATTGATACAAAAAGGGTAGTTTCTTTAGGAGAAGTGGCCACACAGTCACTTTACTGTCACATGCCAAGAAGTCTAAAAGAGCTCCTCTTTGAGTAAACAGAGAAATATGGTATGACTGGATGCAACCAAAATAGAACACTTACAATCAAAGAAGAAACTTATGGATCACCTGGAAGCAGAGACTGACACCATGTATAAGAAAAAAAACTTTTGTCAAAGCCTTCTCATCAAATAACCATCAGCAGATTAAGACAGAGTTTCTGGAAATAAGTTTTATTAGCTCTGGGTAGCACTCAAAACCCATGAAAGTGCTTCACTATTACAAATCCAAGTGAAAGAATTGTAAAGGGAATTCCTTCTTTTTCTGTAGACAGAGGATGATTGAACTTAAAAGTCAATACAATTATGTTTTTGCATTTACTGTCAAAAGGACACCTACAGGAGTCTGTTAAACCGAGCTTAAAAGGAGGAGGCATTCCTTCAAAGCAAGGAACAGTCAAGACATTTTGTCACAAGTTATCATCCGGGTTTTGAAGACTTTGGAAAGCATGAAAAGAAATCAGCTGCAATGTGGGCACCTGCAAAAAAGAAAAGGTTTGAAGAAGCAAGTAAACTCCGGGGCTGTCAAAACAGGTTTACATTGCAAAAACCTATCCTTTCGGAAACAAAGCAGTCTGCAGGTATATTTTCTTAACAGTGTTAAAGTGGGTTATATAAGGTAAAGCACCAGCATTATTGACACAGTTGCAAAGATGGTCGAAAGGTTATTGAAATGATAGGTCAATATTACTAAAGAAGTAAACGATGAAAGTGACCGTTGGAGATTTTTGAAATGACATAAGAGTGAAGTAGGAGGGTGATCTTTTCATTTTCAAACTTCAAACAAGAGCTCCGTACCGCCCTCAGCATCGAAACAAGAAAATTCGAGTCGATTTGCAGAGGTTTGCACCGTTAAACACAGTGCGACGTGCCTGGAAACCCGCGCGACACGCCTGGGAGCAATTTTACACAGCGGTCAGTGTTGGCGCGACGCGCCTGTATAGTTGCGCGACGCACCTGTACACGGCGCCCGACCCTCGACCCGACAGGCCACCCGGGTGATGTTTGTGCGCGCCGTTCTTTCCTTAAAGAGTGTCGCGCATACTTGAAAGACTTCCGGTGCTGCTCCAGCCCTCCCCAAGGGTTTTTTCATCAAAATTGAAGGTATTCTTATATATTTTCCCCTCGATTTCAAAAATTTGCAAAAGTGACAGAAAGGTTTAAAAAGACTGTTTCAAGCTGTGTTTGAATGACAAATTCACTGTTAGAAGTGCCTGTGGGAAAGAAATTGTGATTAAGTTAAAAACTTGCGTGTTCACCTTGTGTTTAATCAAGGACAAAGGTGTGTCATTTCTTTAAAGACCATAGGGCAAAGTTACCCTACTCGACCACGAAGAAAGGTGTTCTCACAGATACTCTGTGACTATTTACGTCCTTCAAAGCCTCACTTGCTGAGTGGATTTTCAAAGAAATCATAAAGGCTTTCTTTAGGAATGTTGATATTCTAAAATTGAAAAGGGCTTTGATTATTGTGGAAAAGGGAATCTCCTCACGACCTCGCATCGCTTTTGGAGCTTTCCTAAAAATCTGTTACCGTATTCCTAGCTGGCTAATTTGCACAATATGCTCATACCAAGGTTAACTTTTATGAGCATGTTTTTATCTAAATTGAAGTGACATGCATAGAGAAAAGTGAAGTTCAGTAGGAGAAAGGGTTCTTGGTCAAGCATAAATTTATAGGTTAAAGCTCCGGAGGGGGTTGCTCACATTTCTCACAAAGGGACAGTATTCACTATATTTGCCACTTGTTTGCCTTTTGATTTTCCGGCTCGTATTGATGAATGGATGTGCTTATAGAGTAAAGGTCTTTTTCTGCCAAAGCCATAGGGTTACATTCATAAGGAACCCTTGATTGTTTTGAAAAAGAAATCTCACATAGCTTCTGCCTAAAAACTTTGTAGTCTTTTAAAGATCTGTCATCTTGGCTCAGGATTATGCCAATGACTGTTTAATTGCATTAAGGGTTATTTTCACATATGCAAGTTGGTTGACTGTTGGCGCACTTAGACAAGGCAGGTTTGGGATAATTGGAAAATACAATATTGATCCAAGATACAAAGATGTGTTGTTAACTTCCAAAGATCATCAAGCAGGGAAATTCCGACACTGTATACGTCCTTCTTCATCCAGTCTGCCCTTCTTTTCACTGTATTATTTCTTACTGAGAAATTGTTGACTGAGATATTTTCTAGGTGGAAGGCCACTTTCTGAGAGCAGGTTTTTGATGGTTGAATTTTAACTTGGAGACAGAGATACAGGTGTGTTGATTGGCCTCTAACAAATTCACAAGAAGAGTGATCTCTTAACACTGTGTACAGGAAATTTACACAATAGTCTGTCTCCTCTTTTACTATATGGTACCCTATAGAGAAATCTGTTGACAGAGATATTCTAAAGGTGGACAGGACTTTTTCTGAAGAGCAGAGGTTGTGTATTACAAGAAACTTGTTGCAAAATATCCAAATCACATTGTCTATCTATCCAAGTAGTAAAGTGACACAATTTGATTCCAGCAGGGCATTTTACACACAGTGAAGGCAGTTTGCCTCTTCCAAAGCATATTCAGGTCAAAATGCCTCCAAGGCAAGACAGCAGGAGCGGTCCACATAAAAGATATGAGCCCATCTCTACAGAAGAGATTAATGCTCATCCATCTGTACTTTTCAAATTCCATGAAGTAGGCTGCCTAGATTTCTGCCAGAAGATAGAAGAAGTCAAGAGTTTTTCGCCATTAACACACTTGTGCGCCCTGAGATTCAAAGAAAAACATTTCCAAGTGGCGGGTCTTGATTTCAAAATTTCTCCAAGATATGTGTCCAAGGCCACCAAGATCCCGTATCATGGCGAAAAATGGTTCAAACAGGCTCATCTTTACTTAGAGGATTACAAGCCTTTCATCAAACCTGAACATAGAGAGGCTTTCACTGCTATTTTCCCTTTTTCATATCTCCTTGACAACTATGCTCCTCTTCTGAAAGTCATATTGAAATATTTCACTTGTGAAGGGAGGTTTGGTCGAATTTATGCCTACCATGTCCGTTTATTGATGCACTTTACTAGAAGCAGGCAACTAAACCTCCCTTAATTTTTGTTCAAGAGCATAGAAAAGATGGCATCTACTATCCAGAAGAAGGCCCCACCTCTGCAAATCCCTTCCCTTTTTCATCATTCTTTGATCAAGATTATCTTCCTACACCAGCTAGAGAAGAAAGAGGTTCCATGGGATTTGTTCATCAGCCATCCAGATTTTTCTACTGTTCCTCCTGCCCATATTTTTCCCACTCAGCCTGTCCATCGCCCGGTACCTTTGTCCAGTAGGCCTACTCCTAGAAGGCTCAGGATGTCTACAGGACAGTCAAGTCAACAAGAAGAAAGGGATGAGCAGCAGCAGTTAGATGATGAGGAACAGCAGCAAATAGGAAGTGAAGGACAGCAGGTCCAAGATGAACAGCAGCAATTACAAATTGATAAAAAGCAACAGGCACAAATTGATGAACATCAGCAGATGCAAGATGAAGAACAGCAGGTTAGGCAGGAAATTGAGACACCTCTTGAGGCACAAATTGAACAAGACATTGATGAAGAGCAGCAAGTTAATATTGGCGAACAGGGGCAGCAAAGTGAACAGCCAGGAGAAGATATCCAGCAGCCTCAAGAAGGGCAGCAAGTTCAGGAAGATGTCAAAGGTAAATCAGTTGTGTTCCCTCCTCTCAAAATAACAAAGCTCAGCACAACAAGGAAAAGAGGGGCTAAAGCTGCCACCCTAACAGTGACAAAGATTGTTCCTAACAAGAGGAAATCACCCAAAAGGACACCTTCTAGCATGCCAAGGAGGAAAAGCGCAAGATTGGCTTTCAAAGGTAAAAGCAAAGTTGGAGAAAATACAAAGCATGGAGGTGAATTAGCTGTCATCCCTATCTAAAGCGATGACAGTGATAATGAGGTCTGCCTTCTCGAAAACCTCCTAATTCATAAAGAGGGACAAATTGAGGCATTAGAGGAGGATCTTCAAAGGGCAAGGAACTTCAACCACTTCTTAGAGATTGAAAACAAACAGATGAATGTGCACACAGCTGTTCATGAGGCACGGGCGATCAAATATAAAAATGAGGTAGCTAAGGCGCAAGCGAGAATTGAAGAGCTCATTTGGGAGTTTGATGAGGAGGAGGAGGAAGACCAGCCTAGGCGGAAGAGGCCTAGGACTATAGGGCTTAAAAGAGCCTTGGAAAAGCAGAAAGCAGAAGAATAGGCCCAGCTCCAAGCTTTTCCTCTCACTGCACTCCTTGAGCAGGAAATTGAAGAAAACAAAGAGGCATGGCTTGAAAGAGCTAACAAGCACTTGGAAATGAAGCTTGAAAGGGCGAATAGAGATTTAGAGCTGCAAAGGAAGAGGACTCATCACTTTCAGAAGTTGAATCAGTTTGCCAGGCGCAAACTAAAGGCAGCCCAAGAGAAATTGAAGAAGGCAAAGGGGAAGCGCCCGGCACGAAAAGAGGAGAAAAGCATATCAGCCCTTGATATTTTGGCCTCAACTTCGGAGCATGTTGATATGGACCCCTGAGGGTCATATGTGCCAAGTTTGGGCCCATTTCGACAACTTTTTGTTTTTTGGCATTTTTTGGGTTTTTGGTCAAAAACTCATAAATTCGCCATTTCAGTTTGAAGATTTGTCAAAGGAGAAGGATGATACCAATGGATGCCATAATTCTATGAGCAGGTCCCCAGCGATTTTCAGAGCATTTGGAGATCATTCACCCCCTCAAATTGGCGAAAAATGCCCTCTTTTTGCACATTCTGCCCGCCATATCAGCAGTCTGCTATTTCCTGGTTTTTTGCACACAGGTACAGTTTTGGGGAACTTCCAGGCATCAGATTGAGATGATTTTAGTTGCACCGGAAAGTAGACATAGAGAGATTTCCAACGAGCTATCATGAGCCTCGTTTCAACATCGGGAAGGCTGCCAATTGCCTCTAGCAAGTCAGGGGACCTTTTTCAGGCATAAATATGAAGTATTTTTGTAATTTTTGAACCTCAAAAATCTGCTTTTCCCAAATGTGCGTTAAGCTATTTTTATCCTTGGGAAATGATGTAAAGTCAATATAATTTCCGTTTTAGCAGTTTTTTAGATATTTTATGGGATATTTTGTGCCTTGGGCTTTGCAAAGCCTCAAGGACAAGTTTAGATATTTTGACTTGGCCAATGGGATAGCTAGTTGCTCCATGAGGTTTTCCTCCCTCGAGCCTATTTATTCCATGGTTCTCATTGTAAATCAGAGGCTGAACTTGAGAGAAGAATTAATACATTGGTCATATGAGCTTTGAAGAATACACTTCTGTTATGATTTTTGGACTGCCTCTTGGATGCTTTTGAGGAATGATGAAGGATTGTTGATGGATTCCATGACATGGTAGAATGGTATAGTTTTTCTTGCTTTGTTGTTGTCTTCTAGTTTTCATCCATAACACATGCTTCTTGCTGCTATAGATCAGTAGAGATTAGTTTTGAGATATGCCCATGGAGGCACCTCAAAATTCCTGAATCTTCATAGCTTGATGTTTTCTTCTTCCTTAGTTATGCTAAAGAATTCTTAACTTCTCTTTAGTAACTTAAGGATACTGTTTGCTAGTTTTATTTACAAGTTCTATGCATGTTGAGTAGGATGTATGGTGTGCCCTGCCTACCTATAAGTTGTCCATAGTTCTGTCCATAAAAATTTCTCTTTGACTGATTAGCTTATCATCTTGTCGAACCAAGGAGGCCTAGTCCCGATCTAGCCCTTTGCCTAAAACTATGAAAGCTTGTTTGTCCAAGTGCCCAATAACTTAAAGACTGTGTTTAGGCATTCCGGCATGGTTCTATGAGTTGGTAGTCCTCCTTATGTGTTTTCCCCAAAGTCTGATAGCCATTTCCCAAAGTTAGAGGGTCTTATACTTGTATGTATGGCTGGAATGTTTGATTTCTATGTTTTAATTAGCTCATAGTTACATTTAGCATGATTAATGGCTTTCTATAACATGTTTATGTCTGCTATCAACTAGTTACACTTGAAATCCCTTGTCTTTCACAAGCTTGATGTTCATTTACTCCATTTTTCCCAAACATCCTTTCTACCTTGAATCAAATCGGCCCTACAGCAGCCTTACATCATCATCTCATAGCTTCCTTGACCTGTTTGACCCCATAGCCCAATTGATCTAACTTCTTGTTATCCATTTTTATATCTTTGATCAGTTTTATCCCTCACAAACTTTAAAAACAAAAAAAAATCAAAAACTCACTTCATAACTAGCCTAATATCAAAACACCACAAGCAAACACACCGATATCTTTTACATCTAATAGAGAGAGCCCTCTCTGAGTCCAGGAAGGCTAGGTCCTCGAGCTCCAAATCTTGGCTTGATGTTACATCGTCATTTGGCTCGCCAATCGGCCAAATCACGGGACTCTAACACAAGGCATGATTTATATTTTTAATACCTCTTGTAATGTTAAGGCCCATAATCTCTTGGTCTAGCTGCTTCTTGTCCAAACAAAAGCTTAGAACAGAAGCTTGGAGGAAAAATAGGAGAGGAGAAAGAGGGCACCCCTACCTAAGCCCTCTCGTAGCTTTGAAGAAATCTGCAGCTCACCCATTCACCAGAGGGGCGATCCAAGGCTCAGAGATACAAGCCCGAATCCAATTGATAAAATCAATCCCAAACCCAAACCTGTGCATAACATCCAAGAGAAATTTGTGTCTAACACGATCAAAGGCATTTGTTAGATCTATTTTGGAAACCATACCCTTTTCTTTTCATTGCAGGCTTGAATGGATCACCTCTTGTACTAAGATAAAATTGTCCACAATCTGCCTCCCATGAACAAAACCACCTTGATTCTCCGGGATAATGTTAGGAAGGATACTTTTCAATCTGTTGGCAATAACCTTGGTTATCAGCTTGTAGCCTATGTTACATAGAGAAATAGGGTGAAATCTGTTGAAAGCATTGACTCCCTTTTCCTTAGGTATGAGGGCAAGAAAGGCAAAGTTAGTGATGCCCCCAATTTTATGACAAGATTGGGATTTCAAAACCATTTTGTGCAAATCCTTTTCCACTATTTTCCAACAAGTTTGAAGAAATCTAGTTGTGAAACCATCCAATCCGGGGGTTTTTTTGAGCTCCATAGCAAAGAGAGCAGCCTTTATTTCCTTTTTAGTGACCTTTGCTTCCAGATATTGATTCATCCTAGAGGTAATATTTGAAGGAACCACATCTAGGAATTTAGAATTTTGGTCCATCACCCCTTCTTCACTGTAAAGATTTTTAAAATGAGAGAAATTTGCCCTTTTAATGCTCATGAAATCATTGTGAGTTATGGCCTCTTCCTTGATTTTTGAAATGGAGTTAAAGCTACTTCTCGCTTGGGCATGTTTGTGGAAGAAGCCGGTGTTTCTGTCTCTCGCTTTAAGCCAAAGGCTGCAAGATTTTTGTCTCCAATATTCTTCCTCTGACAAGCATGCCTTATGAAACTTCTGTTTTAAATCTGCCTCCCTGTCTAGAAATACTTTTGTAATTTGTGTGTTTTCCATTTGCAAGTGATGGAGATCAAGACTGTTTTGTACATGTTTTCTTTCAGTTGCTAGGATAGGGAGGGATTTGGCTCAACTTTTCAAAATAGATTTCACTCTTTTGAGCTTTTCCTCCCAAACAAAGAAGGAAGAGCCCTTAACAAGCATCCTCCAACTTTCCTTAACCTTATTCATGAAGTCTGGATCCTTGACCCATGATGGAATAAATCTGAATGGAATAGGGCCAAGATCTTTTTGGGCCAGTAGTTCAAGCTTGATAGGTTTATGATATGAAACACTGCAAGGGAGAATGTGCATTCTAGTCTCTAAACCTAAAAGGAGAAAAGAACTTTGAACGAGAAATCTATCTAATCTTGCAGCAATATGCCCAGGACCAACTCTTTTATTTGACCAAGTGTACTTACCATTGGAGGGCTTGATGTCGAGCAGGTCCCAATCTTGCATGAGGTCCTCCACCCATTCCCTTGTCGGATCCCTTACGATGTTGCCTCCTCGCTTCTCTGACATAAGCAAGGTGAGATTGAGATCGCCAGCAATGATGATGTTTTCCAGGTTCTCTATTTCTTCCGGATTTCTAATGGAGTCCTAGCAGGCCATTTTCTCCCCTGTGTTTACTTGGACATACACATTGAAGAAGAAAAAAACCTCCTTTGTATCAAGGCATTGGAGTTTCAAGAACATCCAGTGAGTATTTATGATCTCAATAACCATCAAGTACTTGCTTCTATTCCAAAGAGTGCCCAACCCACCCGAGGCTCCTTGAGAAGAGACGGCCTATCCTCCACCTTTATTCCAAAATTTCTTACCTATTTGGAGGAATTATTTGTCCTCCATTTTTGTCTCCTAAATTAGAAGAATGTCTGGGGTTTCTATCCTTAGAAGGCTTCTTATGGCTTCTTCTTTCACTTTTCTCCCCATACCTCTACAATTCCAAGAGACAATCTTCATCACTTACTTTTTTGGGTGTGGTGAGCTCCCTTAGAGCCCTATGTCTGGTTTCTTGTCATCTTCAGATTTTTTTCCAATAGTTTCTCAAGGGTTGGTTGACTGCCCTGGAGCTTATCTTTGTAGGTTTCCTATTCTCTCTTTTCACGGGAATATTTTCGACCTCTTGTCAATCTTCTAGCCGAAGTTTGTGAATTCCCTATTTCTTCTTCCTCCTCTGAATCCTCCGAGCCTTGCTCTTCCTCTTCAGCTTCTGCATGTTTTTCCTTAGGTCTTTCTGAGGCATTTTCTCCTTACCTCGAGCTTGAGGGGGTCCCTTTGTGTGTGGTCGCTTTATTTTGCATTTTGACCTCCTGGGTTTCCTCTGAAGCTGATCTTAAGGGCCCAAACTTGTTTTCTTGACCCTTCAAGGGAGGGATTTGCTAAACAGAATCCGGCTGAGGACCTTTACCATTTGGAACCCCAGTTTTGTGGGTTTTATGGGAGGTATTTGACCTCTTGACCTAATTCTAGCCCTCCTCCTTCCCTTTCTCCACCTCTCCATTGCTCGGGAAACCCTTAGCAAAGTGACTGTATACATGGCATTTCCAACACTTGAAAGGATGCTTCTCATAGTCAAGATTTTGCACATGAGTCCAATTGCCGACATTGATTTTTATTGCCTCCGGAAGTCCCACCTCTAGATCAACCTCGACGCATATTCGGGCACAGTCATATTGATGCTTATTATTTACTCGGTCAATAAATTTACCCAAGGCGTTACCTATGTGCTTCAGAGAATCCCATTTCCAGCATTGCACTGGAAGATTCGGCAACCTAACCCACACTAGGATGACCGTTGGAACATCCACTGCTGGGTCAAAATCTGGCATCCACTTATTGAGATACAGGCCCTGAGGTCCCATAAAGTAGTGACCATTCAGAAATATCAGATCTTTATCCTCTTTTGAGATGAATTCAAACAGAAAATAGCCTCTCCCCAAGAAATACAAGGTTACACTGTTCTTGATCAAAGGCGTCCAGTTTTTGACAACCCAGTTCTCTGTCATTAGGGGAATTTTGAGGTCTAAAATGGACCTCCTAAGAAAAATGTACAAAAAAAATCAAGTTTATAAGAACCAATAAGATTCAAGATGATGATGTCAACCATGGGGGATGATTCACCATTTTTTAAGTAAAAGGGGAAAAGGATTAAAAATTATAAAATAATAAAACTACTTTTTCAACTCATATTTTCAACTTATCTCCCAAATGTTTTACTCAAATTTCGAGCGGGAGCACTCGTTGGATGTAAAATTTAATTCCTCATTCAAGGAGTACCCATGTTTCATACTTTCGATGGACCCTATTGTGCAAAAAATGAGAAATACATGAAAAAACGTGATTGTAATCACATTTTTCATGCATTTCTCATTTTTCGTGTAGTAGGGTCCATCAAAAGTATGCAACATGGGTACTCCTTGGATGAGAAATTAAATTTTACATCCAATGAGTACTCTCGCTCGAAATGTGAGTAAAAACTTTGGGAGATAAGTTGAAAATACGAGTTGAAAAAGTAGTTTTTTCTTTTTTCCCTCTAAAATTTGATGATGTCATCAAATCTTATTTTAATATTTCCACTATTATTTTATAATTTCCTTAGGAGGCCCATTTTAGACCTCAAAATTCCCCTAATGGGTTTTTGGAGAGGGCCAAAGACCAGTAAACTGCCCCACAAGGGCGCGATCCGCCAGGGACAAAGCTACATGGATCGGTCCCTCTGGGGGAAGGGAGATTTCTGGAATATCATCCAGCTTTTTTACGAACTTGGCAGCTTCAATTTTCTTCTTTTTCGGAACGAAGCCAGAAATGAGTTGAAAGCATCCTTAGCGGACAGAGGAGGAGGGGGAGGAGGAACCTCGGGCGAGCCCATAACCTCCATGGCTGTGTGTTGAAGCCCTAACTTCAGGAATGCACGGGCTCATAGGCAGCAGAAGCAGCAACGCGATCCATCAAATTCATAGTATCACACTTTTCTTATTAGAGATAAGTGCTCCTATATGCAACAACGATGGATTTCATCACTTAAGAGCAGTAAAAACAAGTTTATTGAGAAAACAACTCCAAAAAATTTGTAGAGAAAATTTTAACACAGTATCACACTTTTCTAATCAAATTTAAATTCCCCTATATGCAACAACGATGGCTTTCATCAGTTCAAGAGCAGTAAAAACAAGTTTATTGAGAAAACGAACTCTAGCATTGAGAGATATTTGGAAGCAACTGTTGAATTGGTGAACATGTCTTGCTCTATGGTGTTGGATATTGGGCTTAGATTTCTAGATCTTGTATACAAGACTGTAAATTTTCATGTAGCTTATACTACGTTAACCATGAAATTTTCAACATTTAGGGCACATTTTCCATCACATTTGTAGAGAAAATTACAATAGAGTATCACATTTTTCTTCTCATATCTAAATGTTCCTATATGCAACAACTACCTTGTGCCTCATAGTTTAAATTTGTGCAAGGAGGAGGAGAGGAGTGTCAAGGTGAAAGCTATAATATGAAGAGAAAGAAGAATCTTGTTTGGGACTTGATATAGACTCATTCTATGCACATCTAGAGTAAATCTTAATAAAACAAAACTCACCATACTTTGATTTTTTAAATAAATATCTTAAAAATTAGAATATCAATCTCATACGTTTTACTCAATTACACATTTAACAATATTCATTTAAAAAAATACAAATACAAATTACTATTTTAATAAAAATAGTACAAAGAATCACATTAATTACCATGGCCCTCATGTACCTTCCTCTTATTACTTTTTAAATACCTTATGTTTATAACTTATTCTTATTATGTGTCAATTTTGTAAAACTATAATCTACAAGTCTCACTTTTTATAGCTTTGGTGGAAGGGTAGAGTATCTAAATTTCCTTAACCTTTGAGAAGCATCCTCAATTATTGTACCACCCACCTCGACATATAATCTAGACATCTTAGGTTAATCTAAATTGATCAAGAGTATATAATTTTTAGGGTGGTGTTCTATGTGCACTAAAATTCCGATGAGGTCCATCACTATGTATGGGGTTCATTGCAACCTTGGATATATTTTGTGAGTTGTTGTGATTTTTTGCTTATGGCTACAACTTAGTTTTGGTTGTCACCTATTTATCATGATTCAAAACTTTGTTATCATCTCATATCCTTATAGCATTAGATATATTCTGTGAGCTAATGTTATGTTTTGTTTGTCACAGTGATTCAAAAATCAGTTATTATACCACAATATTGACTTTCTCGTTTTCTGTTTTGTTTATAAACCATTTAAGAAAAGCACAAGAACATTTGATTTTACACTGTGATCTCTCCAGCATGGGTGGTGGTTTCAAAAATTGGAGAGTAAATTGAGCATTTATTCTTAGAAATTGTTGTATAAGATGGAAAATTTGGATGGTTTGTAGATAATATGGATGTCACAAGAGATATCTATTTTGAATTTTTTAGTGTCTCTGGCCACCATGCATCTAATATGATCCATTTCAACTGAGAACACCAATAAGTCACTGTGCGAATGATAACTTGTGACATCTCTAGCCATTTTCTTTGATTTTGGATCAAGTTATAAACTAATAACTTGTGAAATCCTTAGTGATTTTTTTTTTATTGTGGATTAGGTTATAAACTAGAATATACTGTCTCTTCATAAGACTATAGTATATATTGGATGGAGGGAAAGGTTATGATAAAACTTGTACAAAAAACCCCTTAGGGTTGTCTCATTTTTTAAAACTATAATAGACAGTAAGCACTGAGAGCGTTTTTTCTTTTGTAAGTTTTTTTTGGAATTGAAAGATAAAAAAATTATAAAGCTAAAATTATGTAGTGAAAAACTTTGTTTAAAATTTTAGAATAAAAAGTTGAGTAAGTTTGACATCATATAATATGAAAATTGTTTATGATTATGAAGTAAAAAACATGTAAGATTTTTTAGCTACAATTAGGTAATTAAAGATATGTATAACAAAGAAAAAACCTAAAGAGTATGTATGTAGTTACAAACTGTTATGTAGTTAGAAACTATTACAATTAAGTATTTAAAGGTAAATTTAGTGTTATTTAATAAATTAGAATTGTGAACATTCATCATTATTCCTCAAGATAAATCATGACATTTGATTTTACACTGTGATCTCTCCAGCATGGGTGGGGGTTTCAAAAATTGGAGAGTAAATTGAGCAGTTATTCTTAGAAATTTTTGTATAAGATGGAAAATTTGGATGGTTTGTAGATAATATGGATGTCATAAGAGATATCTATTTTGAATTTTTTAGTGTCTTTGGCCACCATGCATCTAATAGGATCCATTTCAACTGAGAACACCAATAAGTCACTGTGCGAATGATAACTTGTGACATCTCTAGCCATTTTCTTTGATTTTGGATCAAGTTATAAACTAATAACTTGTGAAATCCTTAGCGATTTTCTTTGATTGTGGGTTAGGTTATAAACTAGAATATACTGTCTCTTCATAAGACTATAGTATATATTGGATGGAGGGAAAGGTTATGATAAAACTTGTACAAAAAACCCCTTAGGGTTGTCTCATTTTGTAAAACTATAATCTACAATAAGCACTGAGAGCGTTTTTTCTTTTGTAAGTTTTGCTTGGAATTGAAAGATAAAAAAAATTATAAAGCTAAAATTATGTAGTGAAAAACTTTGTTTAAAATTTTAGAATAAAAAGTTGAGTAAGTTTGACATCATATAATATGAAAATTGTTTATGATTATGAAGTAAAAAACTTGTAAGATTTTTTAGCTACAATTAGGTAACTAAAGATATGTATAACAAAAAAAAAAAACCGAAAGAGTATGTATGTAGTTACAAACTGTTATGTAGTTAGAAACTATTACAATTAAGTAGTTAAAGGTAAATTTAGTGTTATTTAATAAATCAGAATTATGAACATTCATCATTATTCCTCAAGATAAATCATGTCCTATGAAATAATTTAGAAATTTAAAATGATCACATATTTTCAAAATTTTCATTATTAATTTAATTTTCTATATATTAAGAAATACTACTCATGAATAATAAAACATTGTAACATAAATAATGTGTAACACAAAAAACCATGTATTTTTTGAATAATAAAATAGTTGTAACAAAAATAATATAGAACAAGAAAAACTATGCATGTTTGGATGTATGAAAATTTAGATGCATTTTATTAAGTAAAATTTTAAAAGAATAATGGTTATAAACATTTAAAAATAGTTTTATTAAATAATTAGTTTAGATATATATTATAGCAATTCTCTTTTTACTCTAAAAGAGGTTTGCATATCAAGACATATGATCCCTCTTGGCTCTTGGTAGATGAGGAGTTAAGATTGATGTAGGCCATCTTAATTTCCCTCTTTAAATAAATTACATTCCACATGAATACCATGGGTCAATACCATGGGCTGTTTTTATGGTTTATTATTATTTTTATTTTTTATTGTATTTTGACCTAGTTAAAATGTTATTTTTACTCTAAAAGAGGTTTGCATATCAAGACATATGATCCCTCTTGGTTCTTCGTAGATCTAGAGTTATGATTGATCTGCACCATCTTAATTTTAAATAAACTACATTCCACATGAATACCATGGGTCAATACCATAGGTTGTTTTTATAATTTATTTTTATTTTTTATTGTACTTTGACCTAGTTAAAATTTTCATTACATTATGTCAATATTTTTATTTAATTTACTTTTATTTTTATTTTTGTGTAATTTGACATAGTCAAAATGTTAAATTGAGGTTAAAATCTAACAAATTTTTAATAACAACATTTTAACTTAAAAGTCACCAAAACTTAAATTCAATCTAACTTATTAAAAAGAAAAAAAAAACTAACACTATAAAAAAATATAAAAAACTATTTACTTGTGGATCTAATGGCCTAAAACATTTCAATCGTCTAACATTTGATCCAATGACTTAAACATGGACACAGTTTTCAAATAAGAACGCCTTACGACGTAATTAAACATAAATAATACTAAACAACAGTGTAAAATAGAGAAATAAGTCACCACATGAAATTTACACAGCAAGCATGATGAAGCAGTTCACCCCTCCTAGGCTACATCTGCTGGTCCAACTCCCAATGGCTTGTCCATCTTTCATTATGCTCAAAATTTTGCTATTACATGTAGTTAAAGTGCTCTAATGGCTGTTTTCTCTGTACCAATGGCTTCAGAATGCTCCGATTAGTCAAGAATGACTCTTCATTCACTCTGAATGCTCGAAAAATGAGCCTGCTACACTTTTTCCCAATATCTCCTAGGAAAACTCCGCTAAAAATGTGGAGAAATCCAGTTAACTGGAGTTAAATTATGGCTGACCACCAAATTTGGTGCGCCCTTATCCACTTCGCCAATAAAGCCGTGCATTAAAATTTATGGTTAGGGCGGTGGCCACATGCGCACCCACAACTGTTAAGAGGCATAACAGTTAGCGGAAACAGCAGAATACAATATCGGAGTTTCATTACATACATACGCAAAGCAACCAACATCGGATCCCTTTTATAGGTCTTCGCAATATCAAACAAATTCACAACCATAATACAAGGTACATCGCAAATTAGAAACAATATAATTTTGTAGATCGCAGCGCTTATGATATCGCATGTCAGAAAATATAACAATTACCACTTATTTGCACAATACATATAATGTAAACTATGCGATTTGGTGATTTCGAAAATCGCAAGAATTTGTTAGTCATCAGTACTTTTGCATGTTTTGATGACTAGATTCCTTGGCTGAGTTTTCTAGAAGCTAATCTCAATCTGTAAATTTTTCATCTAGAAAACACCTCAAACAATTTTTTGTCTTCCTACCCCTCCCCTCCAGCCTATGATGAGAATAGTCTTCAGTTTCCCTACCTATCATCATTCAGAAAAGTCTCCCTGTCTATAAGTTGTCATAGGTTTTGTCTCTCTGGTATCAAAATCCCCTATTTTCATAACTCTCACTAGCCAGCATTTGACAAAAGCACCTGTCCTTCTCTCACTGATCATTAGATCATGTAATAACCTGATCATGACTAAGGAAATATTCAAAATCTGTGACAAATTGTCTCTAAGTCTAGGTGGTGGTGTTTAGGGAAATTTTCCTTGACTAAGTTATCCTAAACCAAAAAGTTTGTGTCTAGTACCAGTCAGCCATCAATTGTTTCCTATTCTGCAAAACAATACACTGATTCAGCCTTAGGTCATACACCACTAACAGGTTACTTGTTTTCATTCTAGCAAGGCTCAGGAATGTTGAAATTAGGAAAAGAGAAGGATTTTCCCTGTTTGAACAAATATGATTAGATCAGGCATGATCCCCATGAAACACCAAAGAAGCCCACAAAAGTTCAAAAGAATCTATTGTTACATCTCTACAGGGGTGTAACTGAGTGATGATCAGTGAACAGGGCAGCAAAGCAAGTGATGATGGAGGCAGTAGTGTAAAGGATCAAGTTGAACAAGTGATAGTGATAAAACCTCCTCTCTCTTCTCCTCAACACAACCAAGAACATGTGCTTGCTGCCTCTCCTAGGCAAGGGGCCATGATTCATTCCTCAAAGGCACCAAAGGCTAAAAACACCAGATCTGCAAAGAAGAAAATCACTCCAGCAGTGACTAGTAATGTCACTAGGGTGCTAAGGAGTGGAGGAAAACTGCCTAAGATAAGTATTGTTGAATTTCCAAAGAGAACAAGAGCAAAGAATTTTATCCAAAGCAAGGGCAAAGAAAAAGTTGAACAGCTGGAGAGTAGTCATGAACAAGAAAGAGAGTTTGACATCATACAAATAGACATTGATGCTGGACATGATGAAGCTAGAATTCTTGAGTCACTTTTGCAAAACAAAGAAGCCCAAATCCATGACTTAGAAACTGATCTAGAAAGGTCAAAGGACCTCATACATTTTCTACAAATGCAAAATAAAGAAATGAGTGGGAAAATGGAAATTTATGAGGCCCGAGCATTCAAATACCAAAGGGAAGCATACAAAGCACAAGTCAAGCTTGAAGAGTATATGGGTGAATTTGATGATATTGAGGAAGAATAGCAGCTAGTAAGAAAAAGGCCTAAGACTATGGGTCTTAGGAAAGCTTTGGAGAAAAAAAAGGAAGAAGAAGCATCCCTTGTTCGATCTTATCCTCTCACACAACTGTTTTCCCAAGAGATAGAAAATGATAAAGAATCATGGCTTGAAAGAGCGAACAAGCATTTGGAGGATAAATTAGACAAAGCAAACAAAGACTTGGGTTTGAAAAGGAAGATGACTGGGCACTACAAGAAATTGAATCAATTTGCTCGAAGAAAACTCAAAGTTACTCAAGAAAGGATCAAAACTGCCTGAAGGAGGCGCTCGGTGAAAAAAGGGGAAAAAGAAATATCTAGGCTTGAAATCTTGGCTTCAGCTTCCTTGCATGCTTCTAAGAACCCGTAAGGGGTTTTCTCGCCAAAATTGAGCAAATTTTGACATGATCTTGTTTTTTGTGTTTTTTGGCCCTAATTGCATATTTTTCTAGGCGCTGCCATGTTTTCTAGGAGCATCCTCAGCTCATGAAAGTCATTTTTTTGGATGTATTAAATTTTGGGGCATCTGCTAACAAATTTTCAGATCCAAAGAAGGTGTTTTGGTCCCCCAAAGAGGAAACAATCAGTCAAAATTCACCTTTCTGCCTCCTGGGTTTTTTCACTCAGTCCACTTTTTGACAGACTTACAGGGATTATTTTGAGAACAATCAAGTAGTTCTAAGAACTAGACATCTAGGTCTTTCCAACGAGCTATCATGGGCCTTGTTTCGACATCGGGAAGTCCCTCAAAATTTATCTGTAAAACAGGTTTTTTTCTGGCGCTATGCTCCTGTAGCATTTTCACTGAAAAAACAGTTTTCTGAAGGTGGCCATCAAAATGTGCGTTTAGCTATTTTTAACTCTATGTCAGAGATTAGAAGTCAATTTTCTTGCTATTATTAGCTTAAATAGATATTTTTGAAGATATTTTGTGCCTTGGGCTTTGCAAAGCCTCAAGGACAAAATTAGATATTTGTATTAGGCCAATGGCCTTCTACTTTATCTAGGAGGGTTTCTTCCTCTTTGGCCTATATAATCCAAGAGGATTCATTGTAAACAAAGGGTGAACTTGATGTCATAGAGCAATACATAGCATTACAAGCTTTGAAGAAATACTTTGTCTCATGAAGTGGATGATCTCTTGCTTGACTTTGATGGTGGAGGAGGATTGTATATAGGATTCCATGGCTTGGTGAATGGTATTGTGTCCCTTATCTGTTATGTTTTCTTAGTTTATCATACATTTTTTCATGCTTCTTGCTTGCTGTAGTTCAGTAAAGAATAAGTTTGGGATATGCCCATGGAGGCACCTCAAATTTCCTGATTCATTACAGCTTGAATGTTTTCATCTTTCTTGGTTATGTCAGAGAATTCTTAATTTCTCTTTGGTACCCTAAGAATTAGTTATCAGTTTCATCAATGGTTATTATGTATGATATCTAGTATGATTCATGGTATGCCCTACTTAATCATAGCTAATTAAAGCTCCATCTCTGAAATCTCTCTCTGAATTATTGATTGTCTTAGTTAAGTCAAAGAGGTCTTGTTTCGATCTTTCCTTTTGCCCATGCTTTGCAGTCTTATTTAAAAGTTCCCAATAGCTCAAGATATGATGTTTAGGAGTTCCCTCTTCACAGATTGAGTTGTTTTTTTATCTTATTTGTTTTCCCAAAAGTCTGAAGGTGATTTTCCCAAAGTTATAGGGTCTTATACTTCTATGTATCACTGGATTGTTTATTTTCTGCATCTATCAGTTTGAGTTTCATTTATAGAGATTAATGGTCCATCCTACCTCATGAATGTTTGATGTTTAACTGTTTGTGCTTAAAATCTCTTTGTCCTTCACAAATTTAATTTTCATCTCATTTCACTTTCATCCAAAGAATCCATTTACCTTGACCAAATTGGCCCTGCAGTAATACCTTGTCCACCATCGAGACAGTCTCGACCTTTTCGACCCCATAGCCCAGTTGATCTGAAGAACTTTTTATCTATTTATCCTTTGATCAGTTCCCCTCAAAAACCCAAAACAAACTAAAAACATACTTAAAAACTAGCCTAAAATCAAATATACAAAAGCAAACAAGTTTACATTCTTTGCATAATAGAGAGAGCCCTCTCTGAGTCCAGGAAGGCTAAGTCCTAGGGCTCCAAATATAGGTTTGATGTTACCCTGTCATTTGGCTTGCCAATCTACCAAATCACGTGACCCTAACATAATGGCGATCACGGTGGGACTCTGAGTTAGTGACAATATAAGTATACCTTAGGACTCCAGAAATCCGTTGTCTTCAAGAATATCCAGTGAATCAGCCACCTCATCGCCACCCTAACATAATGGCGTTCACAGTGGGACCTTGAGTCAAAACATCCTAAGTATCCCTTAGGACCTCTCAAGATCTCAGTCAAACTTAGAAAACTTAAGTGTTGTCTAAAGAGTAGAAAACTAGCTTTTTCACCATCTTAGCAAAATGATGATTCAGCTATAGGACACTCTTACAAAGCTTAGGGCTACATATAGGAACTCAGAAAACTCCAAAAAGAATCCCTATATTGGCTTTTCTTAGTTATTGGTGGTGGAACATAAATACATAACTCTAAAAACAACAAAACATCCACCTGGTGACTCCACTAGCCTCCAGTAGGCCTAATATTCCACTAAAAACCAAAAATTTCATAATCATACTATCCTGTTGATTTACCTTTCCAAAAACACAAAGTTCATGATGCAGCCTCTGAAATCAGTGACAAACTAAGTGCAACTTAGGAAATCAGGAATCTTCATCTAAACATAAGAAATCAACAGAATAACTTGCAAATAGAACTATAGCTTTCTCAACAATCTAGCAAACTGTTGAACTAAGTTTTAAGTCATTCTTGCAAGTTTTCACATAAAAGTTTTATAGAAAAGAATTTTTCCTAAAAAAAATCTTTGTCAGTATTGGTGGTGGACCATAAATCTCAAGAACATCCACCTGGCAACTCCACTAGCCTTCATTTAGTTTTTACCTTACTCACATCTGCAAAACCCCTAGAGAGGACAACCATCCAAAAAACAATCACAACTATCACCCACTCTAAACTTTGACTTTGAAATCTAGCTTCACAAAGAATTAATACTAGATCTCACCCAGACCCGAATCCCCCTATCATAATTGATGACCCGGAGAAGATTTTGTGGCAAACTTTTGAAACTAGTAACTTAGCTACCGATAGGACCATCCGCAAAGAAAACTCTGTACCTGAACATATTACATCCTTGCAAGATTCCCATTTTGACTTGAGTTCAACGAAAGCCCTTTTTAGAAGCAAGTCGCAAAGCAAAATCAACCTTGTCAATCTTGAGCCCTTAGATTTGCAACAGAGTCCTAGCAGAGAAGCCTTACCTACTACACCTCCGGATTTTCAGCTTCTCCACCACTTCGGCTCTTACCACCCCAAATCTGCTCAGAATCAGTCTACAAATCCAAGTACCTCTGCCACACCCATTCAGACCACCACTATGCAAATCACCTCATCCCATACTACAAATCGTCATATTGTAAATCTACCATAAGCTCCCATTATGGCAGATTGGTATGTGCCCTTAGTGTTACCATTGCCTTTGGTACCTTTGCAGAATGATTACCAATCCCGAATCCCACACTTCACCGGAGCTGAGGCTACTACTGCCCAACAACATGTAGATAGAACCAGTGATGCTTTTGAATACATGGAAATAGAATATGAAACCATAAGAATGAGAATGTTCACCCAAAGCCTAGGCGGGGAACCCAATAAATGGTTTAAAAACTTGGCTCCTAACAGTATACATGATCTCCCAACACTTTACCAAATCTTCATAAACAGGTGGGAAATTAGGAAAAAACCCATCCAACTCCTTTCCGAATATAACAATATTAAAAGGAATATGGGGGAAAGTGTTCAAGAATATTGCACTAGGTTCAACAGTGTTTATAACGCCCTCCCGCCTCACATGAAACCTCCACTTGGCTCAGCATTAGCAAATTTCCCGAAGGTTTCAATCCAGATATGACATACCAACTAAGAGAAAGAGACCTCGCAAATTTAGAAGAAATGCAAAAAGTAGCTATTAGTGGCGAAGCCAACCTAGCTAAAAAGAGAGCTAGGATGTGATCAAAAAATAAAGTCACATACTGAGATGAGGCCATCCCTTCAGTTTCCTCCTCAGATCCCATAATAGACAACCTGGTCAAAACCATGGAGAGAATGTGGGAAAGATCAAATCTAAATGAAAAAGAACCTCTTAGGGACAATCAGCCAAATCCTCAAAATAGAAAGCAGAACCAAAACTTTAGAAGATACCCACCTCAAAACAAACCAAGGGAGAATGATCAACAGATCAGGCCACCTTTCCATGAAAACTATGTTGGTGTGGTAGAAAGAGATATGGAACCACTTGATGAAAATCACTTAAACTTGATAGGTTCTGATAGCGAGGGTGAGGTTTTCCTCATAGAAGAAGAGCAAGTTTTCTTCTCCTCAAAACCAAATTGAAACAAATTATGAGGACCCCAAAGATCCTGAAATAGGATTACAAAAATACATAATGGAAGTTCATAGGAAATATAATCTTAGGAGTAAGAAAAACCAAGACAACTCTAAGAAAGGTAGCTCAGACACTACTGTTACAAAAGCCCCTGATACCATTCTTAAAAGAACAGCAGATAGTAACAAAATCATGGCTAAGAGAACTGACCAAAACAAAGACAAAACTAGCCAGGAAAGCCTTGATCCTAACTGTCCTAGTACCTCTGCTAAGATCCCCGAAATAATTGTATTAAACAAATCCCCAGATCAAAATCAACAAATTAAGAATATAGAGAAAGTCATGGCTGAGAAAGTTGAAGAAAATATATCTAAACTACAAGTACCCTTCAGTTTTGAAGGGGAAATCGCCAAAATTAAGATCACCATGCCTCTCACTGAACTTACTGCCCAAAGCTCATACAAATCTCAAGTGCTAAAGGTCCTAAACATAGGAAATGATGTAGATACTTTACACCTAGCTGATGATACCCCTGAGGTGTTGTTTGAACCAAAAATAGAAGGAAAATATCAAGAGGGAACTACTCTTCCTTTTTACATTAGTCTGAATATACATGACCAAATCCTACATAATGCCATGCTAGATTTCGGGGCCTCTCACAATCTCATGCCGAAAGTAGTAATGGAAAGATTAGGCCTAGAAATAACAAAACCTTATAAAGACTTATATTCGTTTGATTCAAGCAGAGCCAAGTGTCTAGGCCTGATAAAATATCTTTGTGTCAGTTTGGCCCAAATACTTGTAAAACACTTGGTCATGGACATAGTGGTAGCAGACATTCCTCCCAAGTACGGAATGCTTTTATCCAAATCTTGGGGGGCCAAGCTTCAAGGAAATATTCAACTAGATATGTCTTACGCCACCATTCCTGTGTTTAACCAAACAAAAATACTATATCGGGAATCACACATGAAATATATGGTTAGCAGCCAAGAAAGGCCAGATAACATCCCTATGTACTCCATACATTCAAACATAAATTCCTTCATTTTACATACTGATGAAGACATTGATAAATAGGTGGGAGAAATTGAAACAGATCTAGGCACACAGCATCAGACACCCCAGATTCTTTATGATGAACTAGATACTCAAAGCTATCATGACCCTGAACCATTGTGTCTTGAAGAGAGAGAATTTGATTTTCTAGAAATAGAGATAAATAAGAAAACAAAATACATTCTACACCCTCAAGCTAGTTGCTCAAACCAAGGACAAACATCAAAAGTACAATCATAATTTTTTTTCAAAACAGAAGCACTGGAAGGATTACATAGTACAATCATCTTTGGAAATCAAGAATAGGGAAGTCTTATGTTCTTACCATACTTAAATGCTTCACCATCCCAAGACTTTACCTCTCCAAGTAAAACTTTGACTTTTGCAACCACTTTTATGAATCTAGGGAAAATGTCTGATAAATTTAATATAGAGGAATATGATAACAACAGCCCCAAGACACCTGAGCTAATTGAACTAACTAAAATTTTATCATTTCACCAGAGATTAAGAACTGCTAGAATATGTAAAATTGTTCAAGATACTAATACATGTCAGGAAAACAGTTTGAAACACTATGACACTGCCATCATTTCAACAAGTAACCCTTACAAAAATAAATGCAAAAATCTGGATCAAACACTAACAATTAAAGACAAAACAAATGGACATAGGATATCTGTAGATTTTAGGAACATAGATAAACCTCCCCAGAACAACACTTATATCCTTCCCAAAATAGATCATACCATACAGAAGCTAGGAGTTTCTAATCATATGTCTTGGAAAAGTTGTGTTTCAGGATATCATCAATTAATTCCTCTTCAAAGCAAACAGCTTGAAGATTTTTTCGAGTACACCGGAAGCAGTTCCAAATTCAAACCCAGTGTTGCAAAACTGCAAGAAACCGAAGACATGTTCCGGAAGGCCATGTTTCCAGTACTGAATTTATTCACTATAATGTACCTTGATGATGTCATCATCTGTTTTAAAAATGACAAAGAGTATATGTATTACCTAAAGAAGATGTACAACAAAGGCAGGAGCGGAAATCAAAAGTATAGAGAAAAGCAGCAAGCAGATACAGAGTTTTTCAGAGACTCTTGTAAGAACCTTTATGTTGTGTTTGAAAGGGAAATTTTTCCAAACTTTTCTTTTCAAGAGCTAACTGGACCAAGAGCATCAGGAGATCCCTTTGAAGACAAAATGCTCAAGTTCCACCATTTTCAAGATTTCTAGTTTCAAAAACATTTTCACTCATTGTACATATCATTGTTTGAAGAAATAAATAAAAAATAGAAAATACAAAAATAGTAGAAAAGTAGAAAAGAGGGCAGTTTTAAAAATACCATAAAAGCCTCATGTCCAAAAAATAGTCATGCTGAAAGTGCGCAAATCTAAATGCCACTACTAGTGCTCAAAAGTTATCTTGTTCAGCTATCTAGCCTAATAATAACTGGACATGTTTTAAATTGATTGTTGATAAGTTAGTAAAAAAGGTAATAGTCAAAATTGTGTAAACATGACTTATCAATGAAAGTAGATTAGGAAGAGATATTGGTTCCACACACTCAAAACAGAACCAAATAGGAAAATATGGATGAAAAACAAACTATGTATCCTAGCCCTGATTTTCCCAAATCTCATTTTGTACGAAAATAACATTTATGTGCAGCTTGTCTTTATGCCACAAACACATGACAAATTAGACCGTCTAATCCCGATTTGGTCATTTTTCAATTTCATGTTTTAGTTTAGTGAATGAAATCCTGTCAAACAACTTAATCCTGACAGTCGATCTAGAATAGGTAGAGAACCAAAGGAGTTCATCAGTTTAATCTGAACTCCCAGAAGATTAAGTGTAGAATTAGATAGTTTTCCTTTTTTCAAAAATATCATGTCAAAGGGTTTCTAGTCCAAGTGCACTTAAAGAAGAAAAAATGTTAGGAAATATAGCTGGGTAGGTAGAGATGACTCTGATGCTAATCATGTTGTGAAGCTTCAGAAATAGCATCGAGAAAGAGAGAAATTTTCCCCAATGGATAAGGCACTGGTCTTCACAAGCCAAAGATCTGCAATTCTGGACACCTCCCAAAAAGGAGCTGCCCTCCCCAAATGGGGCCACTGTTAGTCATCAGTATTTTTGCATGTTTTGATGACTAGATTCCTTGGCTGAGTTTTCTAGAAGCTAATCTCAATCTGTAAATTTTTCATCTAGAAAACACCTCAAACAAATTTTTGTCTTCCTACCCCTCCCCTCCAGCCTATGATGAGAATAGTCTTCAATTTCCCTACCTATCATCATTCAGCAAAGTCTCCCTGTCTATAAGCTGTCATAAATTTTGTCTCTCTGCTATCAAAATCCCCTATTTTCATAAGTCTCATTAACCAGCATTTGACAAAAGCACCTATCCTTCTCTCACTGATCATTAGATCATGTAATAACCTGATCATGACTAACGAAATATTCAAAATCTGTGACAAATTGTCTCTAAGTCTAGGTGGTGGTGTTTAGGGCAATTTTCCTTGACTAATTTATCCTAAGCCAAAAATTTTGTGTCTAGTACCAGTCAGCCATCAATTGTTTCCTATTATGCAAAACAATACACTGATTCAGTCTTAGGTCATACAACACTAACAGGTTACTTGTTTTCATTCTAGCAAGGCTCAAGAATGTTCAAATCAGGAAAAGAGAAGGAGTTTCCCTGTCTGAAGAAGTATGATTAGATCAGGCATGATCCCCATGAAACACCAAAGAAGCCCTCCAAAGTTCAAAAGCATCTATTGTTACATCTCTGCAAGGGTGTAACTTGTTGGGGTTCCTATGTTTTGGCAGATTTGGCAATACCAAAAGATAAGACAACATCAAACCACTTTGGGGCCCTAGGATATAGCCCTCCTGGACCCGGAGAGGGATCTCTCCAATAAAGAAAAGAATGATATATCTTTGAAAGCTCAAGATGAGATGTTAGGCTAGTTATGAAGCACAGAGGGGGGTTTTAAAATGATTTGGTTGAAGTGTTGCTGGGTTGGTTAGGATATCATGGACTGGGAAAGCAATGGAAGGAAAGGAACAAAATAGCAGGATGTTTCAGCAAAGAGGATAGGCCAAGAAAGTTCCATCCATTGGGCTATGGAGTCACGAAAGGAGAATTACATGCACAACTAGCCAAGGCTTTCAAAGGGCAAGTCATCTACACTAAAGGATCTCTTTAGATAGATGGCGGGATGAAACATTAAGGATAGAAGTGAAAGAAGGAAATATGCCCAATTTTTGTCTATAGATCAGGTCAGAGGTCATTTAACTCCAGACCTGCTTGGACATACTCAAAGGAAGCTTTCAAAGGAGGGACAAAGGGGCAGCTTATAGATCGGACCAGAGGTCATTTAACTCCAGGTCAGCTTTAGCATACTCTAAGGGAAAACAGGGATAAGTTTAACAAAGAGATCTTAGAAAGGCCAGCTGGTCGCACAAGGATCCTAGTGGACAGGGCTAACTCTAATCCCCAGTGTTCCCAAATATTCCATCTTAAACCCAACAAGAACATCTGAGAACAGATTCATTTAATTCATACATCAGAGAGCAGGCAATAACATCCACTACACTGGTTAAATTAACTGAAATCAATTCTCAGATACACATTTAGCAGAAAACATTAAAAGGTAGGGAGAGCAGGAACATAGGGTACCTAACAAGGGTAAATCCTATGTTATACTTCTACTGCCTACCAGAAGAACGTGAAACAGTATGAAAATGTAATAAACAAAGTGAGGGAACACATCACCAATAGTAATAGACCAGGATCCTGTGAAATGTGCTTGATTAATGATGCAAAACCAGTCATATACATCAAAGCTCAATGGCTAATACAATCCAGACTTCTCCTCCCAGCCTACTACAAAACAAATATTCTGCTACTCTCTCCCAAGACTATTCTAACAGTCAAAATGAATCCCTCTAACTACAAACGCAGCAACTGGACAACAACCAACATTATGTTCTTAGGGATATTTTATAGGAGGAAACGGAAAGATAGAAGTAGATGAACAATTAAATGAGCCTCATTAAGACAGTAAGGCGGAAGTGTTCACGCCCATACCACTTAATGGCAATCAGCATTCGCTGTGTGTACTCTAAGACTGTTTTGGAAGCTGTTTTCAGGTCAAGATTGACCTCTGATACGTTCCTTGTAGTCCTCTCGGCTGTTTGGACTCTGTGGTAGCCTTCCGAATAAATGAACTGGATTAAAATCTGCGGACCTCTCCATACCTCCATTAATGTTGTCCAGACAGTCTTAAAGAAGCTTCTGTCTGTAACAGTCATTTAAGGGCTCGAGGAGGCATGGAGAGCACTGTGGGAATGGTGCACTTCTGAGAGAAGAATACTCTACTGAATATTAAACACAGATAAGACTTATGCGTGCACATTTGGTCTTCAAACTGCATCTTTCCTTTGAATGCGAGGTTAAACTATATCAATGAAGAGCAATAAACCCCTTGAATCTCTTCTACTGGTCTACTGGCTCATGCTGAAACGGCCTCTCTATGCTATCTGCACAATGGAATACACCTGTGACAAACCTAGACAGTGGTGGCGGAGAAACGTTTTGGAGGCCCGGAGGAACAGTGGGGAATAGTAAAAATAGCGGAAATAATGAATAATGGCGGAAGAAGTAGTTAATAGTGTAAAGCCCAAAGATTAAGCGCTTGGGTAGATAACACATGGAAACAGGGAAAAACAATGAAGCGGAGCCACAGAGGTGGGACCTAGTCACGGTGGAGGGTGATTCATTAAACCTTAATACAGAACACAAAGGTTTGGACTTTGGCAGAAATACACAGAAAATGCAGGAAATGAAATGGAATGCGATGGAATGACGTACGAGGTGGGACCAGTATAAATCGCAATCACAAATTAGGAGGGGGAGCAGAGGAATATGCATATGAAACAAAACTTCCGATGTGATTGGCATAAACCCTTTGTAAAACCGAAACAATACAAATTTTAAATTAACAAAGGGAAGGGCCTTATAATATATGAATAGGCGAAAGGGAAGTGTGGTGGGCCCGGGGTCTAATCGCAATTGGAGATCGGAGCAGGTGGCAATAGCAACGCACATTTCAAATGTTGCGATGCGATCAATCAGAGGGGGACGCGATCGGGGGGGAGTTGCGATCGGAGCGATCGGGGGATACATTGCGATCGAAGGAGGAGGAAAGGACTTGCGATCGACGGATTGGAGCGAAAGGTGCGATCAACGCAATCGCGGTGTATTGCGATGTGATTAATCGCGTCGCAAACACTTGCGATGCGATTAATCACATCGCAAACACTTGCGATTGGAATGATCGAAGGTCAACACATAAACATTGCGATTGGGACTTATTTGCGATTGCGATTAAAGAGTGGCGGGGATATATATATATATATATAACTTTATAATATAAAGTTTATTCAATATATGGCGGGGATGAAAGGGGAAGTGGTTGTATAAAGGGCGGGACTTATAATAAATGGTAACATTTGTTTATTATAAGGTTCCAAGGGGCATGGTCGGGGAAGTGGTTTAAAATCGCATATTTCATTTTGACATGATTTACAATGCGATTTTGATCGAAGAAAAGGAGAAAAGGGGTTAGGCCTTATAATAAGGTCGTAAAGTGGGTGTTTGGCCCATTTCAATGTGATTTAAAGGTTAGAAAGGGGAACGATAGAGAAATAAGGGGGAAAAATGGTCAACAAAGGCTAGGGGGAGAATTTAAAGGGGATTTTGGAGAATTTGAAGGGTAATGAAGGGAAACAGAAAGGAATACAAAGGGGGACAAAATAGAAGCTAAGTGGGGGTGAAATAAGAGGGAAAAGGGCCTTTTGGGCATTCTTCTTCACCGCAGAGAGGCTTTATGATGGAAATCAGCAGAAGGGATTTCATCAAAGGAAAAAAGGCACAAGGAGACTTCAAGGATGATTTTTTTTCAGGGGAAATGCATTCCTTGTAGGCTCAAAAACAATTTAGCCACCCTGTTTGCTTTTCAAAAAAAATATGGGGGAGCTAACATAACTGAGTGATGATTAGTGAACAGGGCAGCAAAGCAAATGATGATGGAGGCAGCAGTGTAAAGGATCAAGTTGAACAAGTGCTAGTGATAAAAACTCCTCTCTCTTCTCCTCAACACAACCGAGAACATGTGCTTGCTGCCTCTCCTAGGCAAGGGGCCATGATTCATTCCTAAAAGGCACCAAAGGCTAAAAACACCAGATCTGCAAAGAAGAAAATCACTCCAGCAGTGACTAGTAATGTCACTAGGGTGCTAAGGAGTAGACGAAAACTGTCTAAGAAGAGTATTGTTGAATTTCCAAAGAGAACAAGAGCAAAGAAGTCTATCCAAAGAAAGGGCAAAAGAAAAAGTTGAACAGCAGGAGAGTAGTCATGAATAGGAAAAAGAGTCTGACATCATACAAATAGACAGTGATGCTAGAGATGATGAAGCTAGAATTCTTGGGTCACTTTTGCAAAATAGAGAAGCCCAAATCTATGACTTAGAAACTGATCTAGAAAGGTCAAAGGACCTCATACATTTTCTACAAATGCAAAATAAACAAATTAGTGGGCAAATGGAAATTTATGAGGCCCGAGCATTCAAATACCAAAGGGAAGCATACAAAGCACAAGTCAAGCTTGAAGAGTATATGGGCGAATTTGATGATATTGAGGAAGAAGAGAAGCTAGTAAGAAAAAGGCCTAAGACTATGGGTCTTAGGAAAGCTTTGGAGAAACAAAAGGAAGAAGAAGCATCCCTTGTTCGATCTTATCCTCTCACACAAAGAATCATGGCTTGAAAGAGTGAACAAGAATTTGGAGGACAAATTAGACAAAGCAAACAAAGACTTGGGTTTGCAAAGGAAGATGACTGGGCACTACAAGAAATTGAATCAATTTGCCCGAGGAAAACTCAAAGTTGCTCAAGAAAGGCTCAAAAATACCCGAAGGAGGCGCCCGGTGAAAAAATGGGAAAACGACATATCTAGGCTTGAAATATTGGCTTCAGCTTCCTTGCATGCTTCTAAGAACACATGAGGGGTTTGCTCGCCAAAATTGAGCAAATTTTGACATGATCTTGTTTTTTGTGTTTTTTGGCCCTAATTACACATTTTTCTAGGCACTGCCATGTTTGCTAGGAGCATCCTCAGCTCATGAAAGTCATTTTTTTGGATGTATTAAATTTGGGGGCATATACTCACAAATGTTCAGATCCAAAGGAGGTGTTTTGGTCCCCCAAAGAGGAAAAATAAGTCAAAATTCACTTTTCTGCCTCACATATTAGCAGATGAGACCCTCCTGGGTTTTTTCACTCAGTCCACTTTTTGATAGACTTCCAGGGATCATTTTGAGAAACTCAAGTAGTTCCAAAAACTAGACATCCAAGGATTTCCAAAGAGCTATCACGGGCCTTGTTTCGACATCGAGAAGTCCCTCAAAATTTATCTACAAAATAGGCTTTTTTATGGCGCTACGCTCCTGTAGCATTTTGGCTGAAAAAGCAGTTTTTTGAAGGTGGTCATCCAAATGTGCATTTAGCTATTTTTAACTCTATGTCAGAGATTAGAAGTCAAATTTCTTGCTATTTTTAGCTTAAATATATATTTTGCGCCTTGGGATTTGCAAAGCCTCAAGGACAAAATCAGATATTTGTATTAGGCCAATGGCCTTCTAGTTGCTCTAGGAGGGTTTCCTCCTCTTTGGCCTATATAATCCAAGAGGATTCATTGTAAACATAGGATGAACTTGATGTCATAGAGAAATACATAGCATTACAAGCTTTGAAGAAATACTTTGTCTCATGAAGTGGATGATCTCTTCCTTGACTTTGATGGTGGAGGAGGATTGTATGTAGGATTCCATGGCTTGGTGAATGGTATTGTGTCATTTATCTGTTATGTTTTCTTAGTTTATCATGCATGTTTTCATGCTTCTTGCTTGTTGTAGTTCAGTAAATAATAAGTTTGAGATATGCCCATGGAGGCACGTCAAATTTCCTGATTCATTACAGCTTGAATGTTTTCATCTTTCTTGGTTATGTCAAAGAATTCTTAATTGCTCTTTGGTACCCTAAGAAATAGTTATCAGTTTTATCAATGGTTATTATGTATTCTATCTAGTATGATTCACGGTATGCCCTGCTTACTCATAGTTAATCAAAACTCCATCTCTGAAATCTCTATCTGAATTATTGATTGTCTTAGTTAAGTCAAAGAGGTCTTGTTTTGACCTTGCCCTTTGCCCATGCTTTGCAGTATTATTTCAAAGTTCCCAATAGCTCAAGATATGATGTTTAGGAGTTCCCTCCTCACAGATTGAGTTGTTTGTTTATCTTATTTGTTTTCCCAAAAGTCTGAAGGTGATTTTCCCAAAGTTATAGGGTCTTATACTTCTATGTATCACTGGATTGTTTATTTTTTGCATCTATCAGTTTGAGTTTCATTTATAGAGATTAATGGTCCGCCCTACCTCATGAATGTTTGTTGTTTAACTATTTGTGCTTAAAATCTCTTTGTCCTTCACAAAATTAATGTTCATCTCATTTCACTTTCACCCAAAGAATCCATTTACCTCGACCAAATCGGCCCTGCAGTAATACCTTGTCCACCATCGAGACAGTCTCGACCTTTTCAACCCCATAGCCCAGTTGATCTGAAGAACTTTTTGTCTATTTATTATTTGATCAGTTCCCCTCAAAAACCCAGAACAAACTAAAAACATAATTAACAACTAGCCTAAAATCAAATATACAAAAGCAAACAAGTTTACATCCTTTGCATAATAGAGAGAGCTCTCTCTGAGTCCAGGAAGGATAGGTCCTAGGGCTCCAAAGATTGGTTTGATGTTTCCCTGTTATTTGGCTTGCCAATCTACCAAATCATGGGACCCTAACAGAATTAACTTATTGCAAATCAGTTGTTGCAAAGTTTAACATATAGTCTTAACCATAAACTTATATCAACCGCGATATGTGACACGCGCTTAAGCGCTATATCGACACGTGGCTCCTCTTGCATCATCGCATCACCGCTTATATTATTTAACTTGTGATGTCTTCCATGTAAATAAAACCATTGTCGATTGCAATGCGCCAATCTCTCCTGTTGTGATTTAACTCTCTACTGTTGATCTCCCACTACTACTTCTGCGATCTAATCACCAGCATTCGACCCTCATTGTTAACTAGATCACAATCGTTCGTTCCACCTGCAACATTTCCATGGTTGTGCAATCCCCGATTCTATATGAAAAGTTTAAGAATCCATGACAACCACCAATTCGGATCCCACTTTGCTGGTCAATCCGGTCCTGAACCTATTTTCCATTTCGAACCCAATCCTGTAACTTGGAATTTTGAGAAAAATTTATGAACTCCTGATTAGGTTAGCAGCTAAATGTGAGAGCTGATGGGATGGAGGTTGGAGTGGCCGAGGTGTTGGTTGCAACTAGCATGGAGAAAATATTCTGCTTGTGACCAAAATAGGAGGAGCAGTGCCTGAGGATGTGGGATGTTGTGAGGGAGATTAAAGCACTGGCGAAGGAGAATCACAAGTCATGCCTGCGTATTATGGTAGTAAGGGAAATGGAAACATTGGTCAGATCGCAGCGCTTATGATATCGCATGTTAGAAAATATAACAATTACCGCTGATTTTCACAATACATATAATGTAAACTATGTGATTTGGCGATTTCTCAAATCGCAAGATTAACTTATCGCAAATCAATTGTCGCAACGTTTAACATATAGCCTTAACCATAAACTTATATCAACCGCGATGTGTGATATGCGCTTAAGCTCTATATCGGCACGTGGCTCCTCTCGCATCATCGCATCACCGCTTATATTATTTAACTTGTGATGTCTTCTATGTAAATAAAACCATTGTCGATTGCGATGCGCCAATCTCTCCTATTGTGATTTAACTCTCTATTGTTGATCTCCCACTACTGCTTCTGTGATCTAATCACTAGCATTCGACCCTCGTTGTTAACTAGATCACAATCGTCTGTTCCACCTGCAACATTTCCATGGTTGTGCAATCCCTGATTCTATATGAAAATTTCAAGAATCCATGACAGCCACCAATTCGGATCCCACTTTGCTAGTCGATCTGGTTCTGAACTTGTTTTCCTTTTCGAACCCAATCCTGTAACTTGGAATTTTGAGAAAAATTTATGAACTCCTAATTAGGTTAGTAGCTAAATGTGCGAGCTAATGGGATGGAGGTTGGAGTGGCCGAGGTGTTGGTTGCAACTAGCATGGAGAAAATATTCTGCCTGTGACCAAAATAGGAGGAGCAGTCCCTGAGGATGTGGGAAGTTGTGAGGGAGATTAAAGCACTAGTGAAGGAGAATCACAAGTCATGCCTGCGTATTATGGTAGTAAGGGAAATGGAAACCTCGGTCATATCAAAATGACAGTGAGATCAAAATTTCAAGGTCGACTAAGGAGAGCCCTGGACGAAGTGGAAAATCAACATAGTGTAAGAGCTAGTGGTGGTGTTATGTGGTAGTGCTGTGGTAAAATCACAACCCCCCATTTTTCATGTATTATTTTCATAATAATAATGGAAACCCTATGAATAAATTATGGTTATATCGCTCTTTTGGTTAGGTGTGCGAGATTTTCATTTTCTTTGGATTTACATTCTGATTGATTCATTGTGTTCGATTTTTCGTTATCTTTCTATTGGTTCTTGTTTCATCTCATTTGGACTCACGGTTTACAGATGATGATTATCCAAATTTCAATGATTTTTACTACATATGTTAAGAAATGTACAAAATATATATTACTTAAGTTTTTGTAATTTTATACAAATATTAATTTTTAATTATTTATATTACTAAATGTCCTACAAAACCACCCCAACCAAGATTACATAATGATTAATTATATTAGTTTTAATTTAAAAAATATTTATTTAAAGTTCTCATATCTTAGAATTTAGTTCAATTGTCAAATTATAGAACTCACAAATCTCCAGACTCGTTAACAATAGTGGTTTTAGGCTTTTTATTTGGTTGGGAATTATTAATAAGTGGTTGTAGTTCATATGAGAGAGACAGGTCCACTCACACCTGGGCCTCACCTCACCCCGTAACTTCAATATCTCGTAACTTCATTCCCTTGTTCCTCCGAGATCTCGATATATCTCTCCTTATGACCCCAAGACTCCACTTATGCCTCCCTCTTTAATTCCTTTATCCCTCCCATATGCCCCATTACATGGAGCCAACAACCACTATTAAATTTTTATAATATTTTTTAATATAAATGTTTTTAAATTAATTTATTTTTAATAAAATTTATTTTATTAATATTAAATTAATTTAATTCCATATAATTTCTAATTAAATTAATTTTAAGTTATTTATTTTAATTATTTAATTTTATGTATGTAAATTATAATTTTAATTTTGTATATAAAATCAATTCAATTTGTACATCAATAATTAATTATTTAGTTAATCAAAATTGATTAATTTAATTTAAATTAGGATTTATAATTAAATTTTCCTAAAATTGATTTAGACATGCATTTTTTAGAATTCTAACAGTTTTGACATCTTCGCTTTGGAGAGGCATATCTCAAGATTTACTTGACAAAATGAAGCTCATAATAGCTTGTTGGAAAGATAAGACCGAGGAGAATAATCTAAGGATGATAAGTTTAGTAGATTTAACCATTTAATTACCCAAACATTTAGTAGGAGAGAAAGTGACGAATTTGCAACAACAATTGGTTTTTCCTAATTTGATTTGGGAAAATTTCATTGGCTTGGGAAAAATGCTACTGCTAATTCATTCCCCACCAATAATCAAAGGATAATAAGATACATTAGAATAAATAGTAGCATGGAAATTTCTTTGGATTATTTATTTTGATTCAACAATTCTTTTAGAGTTTATTATTGTCATTTCTAATATGCAATTTAATGTATTTTTATTTTGGTTTTGATTGGGTTGTAGCATGAGATCGGTTGGAGAAGTTTGGATATTAGGAACTTTGGAGCAATGGAAAGAGACTAACAAAGAGAAAAATGGAGAATTTACAACTCTAATTGAGGATCTATAAAACTACTCTCAGCAGTTCTCCATTTTTGCAGATTCTTGTAAATGAATAAATATTAGTATTGAGAATGAGGAGGGGGTTCCTCTTCTATGCAACTAGAGGCTCTGAAAGAACTTTTGTATAGGGGATTATAGTTGTATGTGAGGGGAAAACTTCATATCTGAGGTGTTTTGGGAAATTGCAGTGATTTTTCTTGTTGTGCATTTGCACATTTGTAGTGTACTGTGAGTTGAATTATGGAAAGACAAAGCATTTTGAGCTTTGGAAGAGAATATTGTTTTGCACTACTATAAGAAATTTCTCCAAGGAGCTAAAGTTGTTCAAGGACTATGTATTTTTGTAACAAGATTTTGGTATGATTTTAATTAATTTTCATTTCATGTGCATTATTTTATGGGACATAAATTAATCAAGATGTTACCATAATTACTACATCTGATTTTAGTTTCTATTCTAGATAGTGTATTACATTCCAATTGAGAACTATTTCCGTGTCTATTTGTTTTATGCTATTGAATTTTTGTGAGATTTATCTTTGAGGAGTATAACAAAATTATAATTAATACGAATTCATTGAAATAGGAGTTGTACTGACCAGTAACTATTTATTGTTTAAATACATTCCCATTTTATTTTCTCATTCATTAATTAAATGAACTTCTTCTTTTAATTGATGAAAATTATATAATGAATTCAATAATTATATAAATAGTCCTCTTCCCCTGCTTAGTTAGTTCATTTTCTCTTGAATTGAGAGAGAGATATCCTTTTCCAATTTGAGATAGGATCAATTTTTACTTGCATATTAGAGTAAATCTTCACATACATTTAATCACTACATTATAGAAGTCAAGTCCCCTTATACAAAGGTGGACCTTAGTTGTGGCTTGGCTAAGCCCTCAAGTCAGCTTAAGTATTTGCTTTCTTGCATGTGAAAAACAAGAGGGAAGATCTGATATCTCTCTTTCTATTTGTAAGTAACATACAAACTATAAGCCAGCAGGAGAGAGAGGGGGTAATTGGACCCAATTGAACTAATTGGAGCCATTATACAAATAGATAAGAGTATGATTTGGGACTCTAACCAGGTTGTAACACGATCTTCCCACATCTACCCAAGTAACCAACAAACCGGGGTAAACATGTGAGGAGAGGATACTAATATGAGATTCAACCTCCTATATGGCCTTCATGAAGTGGAACTGGTAGAAACATGACAAACACACCATACACAACATCAATAACATCCCCAGGAGGTAACCCAACCTTCCAAACCCCTGACCCCTGAGGGAGATTGACTTTTTGACCCTTTTGGACCATATCCACATGCATCCCAAGGCAAGGTAGTGGCTAGGAGCCTATAGCCACAGGCACAACATAGCAAGCATTGATGAGGGCCCCAATTGGTCAATTATGTGCCTGCAACTCTGGGATTTGTGCAACATTTTCAGCCCTAGAGCCCAAGTCACTTCCGAGAACTTCATGAAACTTTAGGAGATGATGAATAACATTAAAAAAAATGTAGGAAAGCTTTTACATCACCAGGAACTCATCTGGACCCCTCCCATCCATGAAAATAAATTTTCCAAACATGTCAAAAACATTGCATCTATAGGTGTAAACACCATATTTAAACATAGGGGTATAATAGTTATCTAAGAATCACTAAGAAGCATTTTTCCGTTATATCATAAGCTGCAATACAATCTATCTAACCATAGATACATTGTGCATTCATTTACAAGTAAAACCATGGATAGATCCATACATCATCACTAATAAAATACATTCTTATAACCAACATAATAAAAACAAAAATACCATGGATACAACAACAATAGAATCCACATAATAACTAGTGTAATCATACACCAAATACCGAATTAATGAGCTCTTCATTACTGAGTGTAAAAACCAACCGGAGATGGGACTTCCACATTCCACCCGACCATCGATTGGCTGAGCCAAATATATCTTCATCCAATCACCCTTGTGCCATATTCAAAGCATGAATTTGGGACTCGTAACCAACCAAAAAGAACCAAACATGCATGAATGCTACCGGAGTTCTCCACCTACACCGTGAGAAATTTTCCTATCTCCTAGTCTCTCAGGCTTTTCCGTATTCCACTGTCCGAATCAGGGGTCACTAGGCACTAAACCGAGACATACTCTCCAGGCTTTATCGTACATCTCATCGTAGAAATACTAGGCCAAAATGGAGAGTATCCACCTCTAAGGATTTACTACAATCCATACCGGATCACTAGGCCCTAAACCAAGGAAAACCACCTCTAGGCTTTACCGTATATCCTGTCATTCACAGGCAAGGATTCCTAGACATACCGAGGAAACACACTATCTGGATTTACCGCAACACACAATCCGGTTCAGGGTTACTAGGCCATGTGTTATAACAATTCAGAGATCTACATCACTCAGCTTTGAATCCATTCCAGAAATCTAGGTCAATCGAAGTATGAGAACCCATCTCATCAAGTTTATCCAAAATGGCAAGACTAGGCTGAATACACTGTCACACCTAGCATAAACCCATGCCAACACAGAAAAGAACCACATGCAATACCAGCATGCCAGATCTAATAAGGAAAACATACATGCAAACTGATACCTACCAAGAATCATACTATAGCTACCTGATTCCTGATCCTCCTTGTTTTCTTCCTCCTTATTCCTGTTGGCTTGCCTTTATTTCTCAAAATGTCAAAGTGCTCCCAAAATGCTAAGTGTCCAAGAGTGAGAGAGAGAGAGAGAGAATAATGAGAGAGATCCAAAACTAAATTGAAAAAATGTACCAACTAATCCTCAGAAGCCTTTTTATAGAAGAGGCCTCTATTTTCTTCATTTTCCATTATTTTCCTTCATTTTCCTCCTCGCATGCAACTTGTTACCTTTCATCCCCCTTTTGTCCTAATTTCCATTATTTTCATAATGTGCCCAAAGTTCCATTTTTCCTTTCCAAATTCATTTCCTTTATCTTTTCCAAATTCCTTAGCCATAATAAACCAACTAAACACCCACAAGGATGTTTTTCCCAACATTCAACTTGGAATAAGTGTCCCATCAACCATGCTTATTGTTTTTTTAGATTTTATTATATGGAATTTTCATTAGGGATATTATGGAACCCTCCCCCTTGGGGAAACACCATCCTCGGTGTTTAATAACACCTACAAACCATTGAACTGATAAAAATAAAGCATACTACCTATGTAGCTTTATAACACAACTTATTGCAGTATTTACAATGAATAACCCTATTGAAAAGAAACCCATCATGAAAATACAACAACATGGCATCATAACAACAAGATAAATATCCTGACATGACACCCATAATAATTATGAGAGATTTATAACATAGCTCATGGAGGTATTTACATCCATACACATATGAACATACATCCAACCATCACATAAAAACATATACCAAAACATCGCCAAAACATATGCTAAACAAAAGCCAACATCACACCAAAATTGATTTTCCTCACTGGAAAAGAAGGAAGGATATATGGCCCGCATTTGATCTTCCATCTCCCATGTAGCTTCATTGGGCCCAAAGTGCTTTCATTTCACTTTAAATTACTCTATTGCTTGATTCTAGAGCATGAGCACCTTTTTCTGCAATATACACTGAAGCTCCTGCTGGAATTCTCCATCAAGTTCCACCTACAATACAGACCAATCCATCGCATGATCAACATCTTTAACATATTTATTAAGAAAATATATATGAAAGACATCATTTAATTTCACTGTGGAAGGTAGTACAAGTCTATAGGCCACTATTCTGATCTCTCAATGATCCTGAAGGCTCCACAAAACCATGGTGCTAGCTTGGCACATGATCTAATACGCAAGGATATCTTCTTTGGATTGATGTGAAAGTACACCTGATCCCCAAATTGAAACTCTTTGAACAACCTGTTCCTATATTCATAAATCTTCTGCCTATCCCATGCTTCATTAAAGTTCTTCTTGATCACCTACATTTCTTATTCCATTTCTGCCAACATCTCTTGTCCAATCAATACCCTGTTAACTGGATCACTCCAAGTGATAGGAGTGTTGCAACTCCACCCATACATAGCCTCAAATAGAATCATATTCAATGAATGTTGATACCCGATGTTGTAGGTAAACTGTACCAATGGAATATATTCTTCCCACTTACACTACTAATGCATCACGTACATCCTCAACATATCCTCTAGTATCTTCTTGACCCTCTTAGTCTGTCCATCTATCTGCGGATGATAAGTTGTGTTGAAGGAAAACTAAGTGCCCAAACCTGCAAACAACTTCTTCCAATACATGGAATTGAACTTTGCATCCTTGTCTGACACGATCTTCTTCGGAAAACCATGCAATCTGACTATGTCTATGATAAACACCTGTGCCACATTGCAAGCTAAATAATTAGTTTTCACTAGAATGAAATGCGCAACAATTGTTAACCTGTCCAACACAACCATAATGGAATCATGTTGTCTAACTTTCCTGGGAAAAACTCTGATGAAGTCCATGAAAATGACCTCCCATTTCCACTTTGTAATTACAATCGGTTATAGAAGTCCATCTGGATGTTTACACTCTATCTTAACCATCTGATAATCCAAACATCTGGCTACAAATTCCACCACATACTTCATTAGATTCGGCCAATGGTAGAATCTTTTCACTGCAATCAATCTATTCTAGTAGCTTGGGTGACCCGAGTATGGTTTCACATGAAACTCTCTCACGATCACCTTCTTGATCTCACTCTTGTCCGACACATATATCTTGTCTCTAAATCTAGCCAAGACATATGCTATGAGATGATAGTCAAAATTGTGTACACATGTACGTGTACCTGTACCAACAATTGTAATTGTACCCATACCACCACCTGTACCTGTAGCTATACCAACACCTATACTTGTACCTATACTCTTTTGCAACCTGTGCACAATCTCCATATACATGTGATCCTGCTGGTCTGCCTGCAAGATCCTATCCTGTAAGTCTGTCCCATAGGAGCTCATCACTGCTACCTGTACTCGCCTTCTAAGATCATATGTGAGTATGTTCTCCTTTCCCTTGATGTACTTGATATCAAATTCAAACTCACTGATGATACCCAACCATCTAGCCTATCTTGCATTCAAATTTGGCTAGTCAAATAAGTTCCTCATCCCAATGTGATCACTCATCAATACAAATTTTCTGCCAAGAAGATAGTGTCTCCATATATTTAATGAATGTATGATCCCTCCTAGCTTAAGATAATGTGTTGGGTAGTTCTGATTGTGCTCATTTAGTTTTCATGACTCTTATCATACCACTTGTCCCTCCTGCATAAGGATCCCACCAAGTCATCTCTTGCAATTATCTGTACACACTACAAAATCCTTGTCTAGATCTTCAATCTTTAATACTGGAGCATGTGTCAACAACTTCTTAAGCTGCTCAAAATTGGCCTCACACTCCTCTTTTCAGTCAAACTTCTTACCTTTCCTTTGCAATGATGTTATAGGATAAGAAATCTGTGAGAAGTTCCTGATCAACCTCCTGTAGTAACCTTCCAATCCCATGAATGATCTCACCTCATCTACATTCTTAGGAGCTACCCACTCCATGATGGCTCTTATATTTTCTATATATACTACAATTCTATCCTTGGAGACAAATGTCCCAAATAGTGTACCTTAGTTTGGAAGAAACTACATTTTCTGAGCTTAGCATACAACTGATGCTCCCTCAAAAACCTCAACACTGCTGCCAAATTCTTGGAATGCTCTTCCTCATTTTTAGAATATACCAATATGTCATCAATAAACACAACCACAAAATTGTCCAAACAAGGACGCAATACACTTTTCATCAAACCCATAAATTTAGTTGGGGAATTAGTCAAACCAAATTGAAATACAAAGAACTCATAATGCACATACCTGGTAAATGTGGTCTTGTAGATGTCTTGCTCTTTGATACGTACCTGATGATATCCTGATCTCAAGTAAATATTAGAGAACACTATTGCTCCCTTCAGCTGATCAAAAAAATAAAAAATCCTCAGTAATGGGTACATGTTCTTGATGGTCACTTTGTTCAGCTTCCTGTAGTCAATTCACAATCTAAGAGTGCCACCCTTATTCTTCACAAAAAACACTAGTGCGCCACATGGCGATACACTTGGACTAATGTACCCTTTGTCAACAATCTCTTTTAGAGCAACTTAATTCTACCAAATCAGGTGTACTCATCCTGTAAGGATATTTTGATGTTGGAGCTTCACCTTTCATCAACTCGATAGAAAAGTATACTTCCTTGTGAGGAGGAAACTCTGAAATCTTTGTTGGAAACACATCCTAAAACTCTTGCAAAACTGGATACTTGTTCAACACATCTACATCCTCAACTTCCTTACCTTTTTCACTAGATATATGAACTGAAAATAGCACATGTTAGTGTCCAAATGTTCAGTGATCAAATGTAATCTTTCATATTTTCTTAGTAGTGGTCCTAGGTCAAAATTTCATGTTTCAAGTCAATTTTCAAATAAAATTTTGTTCATTGAATATGTCTAGGTATGAAATGCTACTCCCTACACTCCATTCATGTTCATTATCATATTAGAAGGTCATATCATCCATTTATAATTTAGGGTCTGAGTTCATTCACTACACCTTCATCTAGGTCAGAGTCCTGGTCTCATTTATTTCACCACCATAAGAGTCAATTTATGTCATGAAAGAAGGCAAATAGAATTTGATTTTCACCATTCAAGTCATTTGCATAGGGATGTAGCAAAGATAGGGAAATAAGTGAAGACAAATTTTATTTCATCAAATAAAGTGTGTTTCTTCCTTAAAGTATTTCAAAAACGAGAAATTTCTTCAAAAAGTTTGTGATTTCACTAGAAGACAAAAAAGTGATTTTATGATGTTATAAAAGGGAAAAAAGATACTTCTTCAACTCATTTTATCTTTTGATGGTTGATATAACTCCTCTTTTCTCACCATAATACTCCATAATTGCTAAGGCTTGAAGAAAAAAATGAGAAATTTGTGCCAATTTCCTCCTACTACACTGCTAGAAGTGTTGCATTACGCTTTGGCGTGTTGCGCAGGTGCTACGCTATGATTCTGGAATGTGATACGCTTTTAGTGTTTGAGCTCCAAATCAGTGATCCAAGCTCCAAAACCACTGCACAAGGGTTCATACATCTCCTAAAAATTAAGTGGAAACCATTCCTACCTCTCTCAAGTCAAATTGCATTAGCAAATGAGTGGTTTATTTCATTAGGTGATCTCCACTACGTTTTTGGTGTTTTTCATATTTTACTTGTTTCAGATGATAAAACCCTACTCTAATAATCTACAACCTTCATAAAACATCCATAAATCATACCTTAACATTCCCTATCACTCACAACCTTCCTTTCCATCAATTTCATCAAAACCCTAATTGTCACTACATTTTAACATAAAACTAGGAAATTCCCGTGTTTGGATCTTTTGGCCACCTTCCTCATACTCATTTCTAGAAATTTCAATTCCATCCCATTACCAACTCGTCACACTAACTCCTCATTTTTTGGGGGATTTTTTCTTAGCTTATTTCTACCTCATTTCTGCTCCTAAAGCCACCCTACCACCATCCCCTGTTTTCTTAATTATACACCTCCCCTACCCCTCTCATCCAGCTAGGGTTTCATCTTGTTGGAAAAAACCATGGAGGAAGAAAATAAGATTCACAAGGGAGGCCACCATTATAGGTTTGAACCATCTACCTTGCAAGAAATCAATGCCTCTCCTTTTTCCAAGAGATGTTTTGAAAATAATGGTTGTTTGAGGTTTTGTGAGAGGATTAAGGAGGTGGGTTGTCATGCTCAGTTGACAAGCCTTTTTTTCCACTAGCTTCATAAAATACAAGGCCATCATAGTAGGCATTGAGTTTACCATATCAATAGATTTCATTGCTTCAGCAACAGATATCCCGGACCATGGAGAAATCTGGTTCAAAGGGATGGAATTGGACCTTGAAAACTACAAAATGTTCCTGAAACCTCATTGCAAATATGTTCCTCAACATATCTTCCCTTTCGGGAATTTTCTGGATAAATATGTCCCTTTTATGAAGTAAATCATGAATTATTTTACGTGTGAAGGGATATTTTCAAGGTTGTACCAGTATCATGTCAGGTTATTGATGCACTTCACTACTACTCAACCACTCAATTTGCCCAATTATTTGTTCAAAAGTTTGGTTAAGATGACTGAAAAGGTACAAAGAAAAGGTAAATATCATCACCCCAGTTTATTCCATCATGGATTGTTCAAGCTTATTGTTTTGCATCATCTTTCAGAAATCAGTATGTCTTGGGAAAATTTCATGGAGAAAATTGCATCACTGCCTCTTACTAGCCCATCCATCACCCATAACACATCATCAGCACCAACACAAAAAAAAGAGTTTGGCTCTTCAAGTAAGCAAGAAGAGATATCAAAGGCGCTGAGGGTTGAGATCATGGAAACCTATGAGAAAGGCAAGAGGATGGTTTTTTCTCCCAAGACCATCAAAGGAGTAATTGCACTCGACACCACAGTTGAAAAAAGACAAACAATAGATCAGTTTTTGCTTGAGGGGTCCTGACCCAGGCTCAGATTTTATGGATAAACTGACAAACCCTCCAACTACTAGCCCTTTTGACAGTGATATGCTTGCACATACCAAAGTCTCACCCGAAGTAGTATGGGGTGGGGGGCGGGGGGGTGTTGGAAACAGTTTTCCATACCCTGAGGGAGAAATTAATGAAGTGGTCCTCAACAGAAACCAAATGCAAAATTATACCAATTGTAAACAGATGCGCACAACAATATATAGTAGATTGATAGAGAATGTGCAGTCTTTAATAGATAACACAGATTTGTTGTCCGCCTTAGCACAAATAAACAAAACATGACTAGATCCAGATCTTAAACAATGAAAATGATTAACAAATCTATCAACCATCAATAAGAATTCATAATCATATCAGATATCCTTGCGCAATCATCAATAAGTAAGATAGAGAATGCAATCTTAGCAGAACATAAGTAGTAAACAACTCAGATGCATAACACATTAAAATTTCCAAAAATTGTCATTTCTATTAGCTTCAGATATGTTCAATACATCCACTTTCCCTTACAAAACCCTTCTGCGCACATAGCCAGTGAAGTCCGCACACAACCAGGACTAGTTCTCCGCACACACAGCCAGCGGGAGCCTTCCAACCCAACCCAGACAACCCTTAGAGATGCATAAACTTATCAAAACATCAATAATTCATGACACAATGGAACTACTTAGCTTAGACACAATCTATCTATTTATATTCGCCTAGCGCGCATACACTATGGTATCAAACCATGGTTTGAGGCCCACAGTTTACCCTTAAGCCCATTTACATCAAAATTGGGGACTTTGACCCTCCCCAAAGCCCCTTGACTCCCTTTGCGTAGCGTGCACATACAAAATTATACAAAATTTCATTGAAAATTGTGCCTCAAGGGACCCCACTACAATAGGCCCCCAACACAAACATGTGACTCATCCCTAGTCACTGAGGCGCCTTCTCCTTGATCTTGGCCTGAAGTGCACTGATAGAATTTTTGAGAGGGAGCACTGATTCCAAACTTTGTGCTGTGGTGGCATGCGCTTCCTGAACTAATTTTTTAGTGGTAGGCCCTTCAGAAGCCATCTCGATGCTACGCTGAGTCTACTGTATATTCTTCAATGTGTTTTCCAGAGTATGCAAAAGTTGAAGTGCTTCTTCTACCCATGGCTGCATGCATTCCTTCAGTAGTTGGTTGTTCCGACGCAAATCAGAAATTTCTGTCTGAATGGTTCTGCACTCTTGTAGACGAGCGAGGTGTTGTGTGAGAACTAATGTGGGCGCCACTGTCCTAATTTCCTTGAACTGTTGCTCCTTCTAGTGGAGGGGGTTGAGAAAATATTGCATGATTGGATCATTTTGGACAAATTTCCAAACTCTCATAGCTTCATCTAGCAAATTGTCACATTGGGTGACTGCAACCACAATAATATCTCGGGTTTTCTTAACTTCTGCTGCACTCTGCGTGCGAACCTTTGGTGGTGTCTCCAGCTTCAACTTTGTCTAAAGGTCTGAAATCTGCTGTTCATACTCTGTTCTTACTATTTTCACCTTCGAACACGCTGCTTTCATCATGTGAAAATTTACAAATAGTTGCAATGATAGATTTATTTCTCCTACTTATTATTTCAATAAGTTATTATTCATAAATCTTCCGGCAAATATCGAAATAAATACTACTGCAACATTCACAATTATATATGTAGAGAAATAAACAGTTGAGAACATAAGCACAAGAATCAATCACATGTACACAGGTTTTTTTGGAAAATCATCCCCGGAAAAACCCAATGTGGGAAAACCGGTGCAGCAGATGAGGGTTTTATTAATTCTTCAGCAAATGATATCTTTACAGGGAAAATATTTGGCAAATAAATTCTGAACCACCTGAGACTGAATATCCATCTTACTCAGATAATTTTATGACACCCAAAACAACCCCTGCAAGCCCCTGTGTTAGTCTGTGTGATTCTCTACACAGTCCTAGCGCTGAACTGTGTGAATATTTGTGGAGACTGCATGGGATCTCTGCGTTGTAGCCTCAAGCTGCCTCTAGTGACCCACTGCTGCTCTTCAACCCTGATCCTGATCACCCATGACCGTCTCCTGCTCCTACAACTTCTCACCCTTAAAATCTCCCACTGAGATCAAATTCTACATCATAATGGATCTCCTTCGGGTACTGAGTGGGTGCCCGATTTATCTTCCAAGTGACCCTAAAGCCTTCTTTTCTAATCTTCCTGTTGGAGAGCCAACAACCCAAATTAAAATATTAATCAATGGCTAAGATTAAATCTTGACTTGATCCATGTTTTCTAGAAGATTCACACTTTGACTTATTAATACCCTTTAATTATTTCATTTTCCTAAGTTTGGACTTAGGGTCTTGTAATATTCCTAAATTATTATGCAGCTAATTGGAATATTATTTTTTTCTCTTATCATTTAGTAAGATTAATAAATGGGCGGGGAGAGCCATAAATATCTTTAGTAGGAATAAAATTCCTCTTAATGTGAAAAGGGGACAATCTTCATAGATGGATAAAGCACCGTCATGTGTGAACAGGGGCTATGCCTGTAGACAAGGTCAAGTTTGACCAAATCAATAGTGCTAGTATGGAGGGAGTGGATCATCAATGAGAGACAATGTAGTGTGAATGGGAGGAAGTATCCCTGATAGTAGAAACCCTAATGAGTGGGACCCAAGGTGAGAAGGCTCACATTGTTTATAAGGAGGGTAAGGCAGCAATAGAGGGTTATGTTTTGAGATTATTATTTTTTATATGGTCTATTTAGACTTGTGCTCTCTTAAGCTGTTTAGGTAAGATTGCAGTGATGTTTAGCACAGGGTGTTCCTAGTCGGGAATCCCACCTCTTTCCTTGAGAGGCCTCTTGGAAGAGTATTTCACTACATTGTCCACTATCTGGCATCAGGCCAAGCTACATCTTTGTTGCACAGTGCAATTTCTCTAGAGTATTGTGTTGTGTTTCAGGGTGCAGCAGTGGAGGATTGTATTGGGTGTCTTCAGAGCTAGTTTTGCAGTGGAGGAAGGTTTCCTTCCATTGGAAGGCTAGTAAAGAAGCCCCTTGGGCTTTATTGACATATTTGGCATCAGTCCAAGGAGTATTTATCTGCTATAGTGCAGTTTCAGTCCAGATCTGCATTATTTTAAGGAGGAGTTGCAGGGGTGGTTGCAGTGTTAGCTTTGGGAGGTGATTTCTTCAGTGGAGGAGACATTCTTTCATTCGGAGGATCTATTGGAAAATAGTTGTAGGATTCTACATCAGCTTTAGTCATATCTTATCATTTCTATTGTTGTAGCATACCTTCAGCCCTAGGGCTGCAACTTACATTGGCACATTGTGTGAATTTTTCCGAAAACCCTCTTGGGTTATCTTGGAAAGGTGATATAGGGCCTAGATATATTTGTATAACATCTATTGAGGAATATATCATTATATTTGTATCATTGTATGATCTCCAGTTGTAGTTATGCATGTTATGAATACACTGTAGTAGCTCTTCGACTCTTTGTATTGTAGCAACATCTCACTTTTTGGAGTGATTGTTCATGGGAGGCTTGTTTCTTCATATCATATGACTTGTGCCTCACTGTTTTGTATTGATTTTCTATTCTTATGCATAATGTTATGGCTCCATATTTCCCTCCATTGTTTATGTGTTGATTTACACTACTATTTCCAGCTTTGTGTTCACTCTATTCCTGCTTTTCTCATTTGGGAATATTACAGTGGTATCAGAGCATAATCTTGGCTCAACCTGTGAGTTTCAGCCAATATGCTGTAAGAAGAAGAAGAGATCTAAAATGATGGAAGGAATGAGCTTTGTTTCATCACTTTTTAGATCTATGAAGAACCTCTCCAAGGAGGTTAAGCAGATGAAAGAGGAGAGATACAATGAGACCTCTAGATGGTTTCAAGATGAGGAAGGTCCATGTACTTCCTATCAACAAAAGAAAGATCCGGTATTGCATAAAACTCCAAAGAAAATTACTATGCCCTTTCCTTTTGAAGAAGAATACAAGAGGCATGGAGATGGAGGACACTTAGATCATGAGATTCTAAGTGAGTATCTTGCAGAATAGAAATCTCAAACAAGGGATTTCAAGGAGAATATAACTCTCCCACAGTTCATTCAGCTCAAAGAAGAAAGGAGACCTTGCAGCAATAGATTTTTATTGTCTACTTTTGATGGGTCATACACATGCACAACAAGAGCTTTGGAAATGAATTTGGATGAATTTTTCCCGCTACATCCAATGGTAGAGAAAGAATTTGTTGATATTGCAGCGCTGCACCTTAAGGGTGAAGAAAACATTTGGTGGTTCAGCCATTTGAGTCATGCAAGGGTGGGTGCATATGAAAATTTTACTCAAAGGTTGATCAATGAGTTTGACAAGAAGAAATAAGAGGAGAAGAGACTCTCACCACCACTTGCTGCAGGAGTACTTGCATCAACGGAAAGCACACTTGCACCTTTTTAAAGTGGTCTTGATCTCTTGACATCTAGATTCCCATGCACTATTCTAGAGATGCATGAGGAGGAGGATACTTATACTAGTGCTGATGCAGCCATAGAGGAGTAGCCATCATCATCAGTAGTTGCGAAAGTCATCACACAGGAGGAAGGAACCCTTGTAGCAGTACAAGATGTTCCCAAGCTTTACCAAGGAATTCACATATTTCCATTTCCTATTATTATAGCACATCATATGGAGGATTGTGGAAACATGCATGATCTAGGGTCAAAGCACATTGTTGATTTGGAGCAGCAGAATATCACTGCACTGAGGACCCTTGATAGAATCAAGGAGGAGATATACATTCATCCTAGTATGTCATTATTGAGTTGCACACAACCCTTGAGGTTGAAGTGTAGATTGTTGGAGGATAGGAAGAATATTTTCCTAAATAATCCAATGCATAACTATATGTTTAGCATTGAACAGGATTATGAGATAGCAGATGCACCATCATGGAGATCAACAATGCTATCATGGAGCAATAGTGGTTGGGGGCCAACCATTATTGGATAATTACAATGACCATTCTACATGTGTAGGAGAGGATAGGAAGATGGTTGATAAGATACATCTTATCTCCCATTACTATGATGGATCCTTATTTTTTAGCACTGCCCAGCTTAATGAGATGACTTTGCCTTTATCATACTTGGATCCTTATGGATTCAACTTGGTCATTGATGAGTGGTCTTCATATGGAGATCTCCAGGAGGCTGCACTTCAACATCCCATGAAGTGTAGAAATATTGATTTTTTTGGGGGAGGATGGTATTCTCCATTGGAGGGATACCAATGATGAGCATGGAAGGAGGCACCCACATTTGGATGAGGGGGTGTGGATGGTAAGCATGAGTTTGGTGAGCCACTTGAATATCTATGACACAGGGCAGCAGGAGGCATGGCTGCGCTGGCTACTTTTGAAAGAATTTGGCCATCATGTAACATATCCTATCTTTGAGGGTGTGTTAGTAGCTGGGACTGGGCAGGGCACTTGCGTCATATGGCAGCAAGGAGTTTGGGTGTATTGGGGTGATGTGATGTCCTTCATGTCAACCATCATGTTGTTGCTCCATGGTCTATATGGTGATGGTGTGAGGAGGCAACAATAGATGTTGTTTCTTTCGATAATTTTGGGAGTGTATGGGATGATTTTCTCCCATACTTTGCATGATGTTGCAGGAGTAGATGTTGGTGGCACCATCATGGTGCAAAGGTGCCACCCCTTAGTTTTGAAGGATTAGGAGGTACTTCCACCTTGGAAGAAATCTCCCATATATAGTAGCATTATGGTAGATGACTTTGGCATTTGGCATGTCAAAGAATGGAGATATGAGATGACAAGAGCCTTATTACAAAGGCTAACAACGCTGTCACTTGGGAGCTTGGGTTTGTTGACGAGGTGTTCCCAAGATCACTTCACATATGATGCTCTTGATGTACAAGTAGGAGAGGAGAGTGATGGATTAGTGGATGGAGACATCTATTACCATGACATGATCTTCTTGACTTGGGTCTCCAAGCATAAGAAGAAGGTTTTGCATGCAGCACAAGGTTCATTCCTTTTCATGGAGATATATCATACCCCTATGGAGGGCTCCTTCATGGATCTTATTATCAACCTACTCTCAGTACATGGTAATAATTATGTTTTTTTCACTTATTGATTATCTAACACAGTATTTTCATTCTCTTTCCATCTCTATACAGTGCATTGCTCCACAAGAGGGCAAGCCTCTATTTGGGCTTCATGGTCATTTTGGGACCAACATTAGTGAGGGGGATAGCCATCTCTTGAATGGATCGGGGAAAGTGTTGTAATAGTCTTTATATGCTCAGTTGATAAGCAATGCCATTTACTATTTTCTAGTAGATGAGATGACATGCACAACTAGAAACTTGTTGGGAGACTGTTTGCCATGTTATGTTTTGAAACAACAATTAGAAAAACTGCACTGTAACCACTGAGGAAACTGTTGGTACCATTCAGCATCACATAAAACCTTTAGTACCTTTCTCATTTGGATTCCATATGATGATAATGTCATATTCATTTTATATGGGATGGTCTGGGAAAGAACCAAAGAGTGGGTCTATGAGGATCCAATTTCCTTTTTGCTTCATAAAGCAACATTATTGCAGCCCAAGTTCAGCAACAGATCTACACTTATCATAAGTGGAGAGAGAGACAATGTGGGATGGACAATTTTCTCCATCATGTTCAACAATGCAGCCCACCTACTTTGCAGGAGCTTAAGGTGGAGGAGATTTTTCATGAGTTGTCATGTTGGAGGGTGACTCATTTTGTATGGATGATAGCTTGGGGATGGGAGCTTCACATGGGAATGATGGTTCCCAATATATTTCAAATTACATGCCTCAAGAAGGCCTCTAGATAGCATATTTTTGCCTCCATGGGTATTTCAATTTTTCATGATGATAGCTATTTGGGATTGTCACCAAAATCTAACATGCAAACTTGGGAGGAGAAAATTGGAGATTTATTGATGAGACATCATCTTTTTCCTTGGAGAATATTATTATATGAGGATGCTATAGGAGGAGGAGAGGAGTCTCTTCAGTTATATCCTTGCATTTTTTAGGACAAGCAACATTTGGGAGGGAAGGACTGTAATATTCCTAAATTAGCATGCACCTAATTGGAATATTAATTTTTGCTCTTATCATTTAGTAAGATGAATAAATGGGTAGGGAGACCCATAGATCTCTTTAGTAGGAATAAAATACTCCTTAATGTGAAAAGGGGATCATCTTCATAGATGGATAAAGCACCTTCATGTGTGAACAGGGGCTAATGCATGTGGACAAGGTCAAGTTTGACCAAATCAACAGCGCTGGTATGGAGGGAGTGGATCATCAATGAGAGACAGTGAAATGTGAATGGGAGGAAGTATACATGATAGTAGAAACCCTAATGAGTGGGACCCAAGGTGAGAAGGCTCACATTGTTTGTAAGGATGTAATATTCCCAAATGGGAAAACTCAGCAATGCATGCACATAAAACACATTTTCAGAAATATAAGAAATAATAGAAAAATGAAGCCCATGGATCCTTTAGATCTAACATTATAGCAACTAGATCTGAGAGGAAATTAGAAACAAATAACTTTTGCCTAGTTAAACAGGCCTCCCATGCTCAAAACAGCCCAAAAACACTAAAAACCCAAGACTACTGCAACATATAAATTACTGCAGAAAGTGACAGTGCAATTTATTGAGGGTTATACTCATAAATGTAAGAGAAAAAATAGATCTTCTTATATATTAATCAATGAGGCCCAAAAACAAAGATCTAGCCTCTTTTACAGAAATCCAAGATGCCTCGGCAAGGGTTTCTTGATAAACATGAAATACAAGAAGCATCTGCTACAAATCTATGGATGAATCATGCTATATGGTTGAAGCTCTGCATAAATATGGCTGATCATGCAAAGAAATGGTTGTAGCTCCTCCTACTAGCTTTTCCGGGAAAAGGTTGATCCTTCCCCTGGGAAACTAGCTCTCAAGACAAGGGATTAAACCCCTCCACTACAATACCTTTAGAAATAACGCAGTTTCTGAAAGGGACTACATTGTTACTGAAGGTGACTGCTTGGCCTAACACCAGGTAGTGGAAAATATAGCACAAAATTCTCTCCTCAGATTTCTTAAACAAGATCTCCAAGCAAGAGTGGGGAATTCCCGCATGAGAAAACCCTTGCACTAAATAGTGCAGCAAACTTAGCTAAATAGCCAAAGGATGCAGATAAGTATAAACAGACCACATAAAAAATATAATCTTCAATCATGAATAACAATGGTTGCCATCCCCTCCATATATAGCATGTGAGCCTTCTCACATTGGGTCCCATTCATACTTGCCACCAAGCTCATGCAAGTTGTCCTCCACTAAAACTGCGATGTGTCATCATAAAGGCCACTCCTCCATGACAATGTTGTTGAATTGGTCAAAGTTGAATGAGTCAACATGATCCAATCCATGTTCACACCCAAAGGTGCTTAATCCAGCTGCTTATTCTTCCTCCTTTCACATTAGGAGTGTTATTATTCCTTCTAAAGAGGTTTATGGGCCTCCCTACCCACTTATTCACCAATCTAGTGATAAAACAAACTATAATATTCCATTTATATGAAGGCTAAATTTTGGAATATTACAATCCTCCACTCCAAAATGTTGCTTGTCCTCAAGCAACTGTAAAGGTAGAGAAAAATTCCTCCCTTCTTCCCCTTGTGGCCTTCTCATCAATAGTCCCTACCACTGCTCAAAATAATCTCCCATAAATCTGCCCTTCAATGGTTTCTCCCAAGTATGAAAAACCAAATGGTTCACATCATGAGAAAGTGGAAAGTGTGAATGGAAAACTTCTTGCTATCCAATGGCCTCCTCAAGGTAGGAGTGATGATAAACATAGGGAATATCATCCCCAATGAGATTCTCCCATGCCGATGCTATCATCCAAATGAAATGAGCCATTCTAGGTAGCTCATCAAAGAAACCCTCAACCCTTGGTTTATGCAATGTATTGGGGCTGCATGGAGAGATTAGATTTGTCCACCCAAGTTGTTTCTCTCTCCATTTATGGTAAGTATGGGGTTGTTTCTAATCTTGGGCTGAAATGTCATTGCCTCCAAGAATGGCCCAAGTTACCCCACCAAACAAATCAGCCATGAAGTGCCTCCTCCAAGAACTCAAGTTCTCCGAATGGCTCATCCCAAATGAAGAAAAGAGATGTAGTATGGAAATCATGGTTTGCCCATTGTTTCCCCTGAAACATGAAATTTGTAAAGTAGGGAGAATCATACTCCCAATGGGCACCTTCAACCTTTGTGCCACTCTCCCAACAAAGCTTCCCATAAACATAAGTACATCACCAAAATATGGAAGCAAAAACCAATGAAAACAAGTTTCTAGATGACAACTGGGAGGTGGATCATAATTCCCCATATGGAACCAGCACAGTGCATCCCCTGCCTACCTCAAATCAAAGAATAACAAGTGCCCTTCCAGCCACTTGTTTGTTGTAATGTTTCCAAATTTTCCAACAATAATTTGGAACATTAATTTTTTCTAATTTCACCTAGGAGGAGAATAAATGGGTAAGGAGACCCATGCATAATAAAAATCTCAATAAAATCCCTCTAAGTATGAAAGGGGATCATCATTGGAGCTGGTTTTCACACCCTCATGTGTGAACAGGGTTATTTTCAAGTGGACAAGGTCAAGTTTGACCAAGTCAACAGCGCTGGGCCAAGAGGTGGAGCACACTTAGAGAAGCAGCGTAGTGTTAGCCACCTATATTTTCAATTATATCAGCTGGTGGCTAAGTATTCTTTGCAGCCTTCAAGAAACAAATTCAGGCCTAAAATTGTTGGTGCTTGAAGACTGTTGGTGAGATCATAAACTGCTGGTTGGTTCTTCATATTTTTCCTTCTCCCCAGTCTCTGATTCTTCGAGAAAATCCAAGTCGAAAACTACTGCATCCTCTTTCTTTTCCCCTCCCTTGCTTCCATCTTACCTTCATTCTTCATCTTCCTTTCATTCCCAAAAACCCCACTAAACCATATGAGTTTCCTTATTCCTTCAATAAATCTCATTTCCCAAGGCTAAAAACCCACTTTTTGGCCTATCGGAACCCTTTTCCTTTTTCAAAAAATCATTGAAAATCATATAAAAACGCCTATTTTCCGCGCGCTGGTTTAAGCCCCTCAGGCTAAGCTCCCACCTTTTCTCCATCCATATGCCCCGACGCCTGAACCGTGTGTTAAATCCGACAGGCGCTTAACACTTGGAATTGATTTATTACCCGGAAACATTGAAAAACCTTCATAAAAACACGAAAATCGGGTTTTATTTTATTTTTCCGCCAAAGAGATTACGTTAAAACTCAACCGTCGATCTGTCCCGCAGATCAACGGTGCGGAGTGAGTCTCCACCTGGTGGACCCCCCCCCCCCTTTTTTTTCCCCGTGTCCGTTTCTAAAAAACCATGGTATGTATCCCGCACCGCTTTCCGCGATAAATGGTTTTATCCCGTCGGCCAGCGATTCCACACGCCGGCCGACACGTGTCTTCCACCTCGGTCCAAAACCGTCGTGCAAATCCCATCGCCCGCGCGTTAAATCTTGTCCCGTGGCCCCGCAGCGGGATTCACCCTCGCCGTCGGATCTGGGCCCTCCCATCCGACGACTGCTAATCGCCATTCCTGCCCGGCCTTTAACGAACTTGCCCGCTTGTAAAGGTTCCCCAGGCGCGTTCGAAAAGCCGATCCCCACCGTCGATCTCTGTAGATCGACGGCTTACATTCACTCTCCTGATTCCATTGTGCAGTCCACCTTTTTCCCCGTTGACTGTTCAAAATGCTCCCAACCGTTGATCGCAATACGGTCAACGGCTCTGATCGCTCCATTTTCCCGCACGTCCTCCGATGCAGTCTATCCATATAACGCAGGATTTCCTCATTTTTCTTGTATTTTGTAGGTTTTTATGGTTTTTTCTTCGTGTTCTATGAAAATCTAAAGGATGAGGGTGACGACTCCAGTCCTTCCGATTAATCCAGAGAATCAACCACAGGGTGAAGAATAAAGATATCAACAAGGTTTCATGAGCCTTGGTTGCTACGCATCCCTGTAAAGCTTGAAGAATGCCGTCGACATCGACGCAGGGAAGAGTATCAGATTTTGAAGACAGAATGAACCAGGGTAGCAGTTTTATGGATAGATTGGCGGGGATTACGGCTAAGATAGCTACCAAAAGCCTAATCCCCAGCTTCGCTCATGGATTAAAGCAAAACCTAAAAAGTGTTCATCAGACAATTGCCTCCACCGCCATAATTTGAGGCAAATTGATTCCTCAACCACCGCAGTGCCACCTATTACCTTAGAATGCTCAATCAGAGGAGGAATTTATTGAACAAGATCAGATATTATGCCTCGGAACAACCAAATAAGTTATTACTGCACCAGATTTAATGAGAGAATGTTTGCAGAAGTAACCCTAACAGTACGCAGAGCCTCAAAGGTCAAACAAAAGCTCCCTTCGAGCTTACTTCTTAAGTGTAAACACATTAATGCAATGTAACACCTGTAGAATTTCTTCATCAAGCCTCACGGGGTCAGGAAGACATTAATTCTGCATTAATTGTATTTGAGATCTTTTGATCAGATCTCACCTCCTCATCCTTCTATAAATACTCCAGAAGAAGATGAGTGAGGGGTTGGATTAGTTGGAGATCAATGTAATTGCTAAAGTATTGTAGCTGTTTCTGAGTGGAAAACTCTTGACTGTAAATAGTGGTTTCATAGGCTCTTGGAGCTCTGCTTGTAACAGATAGGTTAGGTTGTGAAGAGAGATGGATTAAAACATTGGATTTGAAGATTGTAACCGGTTTGAAGCAATCAATACAAGCAGATTTATGGGATCCTGGTCTATGCTGATGGTGATGTTATTCTCGCCGTAACTTGTCATTTTATTTCTGTTTTCAATTCGTTCCATTTTCCACTGTAAAAAACAGTTTAAACAGTGTTAGAGTTTGAGTCAGACATCAAGAACTCCTGCTGAAAAAATCTTTATCCCAATGTTTTCTTCTAATTGTGTTATTTAGAAATGATTTAATCTTACCTGCTACGTAGATGTTGGCTTTTCCTCATCTTTCGTAATAGCTCGAATGTTATTTTTTAAATGTTACTTTCATATATGTTGTGTAAGGAATGAATTGAGGAAATCAAAGGTTAGCCCTTAAGTCCCTTTCTTGTTTGCTTTACTATTTGTCTCCGTTTCCTAAGGATGTGTCAAAAGTCGACTAGTTTCAAAGTACTTATCGCATCTTGGGCCATTCCGTGTTATCTTGGTGATTGTCTTGGAAGTAACTAAGTAAAGAAGAACTAGAGAGGATCGGTAGAGTCCCACCACATCCTTTCTCTCGCTCTAAAAGGTTGCCTTCAAGTTTCCCTTTGTTTTTAATCTATGTTCTATTAGAAGTGTATCAAAGGCTGGATAGTTTCAAAGTACTTACCAGATCCTAGTTTGCTTCTATGTTTTTCTTAAGTGCCTGGTCAAAGGCTGGCTAGTTTCAAAGTACTTACCAGATCCTGGGCTGCTCTTTGTTCTGCATCTGTTAATTCCCTTTCTTTTTGTATCACCCCATTCCATAAATCAAACTTCAAAGAGATCCTTAGGCTTATATGACTTGCCCCATAGATTACTCTTGAACCTGGATGTTTCAATTAAATTCTCTTATGACTCCATAGCCCAATGGATTGAAAACTTGCCATCATCTTTCTTTAGAATCAAAGCTTATTCTGTTCACTTGCAACTTCTCACCTTTGAACCTATTTTCATATAGATCTTTCCGTCTCAGACAACAACTATGTTCAACCATCTGAGAAAACCAAACAAAGCCCTTGGCATTCATAACTAGCCTAATACCATCACCCTAAACTTCAAAGACAATATCCATCTTTGTACATATTGGAGAGATCCCTCTCCGGATTCAGGAGGGCTAGATCCTAGAATCCCAAAGTTGGTTGAAATGATGTTAAATCTGTGATCGGACTTTGCCAATCTTGCTTGTTACAGAGACCTAACATTTCTGGCGACTCCGCTGGGGAAAAACTTAGAGTCTTTTACATTTAAATCTATTTCAAATCTATTCATAAAAAAGCTTGCGTTGGGGTTCATAGAGCACTTGCTTTATTAGCCAGCTTGAGCCACCAGAAACTAACATTTCTGGCGACTCCGCTGGGGACTCAAACCCAGCAACTTCCTAACATCTTGAGAGTCATAAGCAGCCTTTTCAAGCACTATCAAGAAATGGTAATTAAGATGAAGATCAAATTGAATCAGTGACAAACTAGGTCAATCCTAGGATTCTTTTAAGTTTTTATCTAACCTTGGAAAATCAGCTAGCTTAGCCATAAGGATAGACTGTCTTTGTTTCATAACCGTAGCTAAGTTTTGAGGCAAAGTTAAGACATCCTTTTAAAAACCACAAATATAAACAATTCAGAAAATACCAAAAACATTTCAGATTGGTAGTAAAACACTAGTTTTGATATCCTGTATACGTCTTTGATGTGTTTTACCCTATACTCTTAGACAGAGTCTGGAAAGGGCCAGGTAGCCTCTGGATCTCATCCTCTTTTGGGGGTGACATATCTGGTGAATGCCCTCCCAGTCAACCTCTGGTTAGAGTTTGTTGTGTTTTGAGATATCCTTGAGAAGGAATGTTTCACAAACACTGTGGTGGACAGTGTAATCCTTTGAAAACACTCTGAACCTTCCCCCTGGCGACTCCACCAACCCGAACAGACCTTAAGACTGCACTGGGAAGAACCCTTATCATTATAAAATCGTTCAAACTCAGTTAGAGGACTGCAGGATTCGAATTGAGAAAACAGGTTAGTTAACCGTCTAAAGATTGTCATATCTGGTTGAACTTTTCTTGTTTAGTTGGGTCTAAACATATAAACATTGTGGCTCCTAAAAAGATTCACACTAGAGCCCATCCGGACCTAGATCCTCCTGAAATAGTTGATAACCCAGAAAGAATTCTTAGGAAGTCTCCTAGGATACAATCTTCAACTATTTTCAGACCACCCCTAAGAGCTAATTCAGTCCCTGAAAACCTTTCAGCTCTTCATGAATCACAAATTGACTTATTAAACCCATTCAGAACTAGGTCATTTGGTGATTTAGATCAGTTAGATTCTGAGCCTACACTTTCATCTCCTGAAACAAGTGAAACTCTCGGAAATAGAGAATCAACACCTCCTGATTTACATTTCATACATAATCTAGGTGTCTCTCATCCGAGATCAGCTCAGGGATCTACTGCTGTTCCATCCACTTCTGTTCATCTTTTATCCACTGTTCAAACCACTCCACTTCAACCCACACCTCCTCTTGTAAATCCACCCCCACCACATATCATGGCAGCATGGTATGCTCCCTTAGTCCTTCCTGTACCATTAGTCAATCTTCCACAAGATTATCAGTCCAAAATTCCGTTATATGATGCTAGTAATACCACAACAACATCTCAACATGTGGACAAGATGAATGACTACTTTGACATAAATGAAATCGATAATGAATCTGTCAAAATCAGATTGTTTGCTCAAAGTTTGGGGGGAGAAGTGAGAAAATGGTTTAAAGGTTTAACCCCCCATAGTATTAACGACCTCCAAGCCTTCCATCAAACATTCTTAAACAAATGGGAAGTAAGGAAAAACCCTCTCCAAGTCCTTGCCGACTATAAAAATCTCCATAGGAACCCTGGGGAAAGTGTACAAGCTTATTGTACCAGATTCAACAGTGTGTATAATGCACTTTCCCCTAAACTGAAACCTCCTCAGGGATCAGCCTTAAACAAATTTCCGGAAGGGTTTGATCCAGACATGACATATTCACTCAAAGAAAGAGTCTTTGCAACCCTTGAATATATGCAAAGAGGTGCTCTTTCTGTGGAAGTTAACCTCATGGAGAAGAGAGCAAGGATGAAAGTTGAAAAGAGAGTATCTTTTAGAGAGGAATCCACCCCTTCTACTTCAAGCTCAAAGATGGAAAGAATGATGGAAGAAATGATGAAGAAAATGAGCATTCTAGAGAGAGCACAAGCAAGTCTAAATCAAAACGCTCCTCAAAACAGAAACCAAAACCAGAATCAGAATCTTAGAAGAAATCAGCCTCCAAACAGACCTAGGGGAGATGATCAGCAGGTCATTCCTCCCTTTCATCAGAACTTTTTAAGTGAGGTTGAACAAACAGATCAAATAACAGAGGAGGATGATATAAACTTATTTGGGGTAGATGATGATGACTTTGAGGTTCATTATGATGAAAAACAAGGTCTTTATACGCCTTGTGATGACAGAAGAGAGGATAATCAGAATTACTATCAAAATATGGAAAACGCTGTCATAGAGCCTTTAAGGGAATATGAACTCAGAAGTAGATCTAATCAACAAACCCCCAACAATAAAACCTCTGACAAACTTTCTCAAAACAGCACTGCAACCAAGTCTAAAACAATCAAACAAAAGGACAAAGCGGTGGCTGTTGATTCTGGTAATGGTAAAGAGAAAGACACTCAAAATATCGAAAAACAGAGTGCCAACGTTAGTAGTGCTAGCACCTCAGTTAGTACTCCTGGAAAGACAACTGTTTCAACTGTAGATAAACCAAATCAGCAAGCTGTTATTGCTGATAAAGTGGCAGTAAACAAGGCTGAAGTCAATGCTTTGAAGAATCAAAACCTTTTCAGCCTAGAACAGGAAATCTCAAAGATCAAAATCTCTGTTCCTTTGACTGAGTTAGCTGCCCAACATGTATATAGGTCCAAAATTTTGAAGGCTTTAAACTTAGAAGATAACGAAGATACTCTCAATCTTGATGATGACCAACCAGAGCTTATTTTTGGTCCAAAGATTGAAGGAAAGTTCCAAGAAGGTCCTGTCCCTCCCTTTTATGTAAGCTTAAACATTCATGACAAAATTCTCCATAATGCTATGCATGATTCAGGTGCTTCCCATAATTTAATGCCAAAAGCTGTAATGGAAAGCCTGGGTCTTGAAATTACCAGACCTTACAAAGACCTGTACTCCTTTGACTCAAGCAGAGTTAAGTGTCTAGGATTGATTAAAGATCTCTGTGTTAATTTAGCCCAAATTCCAGCCAAATGTTTAGTCATGGATGTTGTGGTGGCTGATGTCCCCCCAAAGTATGGAATGATTTTATCACGATCTTGGGGGGCTAAGTTACAGGGAACTATGCAAATGGATATGACCATTGCAACTATCCCTGTTTTCAATCAGACTAGGAAGCTTTATAGGGAATCCCACATGCAGTACACAGTAACAAGTCAGGATCGGCCTCAAAACTCCCCTCTCTATGCTATAAACACGAGCCTCGATTCTTTTATCATGTTCAATAATGAATCACTCACAGAACAAATTATTTCAATGGAATCAATGGCTAAGATAAAAGAGGAGGAACACAACGCTAAATTGCCGAAACAGTCTATTGTGTCTGAAGATCCTAGCAAACTAAACTCAGATCTTGAACTACAAGTTGTCAATCCTTTGAACTTAAAACTTGACAGTCAGAAAGATAGTCCTCAATCCGATGAGAAACTTGGGGAATCAAATGATACAACGTCCATTCACCAAACTGAAAATCTGCTTCTCTGGACTATGTATTTTGATGGGTCATGCACCAAAACAAATGCTGGTGCAGGTGTCTGGATCACTAACACTGAAAATAATCATACAGAATGTATCTCATGCAAATTAAACTTTCAGTGTTCCAACAACATAGCAGAATATGAATCCCTTCTCTTAGGCTTGCATCTTTTGAAAAAACTAGGTGCCAAGAGAATCGATGTTTATGGATATTCTGAATTAATCATTAGGCAAGTTAATGGGGAGTATAATGCAAATCACCCAAGACTTAGGGCCTACAGGAATGATGTCGTTGATCTTTTGAAAACATTTGAGGAGTCCTCTTTATCTTTTGTCCCAAGAAAAAGAAACATTGCAGCCCATAATTTAGCCTTTGCTGCTAGAACCTGCCCAATGCTGTATGATGACACCTCTCAGATAAAATTCAGACTGGCTATCCCGGATAACAAGAAATATTGGCAGGTATTTGATGGAGATAAACAAATAGAAGACTTCATGCAATTCAGAAATGAGTTTGAACCCCATAGTTCAGATTCTGACTATGATACAGACTGCAGTGAAGAAAATTTTCTTGGTGAAGAAGAACCATCTCCACAGCTGGTAAATATAAACCTTCAGACTATCATATCTAAACACCAAACAGAATTAAGTCCAAAACCTGAAACAAAAGAAATGGAAACTCTGCATGCTAAGGATGATAGTTTGCCCAAGGGTTTGGCCCCTCTAGAAGAACTGTTTGATTTTGATGATGTGGCCAACAAACCGAAACTGGAACCTGTGGAAATTGAAGTGGAGGAATGTAATATAGGCAGTGAGGAAAAACCGAGATTGATCAAACTGTCTAAAACTTTACCAGCTCACATTAAACTCAAATACTTAGAGCTGTTTAAAGAATTTTCTGATGTTTTTGCATGGAGTTACGAAGATCTTAAATCCTATGACACTAAAATAATACAGCACAAAATCCCTCTTAAAGAAAACCAAAAACCATTCAAACAGAAACTGCGCAGAATCAACCCTGTCCAGTTGCCATTGGTTAAGAAGGAAATTATGAAGATGCACGATGCTGGTATTATTGTCCCTATTAGATATTCTGAGTGGGTATCCAATCTGGTGTCAGTTAGGAAAAAGACTGGAGAAATCAGGCTTTGTATAGACTTCAGGAATTTAAACAAAGCTTCATTGAAAGACAACTACCCTTTACCCAAGATGGATCATATTTTGCAAAGGGTGGTGGGGTCTAAAAGAATTTCTTTGTTGGATGGCTATTCAGGGTATAATCAAGTCCTATTCCACCCTGATGATCAATTAAAGACAGCTTTTACCACACCATGGGGCACTTTCATGTATGTGAAAATGCCTTTTGGTTTAATGAATGCTGGAGCAACCTTTCAGAGAGCCATGGACATAGCATTCTCGGAAGAATTAGGCTTCTTCATCATTATCTATCTTCATGATGTAACTGTGTTTTCAAAAACAGATGAAGAACATTTAGAACATTTGAGGAAAGTTTTCGAGAAGTGCAGAAGGTTTGGGATATCTTTGAACCCCAAGAAGACTTTATTTGGTCTCCAAGAAGGTAAGCTTCTTGGACATATAATTTCGGAGCAGGGCATAAAGATAGATCCCATGAGGATTGAGGCCATATTGCAAATCTCCCATCCTCGGAATATCAAAGAGTTGTAGTCTTTCATTGGAAAGATAAAACTTTTGAGAAGGTTCATCCCCAACTTGGCCGAGCTCCTTAGGGATATCACAAACATGTTGAAAAAGGAGCAAAGGGTGAAATGGACCTCGGAAGCAAAGACATCCTTTGAACTGGTGAAACAAGCGTTAACCAAAACACCGGTTCTCATAAGTCCTGATTTTTCAAAAGATTTTTATATCTTCTCATTTGCATCAGAACATACTATAGCTGCTGTCCTTTTACAGAAAAATCCACAAGGACAAGAGCAGCGCATTGCATTCTTTAGCAAGGCATTGAGGGATGCCCCTTTGAGGTATAACATTATGGAAAAACAGGCTTTTGCTTTGGTAAAAGCTTTAAAAGACTTCAGGGTATACATCCTTCACTCACACATTATTGCCTTTGTCCCAAATTCAGTTGTAAAGGACATTCTAACCCAGGATCCAGATGGTAAGAGAGGTAAGTGGATTGCTGTTATTCTTGAGTATGATTTAGAGATTAAACCCACTAAGCTTATCAAAGGTCAAGGTCTAGCTAGGTTAATGGCTGAATCAAATTGTGAAGTTCTTGATATTAATATGATTAATGCTTTGGATGACCAAGAAGAATTCTCAACCCCCATTTTTGAAGATTATTTTGCGAATTTTCCTTGGTATACTGATATTGTTTATGTTTTGATTAATTTAAACACACCTCCAGGTTTATCCAAAACAAAGGCAAGATTCCTAAAGTTAAAAGCTGTAAATTATTGCATTATTGATAAATGTCTTTATTGGAAAAATGCTAGTGGTATATTGCTTAAATTTTTGCCTGAGTTTGATGCAGAAAAGATTAAGCAGGAATTCCATGAAGGAGAGTGTGGAGGCCATTTGTACTGGAAGTCAACAGCCAACAAAATTTTGAGGGCTGGTTTCTATTGGCCTACTCTTTTTCCTGATGTACACAAACTGACAACCACTTGCCATAAATGCCAATTGTTCGAGGGCAAGAGAAAATTACTACCCCTTCCTCTACATCCAATCACTGTTGAAGCCCCTTTTCAGCAGTGGGGACTTGACTTCATAGGAGAAATCCACCCATCATCTTCTGCTCAACACAGGTGGATCCTTACTGCCACAGACTATTTCACTAAGTGGATAGAAGCCATTCCTTGTAGACAGGCCAATGATTCAGTTATCATTAAATTCATAGAAACCAACATCCTCTCCAGATTTGGCTGTCCTACCAAGATCATTACAGATAATGCAGCAGTATTTGGATCAAAGAGAATGGTGGAATTCTGTCACAAATACCAGATAGCATTAGGGCATTCCACAGCCTATTACCCTCAGGGTAATGGACTTGCAGAGTCTTCCAACAAAAGCTTAGTGAACATAATAAAGAAATTGTTGGAAGACAACAAGAAGTCTTGGCACACAAAGCTGAACCATGCACTCTGGGCTGACAGATTGACATTGAAGAAATCCATTGGTATGTCACCCTTCCAGCTTGTGTACGGTACTGATGCAATTTTTCCTAACAGCCTTGGTGTACCGGTTATGAAGTTATTTCAGGAGTTACAGACTGAAGAGAATTACATAATCAGAAGAATAAATCAGACCATTCATCTTCAGCAAACCAGGGAGGAAGTGTACAACAAAGCATTGCAGAAGCAAGACAATATCAAGAAGATATTTGACAGAAGAACAAAGGCCAGCAATTTCAAAATTGGGGACAAATTTTTAAAGTGGGACTCAAAGAGGGAAGACAAGGGAAAGCATGGTAAATTTGAAAATCTATGGCTTGGCCCTTACTCTATTCATTCAGTTGCTGGAAACAATGCATTCTTCTTACAAAAACTGAATGGAGCAGAATTGTTTGGGGGTCCTGTCAATGGCAGGATGCTTAAGCATTATCTTTCCTAAAAGAATTTTCTGTTCTAAAAGCCTTTTTTATTTTTCTTTTTCCATTGTAAACATTTCATCCATCATTGCATTTAAAGTTATGAAAATTAGAAAATACAAAAACAAAGAAAAGATGAAAAGAGGGCAGGAATGAAAACAAGAAAGGCAAGGCCCCATGCCAAAAAAGAGAAATGAATCTGAAAGTGTGCAAGCTTAAATGCCACTCCTTGAAACACACTTCTAATTGGTCAAACTGTTTAATCTTCACTAATTAGCTTTCAATTTTCTGCTGATAGGGTAGCAAATTTGATTTGCCAAACTGTTTAATCTTGGCTTATCAGTAGATAGATTAGGGTAGAAATGAAGGTTCAAACAAACTCAAAATCTGAACCAAAGTTCCCAACAGAGAGATGACTCAAGACTGTGTTATCTTCTGAGTCAAAGAATGTAAAGACCTGGTTCTAACTCGCTCAAAACTTGAACCAGAAGAGAAGCAAAGATAGCTCACCAAAAGAAAAAGACAGAGCTGTGAATATAAGAGAAGGCCATAATAAGAAATTTTCAGATCTTAAGCCTTCCATTTTTTATTTAAAATTTTCTGCAAATAATAATCTATGTGCAGCTTGTCTTTATGCCATAGATCATAGCAAGTCAAACAGTTTAATCTTGACTTGACTATTTTTAAATTTCTGTTGTAGAATTTAGAGAATGAAAGTTTGTTGGACTGTTTAATCCCAATAGACAGTAGATTAGGTAGAGGAATATCTGAGCTCAACTGTTTAATCTGAGTTCAGGGAGAAATAAGGAGTAGAAATAGATTAGATTTCCTGTTTTCAAAAGAATAAAATGTTGTGAATAGAGTGTGCCAATCCAAGTGCACTCTGATGAAGAAAAAATGTTAGATCAGTAGGATTGGGTAGGTAGAAGTTGTATTGATGAAATTCATCTCTCTTTCATGACTGACATTATTTTGTCAAGAAGAAAGAAAAAGCAAGTAATGGGTCAGACACCAATCAGCATCCCAGAGAAATCAAGACTGAATTCTTGATACCTTCAAGAAGGCACCATCCCCAAGTGGAGCCACTGTTAGCCACCTATATTTTCAATTATATCAGCTGGTGGCTAAGTATTCTTTGCAGCCTTCAAGAAACAAATTCAGGCCTAAAATTGTTGGTGCTTGAAGACTGTTGGTGAGATCATAAACTGCTGGTTGGTTCTTCATATTTTTCCTTCTCCCCAGTCTCTGATTCTTCGAGAAAATCCAAGTCGAAAACTACTGCATCCTCTTTCTTTTCCCCTCCTTTGCTTCCATCTTACCTTCATTCTTCATCTTCCTTTCATTCCCAAAAACCCCACTAAACCATATGAGTTTCCTTGTTCCTTCAATAAATCTCATTTCCCAAGGCTAAAAACCCACTTTTTGGCCTATCGGAACCCTTTTCCTTTTTCAAAAAATCATTGAAAATCATATAAAAACGCCTATTTTCCGCGCGCTGGTTTTAGCCCCTCAGGCTAAGCTCCTGCCTTTTCTCCATCCATATGCCCCGACGCCTGAACCGTGTGTTAAATCCGACAGGCGCTTAACACTTGGAATTGATTTATTACCCGAAAACATTGAAAAACCTTCATAAAAACACGAAAATCGGGTTTTATTTTATTTTTCCGCCAAAGAGATTACGTTAAAACTCAACCGTCGATCTGTCCCGCAGATCAACGGTGCGGAGTGAGTCTCCACCTGGTGGACCCCCCCCTTTTTTTCCCCACGTCCGTTTCTAAAAAACCATGGTATGTATCCCGCACCGCTTTCCGCGATAAATGGTTTTATCCCGTCGGCCAGCGATTCCACACGCCGGCCGACACGTGTCTTCCACCTCGGTCCAAAACCGCCGTGAAAATCCCATCACCCGCGCGTTAAATCTCGTCCCGTGGCCCCGCAGCGGGATTCACCCTCGCCGTCGGATCTGGGCCCTCCCATCCGACGACTGCTAATCGCCATTCCTGCCCGGCCTTTAACGAACTTGTCCGCTTGTAAAGGTTCCCCAGGCGCGTTCGAAAAGCCGATCCCCGCTGTCGATCTCTATAGATCGACGACTTACATTCACTCTCCCGATTCCATTGTGCAGTCCACCTTTTTCCCCGTTGACTGTTCAAAATGCTCCCAACCGTTGATCGCAATACGATCAACGGCTCTGATCGCTCCATTTTCTTGCACGTCCTCCGATGCAGTCTATCCATATAACGCAGGATTTCCTCATTTTTCTTGTATTTTGCAGGTTTTTAAGGTTTTTTCTTCGTGTTCTATGAAAATCTAAAGGATGAGGGTGACGACTCCAGTCCTTCCGATTAATCCATAGAATCAACCACAGGGTGAAGAATAAAGATATCAACAAGGTTTCATGAGCCTTGGTTGCTACGCATCCCTGTAAAGCTTGAAGAATGCCGCCGACATCGACGCAGGGAAGAGTATCAGATTTTGAAGACAGAATGAACCAGGGCAGCAGTTTTATGGATAGATTGGCGGGGATTACGGCTAAGACGGCTACCAAAAGCCTAATCCCCAGCTTCTCTCATGGATTAAAGCAAAACCTAAAAAGTGCTCATCAGACAATTGCCTCCACCGCCATACTTTGAGGCAAATTGATTCCTCAACCACCACAGTGCCACCTATTGCCTCAGAATGCTCAATCAGAGGAGGAATTTATTGAACAAGATCAGATATTATGCCTCGGAACAACCAAAGAAGTTATTACTGCACCATATTTAATGAGAGAATGTTTGCAGAAGTAACCCTAACAGTACGCAGAGCCTCAAAGGTCAAACAAAAGCTCCCTTCGAGCTTACTTCTTAAGTGTAAACACATTAATGCAATGTAACACCTGTAGAATTTCTTCATCGAGCCTCACGGGGTCAGGAAGACATTAATTCTGCATTAATTGTATTTGAGATATTTTTATCAGATTTCACCTCCTCATCCTTCTATAAATACTCCAGAAGAAGATGAGTGAGGGGTTGGATTAGTTGGTTGTCAATGTAATTGCTGAAGCGCTGTAGCTATTTCTGAGTGGAAAACTCTTGACTGTAAATAGTGGTTTCATAGGCTCTTGGAGCTCTGCTTGTAACAAATAGGTTAGGTTGTGAAGAGAGATGGATTAAAACATTTGGACTTGAAGATTGTAACCGGTTTGAAGCAATCAATACAAGCTGATTTATGGGATCCTGGTCTATGCTGATGGTGATGTTATTCTCACTGTAACTTGTCATTTTATTTCTGTTTTCAATTTGTTTCATTTTCCACTGTAAAGAACAGTTTAAATAGTGTTAGAGTTTGCTGTATATCAGTAACCTTCTCTGGCTGAAAAATATTTATCCCAATGTTTTCTTCTAATTGTGTTATTTAGAAATGATTTAATTCAGTCTAAGCATAGAGATGCTGGCGTTCCCTCATCTTTTCGTCACTGCTGAATGTTATTTTTAAATGTTACTTTCATATATGTTGTGTAAGGAATGAATTGAGGAAATCAAAGGTTAGCCTTGAGTCCCTTTCTTGTTTGCTCAACTATTTGTCTGTTTCCCTTAGGATGTGTCAAAAGATGACTAGTTTCGAAGTACTTATCAGATCTTGGGCCATTCTGTGTTATCTTGGTGATTGTCTTGGAAGTAAATTCATAAAGAAGAATCAGAGAGGATCGTGATGAGTCCCACCACTCAGCCTTTCCGCTCTAAAGGTTGCCTTCAAGTTTCCCTTTGTTTTTTAATCTCGTGTTTTATTAGAAGTGCATCAAAGCAATGGATAGTTTCAAAGTACTTACCGATCCTAGTTTGCTTCATGTTTTTCTTAAGTGCCCGGGTCAAAGGTCAAGTTAGTTTCAAAGTACTTTCACTTCGCTGCCCGGGTCGTCTTTGTCTCCGCATCAATTAATTTCTTTAGAGCCCACTACATTCCATAAATCAAACTTCAAAGAGATCCTTAGGCCTAGATGACTTGCCCCATAGATTACTCTTGAACCTGGATGTTTCAATTAAATTCTCTTATGACTCCATAGCCCAATGGATTGAAAACTTGCCATCATCTTTCTTTAGAATCAAAGCTTATTCTGTTCACTTGCAACTTCTCACCTTTGAACCTATTTGCATATAGATCTTTCCGTCTCAGACAACAACTATGTTCAACCATCTAAGAAAACCAAACAAAACCCTTGGCCTTCATAACTAGCCTAATACCATCACCCTAAACTTCAAAGACAATATCCATCTTTGTACATATTGGAGAGATCCCTCTCCGGATTCAGGAGGGATAGATCCTAGAATCCCAAAGTTGGTTGAAATGATGTTAACTCTGTGATCGGACTTTGCCAATATTGCTTGTTACAGAGACCTAACATGTAGTATGAATGAGGAAAGGGTTATTTGGTGGAGGAAACCCTAATAGGAGTGGGACCCATGGAGAGGGGCTTTCATTTGTTTAAAAGGAGGGCAAGGCAACCATTGTTTCTCATGCTTGTATTATTCATATCAATTGTCCATTAGACAATTGTGCATTCTTTGTTGCTTAGCAAGAATTGCCGGAGGAATTCCTTGTTGAGATTCAACAAGATGATGAGCTTAGTGAAAAGAGTCGCCTTCACTAAGTGGACCCGCAAGCTATTTTTGGTGCAAAGTCTATTTTTAGACATGACGATCATATTCTATGAGTTGCAGGATGCTATTTATGGATGGTTGGTCAAGTTGGAAAAATAGATGGACTTCTATTTTTAGACATATTGGCCGGAATCTATTTTTAGATTACCAGTCTAAAAATAGATATGTCGAATATTATTAGCTCTTAACAATATTTGGACTCTAAACATTATCTTATTCTCTTGGAGCACTTCAGTTAAGTGCACAGATGTGGCACAACAGCTGACAAAAGGAATTACACCATTCCTGAGGGTTTACTGGAGCTAATGGATGGAGACTTCAGTTAGAACTCATGTGACAGAGTTTGGTGGAGTTAGAGAAGTAGTTGGTGGAGTTGTATTCATTTTAACTCAGTTAGACTCAGTTGAGCTACTTGTATCTAGTCTAACTAATTGATACACTAATGAGAGTGGTGTGAATTAATTAGTTTATTAATTCACTAAATAATAACTCATTAATCAACTGAATAATACATTAGTTAACTACAGTGCATGGCAGTTTCAGTGGAGACCAGTGGAGAGATAGGTGAAAGGGCAAGTGTGACTATCAGTTGTGACTATAGTGATGCATTGATTGCATCCAACACTCAGTGGAGATGCCAATGAGGATTGTGTGAGAAATTATAGGGAAATTCGAGTTCATTCAGAGCCATTCTTTAGCTAGGATTGCGCAGTAGAGGCTGGCTAGCAGGTGGCAAAGATCGGTGCATGGATTTGCAAGATCGGGCTTGATTAGTGTGTAGCAATTGTATTGTACTGAGAGCTTGATATGATCAGCTTTGTATGAGGATTGTTACATGATCTCTATGACATATATTATATACAGATATTTGGGGTTTTCAGCTTCAGACTTTCCCGTTAAACAACTGTGTTAATGTGTGTGAATGTTTATTGTTTCATGTGTGCATTGCAATCTTGATTTAATTTCCGCAAATGATCAATGGTGGAATAGATTCTGTATTTTGCATGAAGTTAAAATAGTGTGAGATCAGGAGAATTTTGGACATATAATACATAATTTATATAATTTCTACATGGTATCAGAGTAGTTTATCGTTGGAGCAAATTGCAATTATTGAAGCGGTTGAGTTTTGTGCTGGTGGAATTCGAATTTGCTGCAATGTTTTCTTGGTGTCGAAGTTGAGCATTCATTGAAATGTCTTTCAACGGATTGTGATTGGAGTATGCCCTTGATGGTAGCTTGAATTATATTTCATGGAAGGATAGGATGGAGGCAGTGCTGGATGATAATGGGTTGAAGGAGTTCATAGATGCTGATATTCTGAAACTTGCTTCTAGCGATGCAACTGCACTTGACTCATGGAAAAAGAAGACAGCAAAGAGTCGAAGAATTTTGTTGGAAGGTGTGAAGGACCACATTGTGTCCAGACTTCACGGTAAAGCTACTCCATTCTTAATGTGGAAGGCTTTGACATACTTGTTCCAAAGCAGAATCGACCAGAGGAACTTGGCGCTTAAAGACAAGCTCATAAAAATAAAAATGGAGAAAGGCGAGAGCATACCAAAATACCTCAGAAAGTTTGTCCACTGCAAGGATGAGCTGGGAAGTGTGGGGGTTACTGTTGATGAAGAAGACTTGGTGAGCTTTTCTCTCCTTGGGCTTCCAAAGAGTTGGCATAGCTACGAGGACTCTGTCAATGGTCGAGAGAAACTATCAGGATGGGAGCGACTTTGGTCGGATCTTGTGGAGGAGGAGATAAGGCGGGGTACCAGGGATGGATCTTCATCAAAGAATGAAGATGAAGAAAATTTCACTTTGGCTGCCAAAGCAAGGAAAGGGAAGGGGAAGAAAAATCCTTCTCAATCTAGTGTGAAAGGCAAGAAGCAGGACTTGTCCAAGGTGAAGTGCTTTCACTGTCACCAACACGGACATTTCGCCACTAATTGTCGATAGAAGAAGAAAAATAAGCAGGCTGCTGGATATGCAGCTGGAGAGGCCTTAGCCTCGCAGTTTCAGCTAGATTTTTCTCTGATTGCATGTTTGGTTTCAAGTGTGATGGGATCAGTGTGGTTTCTTGACAGTGATGTGTCTTTCCATATGACCGGAGACAAATATTTGTTTAGTGATCTGGATGAAAAGGATCTTGGAGTGCAAATCGAGATGGGCGATGATGGTAGGTACAGTGCGACTGGTATCGGGACCATTTCCTTTGAGAGGGAGTCTGGCAAACCTTTCATCTTGAAGGATGTCATGCATGTTCCAGGATTGAAGAAGAATCTGATCTCTCTGGCGATGTTGGAAGACAAGGGTTATGATGTTGTTTTTAGCGAGGGAAAAGCCTTCCTGTGCAGTAAAACAACTGGTCAAACCAGGAGGATAGGGATTCAAGTTAAGAATATTTATCAATTGCAGGTTGATGGCTACGCAGAAATGGCAAGCAAAGCAGAAGGAGTGGTGAGTCGAGATGAGGGTGAATTGTGGCATAGGAGATTGGGCCATCTTCACCATGGTGCTTTGAAAATTTTGTAGCAGATTTCTACCGGGCTTCCCAAGGGTACACTTGCATAGTCAGATCAGTGCAAGGGATGTACTTTGGGAAAATATGTGAAGACCACCTTTCATGAGAAGGATAGTCACGCCACGACGATCCTTGAGAGAATTCACACAGACGTGTGTGGACCTTTCTTAGTTGCTTCAACAGGGAAACACAGGTATTATGTGATATTTGTTGATGACTTTTCTTGTAAGTGTTGGATCTTCTTCATGCAGAAGAAGAGCGAGACATGCTCAAAGTTCTGTGAGTTCAAGGCGCTGGTTGAGAAAGAGTCGAGGAAGCATGTGAAAGCTCTAAGGAGTGATAATGGTGGTGAATACATCTCTAGAAAATTAAAAGACTTCTGCAACAAAGAAGGAATTTGAAGAGAACTCATAGCACCTCATAACCCACAGCAGAATGGGGTTGCGGAGAGAAAGAACAGAATGATCATGGGTGCTGCACGGGCGATGTTGCATGATCAGGGCCTTCCCATACACTTGTGGGCTGAGGCATGCAACACTACGGTTTATGTGCAAAACCGTTGTCCTCATCGAGTACTTGGCATGAGTACACCCGAAGAGGCGTTTTCTAGTAACAAGCCTGATATTTCTCATTTGAAGATTTTTGGCTCACCTGTTATATTCATGTGACGAAGGATGCCAAGAAGAAGCTGGAGCTGACCGTATAGGTTGGGATATTTGTGGGGTACACAGAAACACCCCACAATTATCGTGTGTATTTTCTAGATAGTCGGATGACTGTTGTGCGACGGTATATCAAATTTCATGAGGAGAAAGCCATGAAGTTGTCACTTGAGAGGGAGCTACACTTCCATGCAGATGAGGAGCTAATTTTTCCTAAAGATGAGCCTCAGGATGTGGATCAGCCACAAGAGGAGTTTCATGGAGTAGAAGAAACCACTCATGCAGCGCCAAACATCAGAGGGCGAAAGCGCACTACAGAAGCTAAGCGACTGAATCTTGATGCAGCACAGAATGTAGGAGCACCTACATCACAGCATAGACAGAGATAGTCACCTGACCGATTTACTGGATACATGGCTCTGATGAGCAAGTGTATCGTGACAGAGCCATCCTCTTTCGAGGAAGCTATGGAGGATCCTGCATGGGTAGATGCCATGGTGGAAGAGTATGATTCGATTGTCAGAAACATTGCATGGGAGATTGTCCCAAGGCTGTGTTAGCCACCTATATTTTTCGATTATATCAGCTGGTGGCTAAATTTTCTTTGCAGCCTTCAAGAAATAAATTCAGGCCTAAAATTGTTGGTGCTAGAAGTCTGTTGGTAAGATCATAAACTGCTGGTTGGTTCTTCATACTTTTCCTCTTCTCTGCCTCTGATATTCCATGAAAAAATCCTAGTCAAGTATTGCTCCATCCTCCTCCTTTTTCCCTTCCCCTGTTTCCGTCTTACCTTCATTTATTCAGTTTTCTTTCATCCATAAAAATCCCACCAAACCCTGTAATATTCCTTACCCCTCCAATAATCTCATTTCCTAAGGTTAAAAACCCACTTTTTTAGCCTATCGGAACCTTTTTCTTCTTCAAAAAATCATTGAAAATCATATAAAAACGCCTATTTTCTATGCGCTGGTTCTTCAGCCCCTCAGGCTAAGCCCCTGCTCGTCTTTCTCCACATATTCGAGCGCTGGAACCAACGGTCCAGCCTTTAGGCGCTTAATCAAAAAATAACCCCTCCCCGCCACATTTTTCCTTTGAAAAACCAAAAACCCACATTTCTAAAGTTTCAGCTGGGAAGTTTTAAATCACGTGTTTACATTTCATGATCAACCAGAGCCGTCGATCTTCTCCCCAGATCCGACGGAGCGGAACGAGCCCCCACCTGGTGGACCCCCCCTTCCCGCGCTGTTTCCTGTTTCCGCCGGTTTCATCCCGCACCGCTTTCTGCGTAAGGCTGGTTTTCCCCGTCGGCCAGCGATTCCACACGCTGGCTGACACGTGTCCTCCACCTCGTTCCAAAACCGCCGTACAAATCCCATTGCCCGCGCGCTAATCCTCGTACCATAGCCCAGCAGCGGGATCCGCCTCCACCGTTGGATTTGGGCCCTCCAATCTGACGGTTGCCAATCGCCCGATCCTCCCGGTCTTTAACGAACTTGCCCGCCTGTTAAATCTCCCCCGACGCGTTTGAAAGCTGATCCCCACCGTCGATCTCCGCAGATCAACGGCTCTCATTCATTCTCCTGATTCCATGGTACAAGTTCACTTTTTCTCCGCTGACTTTCAGAAATGCTCCCGACCATTGATCGCAATACGATCAACGACTCAGATTGCTCCATTTTCCCGCACGCTCTCCGATGCAGTCTATCCATATAACGCAGGATTTTCTCATTTTTCTTGTATTTTGCAGGTTTTAAGGTTCTTTCGTCGTGTTTTAATGAAAATCTGAAGAATGAGGGTGACGACTCCCGTCCTTCTGATTAATCCAGAGAATCGACCGCAGGGTGAAGAATAAAGATATCAACAAGGTTTCATGAGCCTTGGTTGCTACGTGTCCCTGTAAAGCCTGAAGAATGCAGTCAACATCGACGCGGGGAAGAGTATCAGATTTTGAAGACAGAATGAACCAGAGCAGCAGTTTTATAGATAGATTGGCGGGGATTACGGCTAAGACGGTTATCAAAATCCTAATCCCCGGCTTCGAGCACAGATTAAAGCAAAACCTAAAAGTGTTCATCAGATGTTGCCTCCACCGCCATACTTTGGGGAAAATTGATTCCTCAACCACTGCAGTGCCACCTATTGCCTCAGAATGCTCAATCAGAGGATGAATTTATTGAACAAGATCAGATATTATGCCTCGGAACAACCAAAGGAGTTATTTCTGCGCCAGATTTAATGACAGAATGTTTGCAGAGTAACCCTAATAGTACGCAGAGCCTCAAATGTCAACAAAAGCTCCTTCCGAGCTTACTTCATAAGCACAAGCGCATAAATGCAGTAGAACACCTGTATAAATTCTTCATCGAGCCTCCCAGGCCAGGAAGACATTAATTCTGCATTAATTGTATTTGAGATCTTTTTATTAGATCTCACCTCCTCATCCTTCTATAAATACTCCAGAAGAAGATGAGTGAGGGGTTGGATTAGTTGGTTGTCAATGTAATTGTTGAATTGTTGTAGCTGTTTCTGAGTGGAAAACTCTTGACTGTAAATAGTGGTTTCATAGGCTCTTGGAGCTCTGCTTGTAACAGATAGGTTAGATTGTGAAAAGAGATGGATTAAAACATTGGATTTGAAGATTGTAACCGGTTTGAAGCAATCAATACAAGCTGATTTATGGGATCCCGGTCTATGCTGATGGTGATGTTATTCTCACTGTAACTTGTCATTTTATTTCTGTTTTCAATTTGTTTCATTTTCCACTATAAAGAACAGTTTAAACAGTGTTAGAGTTTGCTGTATATCAGTGACCTTCTCTGGCTGAAAAATCTTTATCCCAATGTTTTCTTCTAATCGTGTTATTTAGAAATGATTTAATTCAGTCTAAGCACAGAGATGCTGGCGTTCCCTCATCTTTTCGTCACTGCTGAATGTTATTTTTAAATGTTACTTTCATGTATGTTGTGTAAGGAATGAATTGAGGAAATCAAAGGTTAGCCTTGAGTCCCTTTCTTGTTTTCTCAACTATTTGTCTGTTTCCCTTAGGATGTGTCAAAAGCTGACTAGTTTCAAAGTACTTATCAGATCTTAGGCCATTCTGTGTTATCTTGGTGATTGTCTTGGAAGTAACTAAGTAAAGAAGAACTAGGAGAGGATCAGGGTGAGTCCTAGCCCACTAGTTTCTGCTCCAAAGGTTGCCTTCAAGTTTCCCTTCGTTTTTAGTCTATGTTCTATTAGAAGTGTATCAAAGGCCGGATAGTTTCAAAGTACTTACCAGATCCTAGTTTGCTTCTATGTTTTTCTTAAGTGCCTGGTCAAAGGCTGGCTAGTTTCAAAGCACTTACCAGATCCTGGGCTGCTCTTTGTTCTGCATCTGTTAATTCCCTTTCTTTTTGTATCACCCCATTCCATAAATCAAACTTTAAAGAGATCCTTAGGCCTAGATGACTTGCCCCATAGATTACTCTTGAACCTGGATGTTTCAATTAAATTCTCTTATGACTCCATAGCCCAATGGATTGAAAACTTGCCATCATCTTTCTTTAGAATCAAAGCTTATTCTGCTTGCTTGCAACTTCTCACCTTTGAACCTATTTGCATATAGATCTTTCCGCCTCAGACAGCAACTATGTTCAACCATCCGAGAAAACCAAACAAAACCTTTGGCCTTCATAACTAGCCTAATATCATTTCCCAAAACTTCAAAGACAATATCCATCTTTGTACATATTGGAGAGATCCCTCTCCGGATTCAGGAGGGCTAGATCCTAGAATCCCAAAGTTGGTTGAAATGATGTTAACTCTGTGATCGGACTTTGCCAATCTTGCTTGTTACAGAGACCTAACATTTTTGGCGACTCCACTGGGGAAGTTTAACCCAGTCAATCTCTGGTTCCATGACAATTGTTCTATTTTGCAGCTGAGCCACCAGGACCTAACATTTTTGGCGACTCCTCTGGGGAGCTTACCCAGAATCTTCCTAAAATCTTGAGAGTCATAAGCAGCCTTTTCAAGCACTACCAAGAAATGGTAATTAAGATGAAGCTCAGTTGAATCAGTGACAAACTAGGTCAGCCCTAATATTCTTTTTAGTTTTTATCTAACCTTGGAAAATCAGCTAGCTTAGCCATAAGGATAGACTGTCTTTGTTTCATAACCGTAGCTAAGTTTTGAGGCAAAGTTAGGACATTCTCTTAAACCACAAATATAAACAATTCAGAAAATACCAAAAACATTTCAGATTGGTAGTAAAACACTAGTTTTGATATCTTGTATACGTCTTTGATGTGCTTTACCCTATACTCTTAGACATAGTCTAGAAAGGGCCAGGTAGCCTCTGGATCTCATCCTCTTTTAGGGGTGACATATCTGGTAAATGCCCTCCCAGTCAATCTCTGGTTAGAGTTTGTTGTGTTTTGAGATATCCTTGAAAATGAATGTTTCACAAACACTGTGGTGGACAGTGTACTCCTTTGAAAACACTCTGAATTTTCCACCTGGCGACTCCACAATCCTAAACAGACCTTAAGACTCCACTGAGGAAGAACCCTTATCATTATAAAATCATTCAAACTCAGTTAGAGGGCTGTGGGATTTAAAAATTGAGGAAACAGATTAGTTAACCATCTAAAGATTGTCATATCTGGTTGAACTTTTCTTGTTTAGTTGGGTCTAAACATATAAAAATTGTGGCTCCTAAAAATATTCACACTAGAGCCCATCCTGACCCAGATCCTCCTGAAATAGTTGATAACCCAGAAAGAATTCTTAGGAAGTCTCCTAGGATACAATCTTCAACTATTTTCAGACCACCCCTAAGAGCTAATTCAGTCCCTGAAAACCTTTCAGCTCTTCATGAATCACAAATTGACTTATTAAACCCATTCAGAACTAGGTCATTTGGTGATTTAGATCAGTTATATTATGAGCCTACACTTTCATCTCCCGAAACAAGTGAAACTCTTGGGAATAGAGAATCAACACCTCCTGATTTTCATTTCTTACATAATCTAGGTGTCTCTCATCCGAGATCAGCTCAGAGATCTACTGTTGTTCCACTTCTGTTCATCTTTCATCCACTGTTCAAACCACTCCACTTCAACCCACACCTCCTCTTGTAAATCCACCCCCACCACATATCATGGCAGCATGGTATGCTCCCTTAGTCCTTCCTGTACCATTAGTCAATCTTCCACAAGATTATCAGTCCAAAATTCCATTATATGATGCTAATAATACCATAACAACATCTCAACATGTGGATAAAATGAATGACTACTTTGACAGAAACGAAATTGATAATGAGTCTGTCAAAATCAGATTGTTTGCTCAAAGTTTGGGGGGAGAAGTGAGAAAATGGTTTAAAGGTTTAACCCCCCACAGTATTAACGATCTCCAAGCCTTCCATCAAACATTCTTAAACAAATGGGAAGTAAGGAAAAACCCTCTCCAAGTCCTTGCCGACTATAACAATCTCCATAGGAACCCCGGGGAAAGTGTACAAGCTTATTGTACCAGATTTAACAGTGTGTATAATGCACTTTCCCCTGAACTGAAACCTCCTCAGGGATCAGCCTTAAACAAATTTCCTGAAGGGTTTGATCCAGACATGACATATTCACTCAGAGAAAGAGTTTTTGCAACCCTTGAAGATATGCAAAGAGGTGCTCTTTCTGTGGAAGTTAACCTTATGGAGAAGAGAGCAAGGATGAAAGCTGAAAAGAGAGTATCTTTTAGAGAGGAATCCACCCCTTCCACCTCAAGCTCAAAGATGGAAAGAATGATGGAAGAAATGATGAAGAAAATGAGCATTCTAGAGAGAGCGCAAGCAAGTTTAAATCAGAACGCTCCTCAAAACAGAAACCAAAACCAGAATCAGAATATCAGAAGAAATCAACCTCCAAACAGACCCAGGGAAGATGATCAGCAGATCATCCCTCCCTTTCATCAAAACTTTTTAAGTGAGGTTGAGGAAACAGATCAAATAACAGAGGAAGATGACATAAACTTATTTGGGGTAGACGATGATGACTTTGAGGTTCATTATGATAATAAAAAAGGTCTTTATACACCTTACGATGACAGGAGAGATGATAATCAGAATTACTATCCAAATATGGAAAACGCTGTCATAGAGCCTTTAAGAGAATATGAACTCAGAAGTAGATCTAATCAAAAAACCCCCAACAATAAAACCTCTGACAAACCTTCTCAAAACAGCACTGCAACCAAGTCTAAAACAATCAAACAAAAGGACAAAACAGTGGCTGTTAATTCTGGTAATGGTAAAGAGAAAGACACTCAAAATATCGAAAAACAGAGTGCAAACATTAGTAGTACTAGCACCTCAGTTAGTACTCCTGGAAAGACAACTGTTTCAACTGTAGATAAACCAAATCAGCAAGCTGTTATTGCTGATAAAGTGGCAGTAAACAAGGCTGAAGTCAATGTTTTGAAGAGTCAAAACCTTTTTAGCCTAGAACAGGAAATCTCAAAGATCAAAATCTCTGTTCCTTTGACTAAGTTAGCTGCCCAACATGTATATAGGTCCAAAATTTTGAAGGCTTTGAACTTAGAAGATAACGAAGATATTCTCAATCTTAATGATGACCAACCAGAGCTTATTTTTGGTCCAAAGATTGAAGGAAAGTTTCAAGAAGGTCCTGTCCCTCCCTTTTATGTAAGCCTAAACATTCATGACAAAATTCTGCATAATGCTATGCATGACTCAGACGCTTCCCATAATTTAATGCCAAAAGCTGTAATGGAAAGCTTGGGTCTTGAAATTACCAGACCTTACAAAGATCTGTACTCCTTTGACTCAAGCAGAGTTAAGTGTCTAGGATTGATTAAAGATCTCTGTGTTAATTTAGCCCAAATTCTAGCCAAATGTTTAGTCATGGATGTTGTTGTGGCTGATGTCCCCCCAAAGTATGGAATGCTTTTATCACGATCTTGGGGGGCTAAGTTACAGGGGACCATGCAAATGGACATGACCTATGCAACTACCCCTGTTTTCAATTAGACTAGGAAGCTTTATAGGGAATCCCATATGCAGTACACAGTAACAAGTCAAGATCGGCCTCAAAACTCTCCTCTCTATGCCATAAATACGAGCCTTGATTCTTTCATCATGTTCAATGATGAAACAACTCACGGAACAAATTATTTCAACAGAATCAATGGATGAGATGAAAGAGGAGGAACACAACGCTAAATTTCCGAAACAGTCTATTGTGTCTGAACATCCTAGCAAACTAAAATCAGATCTTGAACTGCAAGTTATCGATCATTTGAACTTAAAACTTAACAGTCAGAAAAACAGTCCTCAACCCGATGAGAAACTTGAGGAATCAAATGATGCAAAGTCCATACACCAAACTGAAAATCTGCCTCTCTGGACTATGTATTTTGATGGGTCATGCACCAAAACAAATGCTGGTGCAGGTGTCTGGATCACTAACACTGAAAATAATCATACAGAATGTATCTCATGCAAATTAAACTTTCAGTGTTCTAACAACATAGCAGAGTATGAATCCCTTCTCTTAGGCTTGCATCTTTTGAAAAAATTAGGTGCCAAGAGAATCGATGTATATGGGGATTCTGAATTAATCGTTAGGCAAGTTAATGGGGAGTATAATGCAAATCACCCCAGACTTAGGGCCTACAGGAATGATGTCATTGATCTTTTGAAAACATTTGAGGAGTCCACCTTATCTTTTGTCCCAAGAAAAAGAAACATTGCAGCCCACAATTTAGCCTTTGCTGCTGGAACCTGCCCAATGTTGTACGATGACACCTCTCAGATAAAATTCAGACCAGCTATCCCAGATAACAAGAAATATTGGCAGGTATTTGAGGGAGAGAAACAAATAGAAGACTTCATGCAATTCAGAAATGAGTTTGAACCCCATAGTTCAGATTCAGACTATGATACAGATTGCAGTGAAGAAAATTTTCTTGGTGAAGAAGAACCATCTACACAGCTGGTAGATATAAACCTTCAGACTATCATATCTAGAAACCAAACAGAATTAAGTGCAAAATCTGAAACAGAAGAAATGGAAACTCTGCATTCTAATAATGATAGTCTGCCCAAGGGTTTGGCCCCTCTAGAAGAACTGTTTGATTTTGATGATGTGGCCAACAAACCGAAACTGGAACCTGTAGAAACTGAAGTGGAGGAATGTAATATAGGCAGTGAGGAAAAACCGAGATTGATCAAACTGTCTAAAACTTTACCAGCTCACATTAAACTCAAATATTTAGAGCTGTTTAAAGAATTTTCTGATGTGTTCGCATGGAGTTACGAAGATCTTAAATCCTATGACACTGAAATAATACAGCACAAAATCCCTCTTAAAGAAAACCAAAAACCATTCAAACAAAAACTGCGCAGAATCAACCCTGTCCAGTTGCCATTGGTTAAGAAGGAAATTATAAAGATGCATGATGCTGGCATTATTGTCCCTATTAGATATTCTGAGTGGGTATCTAATCTGGTGTCAGTTAGGAAAAAGACTGGAGAAATCAGGCTTTGTATAGACTTCAAGAATTTAAACAAAGCTTCATTGAAAGACAACTACCCTTTACCCAAGATGGATCATATTTTGCAAAGGGTGGTGGGGTCTAAAAGAATTTCTTTGCTGGATGGCTATTCAGGGTATAATCAAGTCCTAGTCCACCCTGATGATCAATTAAAGAAGATTTTACTACACCATGGGGCACTTTCATGTATGTGAAAATGCCTTTTGGTTTAATGAATGCTAGAGCAACCTTTCAGAGAGCCATGGACATAGCATTCTCGGAAGAATTGGGCTTCTTCATCATTATCTATCTTGATGATGTAACTGTGTTTTCAAAAACAGATGAAGAACGCTTAGAACATTTGAGGAAAGTTTTCGAGAAGTGCAGAAGGTTTGGGATATATTTGAACCCTAAGAAGACTTTATTTGGTCTCCAAGAAGGTAAACTTCTTGGACACATCATTTCAGAAGAGGGTATAAAGATAGATCCAAAGAGGATTGAGGCTATATTGCAAATCTCTCATCCTCGAAATATCAAAGATTTGCAGTCTTTCATTGGAAAGATTAACTTTTTGAGAAGGTTCATTCCCAACTTGGCTGAGCTCCTTAAGAATATCACAAACATGTTGAAAAAGGAGCAAGGGGTAAAATGGACCTTGGAAGCAAAGACATCCTTTGAGCTGGTGAAGCAAGCGTTAACCAAAACACCGGTTCTCATAAGTCCTGATTTTTCAAAATATTTTTATATCTTCTCATTTGCATCAAAACATACTATAGCTGCTGTCCTTTTACAGAAAAACCCACAAGGGAAATAACAGCCCATTGCATTCTTTAGCAAGGCATTGAGGGATGCCTCTTTGAGGTATAACATTATGGAAAAACAGGCTTTTGCTTTGTTAAAAGCTTTAAAAGACTTCAGGGTATACATCCTTCACTCACACATCATTGCCTTTGTCCCAAATTCAGTTGTTAAAGATATTCTAACCCAGGATCCAGATGGTAAGAGAGGTAAGTGGATTGCTGTTATTCTTGAATATGATTTAGAGATAAAACCCACTAAGCTCATCAAAGGTCAGGGACTAGCCAAATTAATGGCTGAATCAAATTGTGAAGTTCTTGATATTAATATGATTATTGCTTTGGATGACCAAGAAGAATTCTCAACTACCATTGTTGAAGATCATTTTGCGAATTCTCCTTGGTATACTGATATTGTTTATGTTTTGCTTAATCTAAATACACCTCCTGGTTTATCCAAAACAAAGGCAAGATTCCTAAAGTTGAAAGCTGTAAGCTATTGCATTATTGATAAATGTCTTTATTGGAAAAATGCTAGTGGTATATTGCTTAAATGTTTGCCTGAGTTTGATGCAGAAAAGATTAAGCAAGAATTCCATGAAGGAGAGTGTGGAGGCCATTTGTACTGGAAGTCAACAGCCAACAAAATTTTGAGGGCTGGTTTCTATTGGCCTACTCTTTTTCCTGATGTACACAAAATGACAACTACTTGCCATAAATGCCAATTGTTTGAGGGCAAGAGAAAGTTATTACCCCTTCCTCTGCATCCAATTACTGTTGAAGCCCCTTTTCAACAATGGGGACTTGACTTCATAGGAGAAATCCATCCACCATCTTCTGCCCAGCATAGGTGGATTCTTACTGCCACAGACTATTTCACTAAGTGGATAGAAGCCATTCCTTTTAGGCAGGCCAATGATTCGGTTATCATTAAATTCATAGAAACCAATATCCTTTCGAGATTTGGCTGTCCTACCAATATCATCACAGATAATGCAGCAGCATTCGGATCAAAGAAAATGGTGGAATTCTGTCATAAATACCAGATAACATTGGGACACTCCACAGCCTATTACCCTCAAGGTAATGGATTTGCAGAATCTTCCAACAAAAGCTTATTGAACATAATAAAGAAACTGTTGGAGGACAACAAGAAGTCTTGGCACACAAAGCTGATCCATGCACTTTGGGCTGACAGATTAACTCTGAAGAAATCCATTGGTATGTCACCCTTCCAGCTTGTGTATGGTACAGATGCAATTTTTCCTAACAGCCTTGGTGTACTAGTCATGAAGTTGATTCAAGAGTTGCAGACTGAAGAAAATGACATAATCAGAAGAATAAATCAGACCATTCATCTTCAGCAAACCAGAGAGGAAGTGTACAACAAAGCATTGCAGAAGCAAGACAATATCAAGAAGATATTTGACAGAAGAACAAAGGCCAGCAATTTCAAAATTGGGGACAAAGTTTTAAAGTGGGACTCAAAGAGGGAGGACAAGGGAAAGCATGGTAAATTTGACAATCTGTGGCTTGGCCCTTACTCCATTCATTCAGTTGCTGGGAAAAATGCATTCTTCTTACGAGAACTGAATGAACCAGAATTGTTTGGGGGTCCTGTCAATGGCAGGATGCTTAAGCATTACCTTTCTTAAATTTTTTCATGTTTGAAGCCTTTTTACCTTTTTCCGCTGTAAATATTCCATCCACCATTGCATTTAAGAGTTATAAAAAATCAAAAAATACAAAAACAAAGAAAGAAAGAAAAGAGGGCAGAAATGAAAACAAGAAAGGCAAGGCCCCATGCCAAAAAGAAAAATAAATCTGAAAGTGTGCAAGCTTAAATGCCACTCCTTGAAACACACTTCTAATTGGTCAAACTATTTAATCTTGACTAATTAGCTTTCAATTTTCTGCTGATAGGGTAGCAAATTTGATTTGCCAAACTGTTTAATCTTGGCTTATCAGTAGATAGATTAAGGTAGAAATTAAGGTTCAAAGAAACTCAAAATCTGAACCAAAGTTTCCAAAGAGATGACTCAAAACTACTCCAATTTCTGAGTCAAAGAGAAAAGACCTGGTTCTAATTCGCTCAAAACTTGAACCAGAAGAGAAGCAAAGATAGCTCACCAAAAAGGAAAAACAGAGCTGTGAAGATAAAAGAAGGCCATAATAAGAAATTTTCAGATCTTAAGCCTTCTGTTTTGGTTTAAAATTTTCTGCAAATAATAATCGATGTGCAGCTTGTCTTTATGCCATAGATCATAGCAAGTCAAACAGCTCAATCTTGACTTGACTATTTTTAAATTTCTGTTGTAGAATTTAGTGAATGAAAGTTTGTTGGACAGTTTAATCCCAACAAACAGTAGAATAGGTAGAGAAGCATCTGAGCTCAACTGTTTAATCTGAGTTCAGGGAGAAATAAGAAGCAGAAATAGACTAGATTTCCTGCTTTCAAAAGAATAAAATGTTGTGTAAAGAGTTTGCCAATCCAAGTGCACTCTGATGAAGAAAAAATGTTAGATCAGTAGGATTGGGGTAGGTAGAAGTTGTATTGATGAAATCCATCTTTATTTCATAAACTGATATTATTTTGTCAAAAGAAAAGCAAGAGCAAGAAGTAGGTCAAGCACCAGTCAGCATCCCAGAGAAATCAAGTCTGAATTCTTGATGCCTTCAAGAAGGCACCATCCCCAAGTGGAGCCACTGTTAGCCACCTATATTTTTTGATTATATCAGCTGGTGGCTAAATTTTCTTTGCAGCCTTCAAGAAACAAATTCAGGCCTAAAATTGTTGGTGCTTGAAGTCTGTTGGTAAGATCATAAACTGCTGGTTGGTTCTTCATACTTTTCCTCCTCTCTGCCTCTGATATTCCATGAAAAAATCCTAGTCAAGTATTGCTCCATCCTCCTCCTTTTTCCCTTCCCCTGTTTCCATCTTACCTTCATTTCTTCAGTTTCCTTTCATCCATAAAAACCCCACCAAACCCTGTAATATTCCTTACCCCTCCAATAATCTCATTTCCTAAGGTTAAAAACCCACTTTTTTAGCCTATCGAAACCTTTTTCTTCTTCAAAAAATCATTGAAAATCATATAAAAACGCCTATTTTCTATGCGCTGGTTCTTCAGCCCCTCGGGCTAAGCCCCTGCCCGTCTTTCTCCACATATTCGAGCGCTAGAACCAACGGTCCAGCCTTTAGGCGCTTAATCAAAAAATAACCCCTCCCCGCCACATTTTTCCTTTGAAAAACCAAAAACCCACATTTCTAAAGTTTCAGCTGGGAAGTTTTAAATCACGTGTTTACATTTCATGATCAACCAGAGCCGTCGATCTGCTCCCCAGATCCGACGGAGCGGAACGAGCCCCCACCTGGTGGACCCCCCCTTCCCGCGCTATTTCCTGTTTCCACCGGTTTCATCCCGCACCGCTTTCTGCGTAAGGCTGGTTTTCCCCGTCGGCCAACGATTCCACACGCTGGCCGACACGTGTCCTCCACCACATTCCAAAACCGCTGTGCAAATCCCATTGCCCGCGCGCTAATCCTCGTACTATAGCCCAGCAGCGGGATCCGCCTCCACTGTTGGATTTGGGCCCTCCAATCTGACGGTTGCCGATCGCCCAATCCTCCCGATCTTTAACGAACTCGCCCGCCTGTTAAATCTCCCCCGACGCATTTGAAAGCCGATCCCCACCATCGATCTCCGCAGATCGACGACTCTCATTCATTCTCCTGATTCCATGGTACAAGTTCACTTTTTCTCCGCTGACTTTCAGAAATGCTCCCGACCATTGATCGCAATACGATCAACGGCTCAGATTGCTCCATTTTCCCGCACGCTCTCTGATGTAGTCTATCCATATAACACAGGATTTTCTCATTTTTCTTGTATTTTGCAGGTTTTAAGGTTATTTCGTCGTGTTTTAATGAAAATCTGAAGAATGAGGGTGACGACTCCCGTCCTTCTGATTAATCCAGAGAATCGACCGCAGGGTGAAGAATAAAGATATCAACAAGGTTTCATGAGCCTTGGTTGCTACGTGTCCCTGTAAAGCCTGAAGAATGCAGTCAACATCGACGCGGGGAAGAGTATCAGATTTTGAAGACAGAATGAACCAGAGCAGCAGTTTTATAGATAGATTGGCGGGGATTACGGCTAAGACGGTTATCAAAAGCCTAATCCCTGGCTTCGAGCACAGATTAAAGCAAAACCTAAAAGTGTTCATCAGATGTTGCCTCCACCGCCATACTTTGGGGCAAATTGATTCCTCAACCACCACAGTGCCACCTATTGCCTCAGAATGCTCAATCAGAGGATGAATTTATTGAACAAGATCAGATATTATGCCTCGGAACAACCAAAGGAGTTATTTCTATGCCCGATTTAATGACAGAATGTTTGCAGAGTAACCCTAATAGTATGCAGAGCCTCAAATTTCAACAAAAGCTCCTTCCGAGCTTACTTCATAAGCACAAACGCATAAATGCAGTAGAACACCTGTATAAATTCTTCATCGAGCCTCCCAGGCCAGGAAGACATTAATTCTGCATTAATTGTATTTGAGATCTTTTATTAGATCTCACCTCCTCATCCTTCTATAAATACTCCAGAAGAAGATGAGTGAGGGGTTGGATTAGTTGGTTGTCAATGTAATTGCTGAAGTGTTGTAGCTGTTTCTGAGTGGAAAACTCTTGACTGTAAATAGTGGTTTCATAGGCTCTTGGAGCTCTGCTTGTAACAAATATGTTAGATTGTGAAAAGAGATGGATTAAAACATTGGATTTGAAGATTGTAACCGGTTTGAAGCAATCAATACAAGCTGATTTATGGGATCCTGGTCTATGCTGATGGTGATGTTATTCTCACTGTAACTTGTCATTTTATTTCATTTTTCAATTTGTTTCATTTTTCCACTGTAAAGAACAGTTTAAACAGTGTTAGGACTTGCTGTATATCAGTAACCTTCTCTGGCTGAAAAATCTTTATCCCAATGTTTTCTTCTAATTGTGTTATTTAGAAATGATTTAATTCAGTCTAAGCACAGAGATGCTGGCGTTCCCTCATCTTTTCGTCATTGCTGAATGTTATTTTTAAATGTTACTTTCATGTATGTTGTGTAAGGAATGAATTGAGGAAATCAAAGGTTAGCCCTGAGTCCCTTTCTTGTTTGCTCAACTACTTGCCTGTTTCCCTTAGGATGTGTCAAAAGCTGACTAGTTTCAAAGTACTTATCAGATCTTGGGCCATTCTGTGTTATCTTGGTGATTGTCTCGGAAGTAACTAAGTAAAGAAGAACTAGGAGAGGATCAGGGTGAGTCCCAGCCCATTAGCTTCTGCTCTAAAGGTTGCCTTCAAGTTTTCCTTTGTTTTTAATCTGTTTTCTATCAGAAGCGTATCAAAGGCTGGATAGTTTCAAAGTACTTACCAGATCCTAGTTTGCTTCTATGTTTTTCTTAAGTGCCTGGTCAAAGGCTGGCTAGTTTCAAAGTACTTACCAGATCCTGGGCTGCTCTTTGTTCTGCATCTGTTAATTCCCTTTCTTGTTGTTTCACCCCATTCCATAAATCAAACTTTAAAGAGATCCTTAGGCCTAGATGACTTTCCCCATAGATTACTCTTGAACCTGGATGCTTCAATTAAATTCTCTTATGACTCCATAGCCCAATGGATTGAAAAATTGCCCTCATCTTTCTTTAGAATCAAAGCTTATTCTGGTCTGCTTGCAACTTCTCACCTTTGAACCTATTTGCATATAGATCTTTCTGCCTCAGACAACAACTATGTTCAACCATCCGAGAAAACCAAACAAAACCCTTGAACTTCATAACTAGCCTAATATCATCATCCCAAACTTCAAAGACAATATCCATCTTTGTACATATTGGAGAGATCCCTCTCCGGATTCAGGAGGGCTAGATCCTAGAATCCCAAAGTTGGTTGAAATGATGTTAACTCTGTGATCGGACTTTGCCAATCTTGCTTGTTACAGAGACCTAACAGGCTGGAAGGGAAATCAGTGGTAGGTTCGAGATGGATCTACAAAGTGAAACAAGCTACTAACAGGAGTGTCGAGAAGTACAAGGCAAGATTTGTTGCCCGGGGCTTCTCACAGATCGAAGGGATCGAGTATGAAGAAACCTTTGCACCTATCGCAAGGTATTCTTCCATACGGACCATCCTTGCTCTCTCTGCGCAGATGGGTTGGCACATTCATCAGATGGATGTGAACACTGTGTTCCTCAAGAGAATCATTGAGGAGGAGGTGTACATTGAGTAGCCTGAAGGATTCGAAATATTCAGTAGCGAGTCGCATGTGTGCAGGCTCAACAGAGCATTGTATGGGCTGAAACAAGCACCTCGTGCTTGGTACACACGGATAGACAGTTATTTCACCAGACTTGGTTTCGCCAACAGTGAGGCAGATCCTAACCTATACCAGATTGTGGTGGAGGGTAAGTTGTTGATTATTGTGCTTTATGTAAATGATTTAATACTAATTGGTGAAGAACTGTTGATACACTCATGCAAGGCAGATCTTACAAAGGAGTTTGAGATGAAGGACTTGGGCCTCCTTCATTATTTCCTGGGATTGGAAATTTGGCAGCGGAAGGGTGGACTGTTTGTGTCTCAAGGCAAGTATGCCCGGGAGATACTAGAGAAGTTTCACATGCAAGGCTGGAAGCCTATCGACACTCCTCTTCCTGGTGGTTTGAGGAAAGAGGATGCTACATCGACAGAGGTAGTGGATGCCACTGCTTATCAACAGTTGGTTGGTTCGCTCATGTATTTGATCAATACACGACTGGACATATGCTATGCTGTGAACCAGCTTTCACAAGCTATGGTGAAGCCTACCAAGCTCTTTTGGAAGGCAAGCAAGCATGTCCTAATATATCTCAGGGGCACATCTGGGTATGGATTGTGGTACAGACAGTCGGATGAGTTGAAGTTGCATGGCTTCACGGATACAGATTGGGCAGGAAGCCCAACGAAATGAAAGAGCACATTTGGAGGGATTTTCAGTATCATATCTACAGCAGTTTCTTGGTATAGCAGGAAACAAAGATCCGTGGCACTCAGTTCAACGGAGGCCGAGTACATGGCAGGAAGCTTGGCTGCATGCGAGGCTATATGGATGAGGAAGATCCTGGTCGGGTTGTTCGGTTCTCACTTAGATCCTACTGTGATATATTGTGATAATCAGAGTTGCATTAAACTCTTGGTTAATCCAGTATTTCATGATAGATCTAAACATATTTACATTCGGTACCATCATATCAGAGATTGTGTGCAACAGAAGATCATGTTACTTTCTTACATTCCTACGGAGGATCAAGATGCAGATATTCTGACAAAGGCGCTCACCAGGAGAAAATTCGAATACCATAGAGACAGGATCGGGGTGGAAGATAATCCCTATCTTGTTGAGAGGGAGTGTTGAGATTCAACAATATGATGAGCTTAGTGAAAAGAGTCACCTTCACTAAGTGGGCCCGCAGGCTATTTTTGGCGCAAAGTCTATTTTTATACATGTTGATCATATTCTATGAGTTGCAGGATGTTATTTGTGGATGGTTGGTCAAGTTGGAAAAATAGATGGACTTCTATTTTTAGACATATTGGGCAGAATCTATTTTTAGATTTTCAGTCTAAAAATAGATATGTCGAATATTATTAGCTCTTAACAATATTTGGACTCTAAACATTATCTTATTCTCTTGGAGCACTTCAGTTAAGTGCACAGATGTGGCACAGCAGCTGATAGAAGGAATTACACTATTCCTGAGGGTTTACTGGAGCTAATGCATGGAGACTTCAGTTAGAACTCATGTGACAGAGTTTGGTGGAGTTAGAGAAGTAGTTGGTGGATTTGTATTCATGAACTCGCTAGACCCGGCTGAGCTGAAGGTATCTAGTCTAACCGATTGATACACTAGGTGAGTGGTGTGAATTAATTAGTTAATTAATTCACTAAATAATAACTCATTAATCAACTAAATAATACTTTAGTTAACTACAGTGCATGGCAGTTTCAGTGGAGACCAGTGGAGAGATAGGTGAAAGGGCAAGTGTGACTATCAGTTGTGACTATAGTGATGCATTGATTGCATCCAACACTCAGTGGAAATGCCAATGAGGATTGTGTGAGCAAGGCTGGGGAAATTCGAGTTCATTCAGAGCCATTCTTCAGCAGGGATTGCGCAATAGAGGTAGGCTAGCAGGTGGAAAAGATCGGTGCATGGATTTGCAAGATCGGGCTTGATTAGTGTGTAACAATTGTATTGTACTGAGAGCTTGATATGATCAGCTTTGTATGAAGATTGTTACATGATATCTATGACATACATTATATACATATAGTTGGGGTTTTCAGCTTCAGGCTTTCCCTTTAAACAACTGTGTTAATGTGTGTGAATGTTTATTGTTTCATGTGTGCATTGAAATCTTGATTTAATTTCCGCAAATGATCAATGGTGGAATAGATTCTGTATTTTGCATGAAGTTAAAATAGTGTGAGATCAGGAGAATCTTGGACATATAACACATAAGTTATATAATTTCTACATTCATTTTTAGTATTCCTTATCCTTCTTGAGAGGTCTCTTGAGGGATTGTTCTTAATTTTCCTCACATCCAGGCTTGTGGCCAAGCATCCTCCATCAAGACAGCGTTATTTCTGGAGCAAAGTAATGTTGTGTTGTTGGGTGTTGCAGTGAGGGTTCACTACACCACCTTCATCAGCTATTTTTAGAGGATGAGTCCCTCTTTCCTTTGTGATATCCATTTGGAGGTATCCTAGATCTTATTGTAGACTTTGGCATCAAGGCCAACTCATTCCATAGCCCTATAGCGCAGTTCCATCCAGTGACTGTGTTATTTTGAGAAGAGCATTTGCAATGGGGCTCTTGCAGAGTATTGGAGGCACTTGAAAGATTCATTGGAGGAGGCATATTCAGTTTGAGCATCAGATTCAACCATCTCCATCCAGTTCTATTTCTGAGTTACTGAAGCTACCCAACAACTCCGAAATTTCTGTAGAATTGCCATTTTGTATGTTTTGCAGCCAATCCTTTTAGGGATTGTGCATCATTGTTTCCAGGGGTTGAGATCTTGCTCCCCCTATTGTATTTGAGCCACATATTGACATATTTGTGTATTGACACTATTATGCAGTAGTTTCCCTTCATGGACTGCGCTGTCATAGCTTGAGCATGCATATGTAGCAGTGGTTTTCTTATGATTCATGTACTTGTCTCTTGAGGTTGAGCATTGCTTATCTTGTGTAGCATTTCCTCAAGATCTTGTATGTATCTATTACTGCTATTATTTAATGAGAGGGCTATGATTTTCTCTTACATTTATATGAGTTTAGTGTTTTTGTTACTTCATTGTTGTGCTTGCATATTGTTGGAGCTCCAACTCTAGAATATCTTGAGATATTCTCGTTGTTGTAGAATTTTCCTGAAAAATGAATATTACAGTGGTATCAAAGCATGATCTCTGGCCCAGCCAGTGGATATTAGCCATCATGCTATCAAGGAAAGAGAAGATGAAGACTCCATTATATGGATAAAATAGGGAATAAGAGCTTACAAAGCTTCTTCCAAAATCTGTACGGAGCATTCATGAAGAATTTGAGGAGATAATGAGGGAGATGTGTATAGGATCTCCAAGAGGGTTTGAAACTGAGTCAAACTCTAGTTTTTCTTATGGGAGATGTGAGCATGCAGCCACACCCTATAAGGTACAACACAGTCACATGGCTAGCTTTTCCATGGGAGGAAAAGAAAAAGGAGGAATGCCGAAGAAAGGAACTCTTAGAGGTTTCTTACATGAGTATGAATCTCAAACTCAAGAGTTTAGAGATCATATTACTTTTCCGGAGTTTTTCAAGATCATGGTGAGGAGGAGCAAGCAGCATGGTGAGGATAGATTTCTTCTATCTATCTTTGATAGTTCCCCTACTTGTTCAGCCAGGGCTTGGATAGAAGAGCTAGACACCTTTTTGCAGCAGCATCAGATTTTTGAAGATGAAGCCATCAGAGTAGCAGCACTGCACTTGGGAGGTAAGGTCTATGCATGGTGGTTATTTGAGTCTTTTACGTTGAAAAATGAAAATACCTCTTCCTATGAAATGTTCATTCGAACTTTGATAAGGAGATTTTGTGGAAGAAATTCTAAAACACGTGGAGGAAACAAACACATTCAAACAAACAAAACCATTGCATGTGATGGAGGAAACCATAGACTCAAAAACATTTCAGAGAACCATGAAGGAGGCTAATATCTTGCATGATGCTTTATTAGAGGCAAGATCTTCATTTTCGACACAAGGAGGCAAAGGGATCTCTTTTTCAAAAGAGGATCTAATCATTATAGGATTTCCCACTCATATTGAGGAGGCTGAGGGCAACAACGCTGTCATTTCTAGAGTTGATCTAGTACCTCATGCAGAGGAAGGAGGAGCTCTTGCTCCAGCTAGAGGGATTCTTGAATCTTTGCAAGGAGGTCCCCAAGATCTCATTCATGGAGGTCCCAGCACAATCAGTGAGCAGCATGATTGTGCAGCATTGCAGCTGGAAGGAGGAGGAAGGAAGGAAACGCAACATCTTTTGATGAGAGGCACACACCCTTCTCTATTCCAGGGAGCTAGTGAAAATGGGAGGAAGACTATATTGCATTGTGAGAGCAAGGGCAGGGTTGCCCAACCATATGTACAGTCCACTCTTGACATTAATGTCTCACTGCATAGAGGCATTCCACCAGAGAGGCCACCAGATCTATCATTGATGAGAGAGATTTTGTCTTTGGGTTCACCACTCTTGGATTGTGGAGAGATGAAGAGTTTGGAGGAGAACTTTGGCATGGGGGATGTCAAAGTAGCAGACAGTAGCATGAGGAGAGCTACACATGCCAGATCACCAGTGTTGTCTCTGAGGAGGATTGATCCTTACTGGAGATCTCAGCTCTTAGTTGAGTACTCCAAGGATCTTGGTGCATGCACGATTCTAAATGACCTGGAGAGAGATGACAGATACATAGTGGATGATATGGTCATCTATTCACTTGGTAGAGTCTTCCTGACTAGAGGTTCTAGTCTCAAGGAGAAGCTATTGCATGCAGCATGTTATGCTCCTATACCAATAGGTGTCATATATCATGATTGACTTGATGGGCTATGTAATATGTTCATACCTTTCCTTGTTGCAAAGGTTTTCCATATTGTCAAAAAAAATCAAAAAATTTTAAAAAATGTAAAGAGGATATACCCTAAAAGAAAAATCAAAGGGTGAAAAGAATAAAAAATGGCCAAAAACGTAAAAGAAAATGAACCCCACCAAAAGAAAGGCCAAGGAAAGTGTGTAAGTCTAAATGCCACTACTTTTTGCTCTTATGTAATAAAAAAATTGTGTGCAACTTGTATCTTATGCCACAATTAGTGAACAGTCAAACAGCTTAAGCTTGGCTTGTTCATACTTGAATTTTACGTTTTAGAGATAGAGAATAAAATCTGACCAAACTGTTTAATCTTGGCAGATAAGTAGATAGGTAGAGTAAATATAAGGAGCTCAATAGTTTAATCTGAGCCCTTGGATGTAATAATGTTAGACTTAGATAGATTTCTACATGTAAAAGAAAAGAAAGTGTGATAAGGGTTTGCCAGTCTAAATGCACCCTAATAAAGAAGAAACAAATGCTAGGTTAAAGTAGGTATGGTAGGTAGATGATGTTGGGGAATTACATATGATGAATAATGGCTCTAAATGTGTTAATTCTTACTTTCATCACAAATTCAAGGAAGACATTACACTGGAAGAATTTCAAGCAAAAACAAAGTCAAATGATTAACTCCCCTTCTCATTTTTCCCTAAAATTTCACTAATTTCCCCTAAGTACTAAGGCATTTGAAAATTAGAGGGGCTCAAGGAATTTCCTTGATTTATGGAGGGACCGGACCCTCGGCCCAATAATTTGAAAAGCCTAAGTACTTAAAACCATCCATAAGTCTTTTCCTAAGTAAAATCCTATTTTACTTAGGAAAATTACACAATATCCCACAAAAACCCTTTTTTCTTTTCAGCCTAAGTTAAATACATAATCTTAATGTTTTATACTTAGCGCTTTTCATTCATTTTCACATATTAAATTTTAACTTATATTATTTAATTCCCCTATAACATCTACCCATTCCCATATTACTATAACTATAGAAAATCCCCAAATATTACATATCCCGCCCCTTGGTTGAAATATAACCATAATACAACATTAATTTAAATAAGCATTAATTAACCCCCACGGTTAATTAATAACTTACCTGACCAATCATATTGCTCCCAATATGATTAAATAATCTTTGATTGTATTGGGCCCGACCTTGTTAATCTCCTCTCATCTTTCCTCCCTGATAGCCATCTGATCAACCCCTCCACATCTAATGGTTGTCGTCCATATCGCATCACCCTCCACGACCGAACGATAACGTGCGATCGTGGAGTGGTTTTGTGAATAGTGCCTCGCCACGCGTCACAAGATGTATGGAATCACTGGCTCCCAGCTGAATACCACTCATCCCCAAAAGCGGTGCGATACATAGCGCTTACAGCTCTTCGCATAGGACAAAAAACCTTTTCTCACGTACGTCATCCATCCAAAATAATAAAACCCCCGCCAACCTTGACTTTATGAATAAAACAAACAAGTGCACGTTATTTTCATCATTTTATGCAGACAACCAGGCAAGTCCATCAAGAATTTCATCTACAGCAAAAGTGTTTCCTACAGGAAAAATTCTTTATGACAGTCTGGAAATTTTTTTTTATCTCGAACATGAGGTAAAGAACTTTTTTCCAATTCAGCCTACCTTTTTCAGGTACACAGAAACTGATGAGACCTTGAGAAAGCTTCAAAGAACCAGAATACCAGAAGCACGATGGTGAGAAGACATGTTGGACATTTTGTAAAAATATCCTTGGATGAATTTTGGTTATTTACTACAGTAAGTAATGGTAAAAAGGATAAACAGAAAATAAACAAAGAGCATAACAGTTAAAGAGTATCAGTGGTTAAAGTGTATCAGGTAAAAGTCAGAGTGAAAGTTAAAATGAAGTTACAGAGCAGTCAAAGGTAAACAATAAAAGTAAATACATAGGCAGTAAAATGGTAAAAAGAAATGAAAATACTTTCACCAACATTGAATTTCTTCTAAATTGAAAGTAAAACAATCAAAAGAACAAAAAAATGAAAAGATGAAAAACACAACAAGAAGGAACATTTTTGCAGAAATTTCATGTTTTAGTCATTGTTTTGCAGAAACTATTGTGATCAATTGAAGATGAATTTTGAAAAACTGAAGGAGGTTTACGTTCTTAAGAGGACCATCTACAAAAACCTCTCTCACTTTTCTAACAGCTATTATGGTTTTGGAAATATTAAATAATGTTGGAAAGCACGTTTTGCAGAAAATTCCAGTTAAGTCATCATTTTGCAGAGAATATTGTGGCCAATCCGAAATACATCATACAAAATTGAAGGAGTTTTTTTTTCCTAAGAGACCCATCTACAAAAGCCTATCTCACTTTTTTCACAGTGATTTCAGAATCAGAGAAACATACACATCTTTACAGGCTATTTTTCAGACTCTGTAAAACTTTGTTTTACACATATTTTTGCAGAGCCTATTGTGCACATCTGGAGAGGAAATTTAGGAAAATGAAAGAGGTTTATCTCACCAACATATTAATACACAATAACCTCTTTCACTTTTTACACATATATTTCTTATTTATAAATACAAAGGTATCATTGGACCCCAAGTTTGAAGAATTGTTGGAGCAGAATGCACAAAGAAAGGAAGCAGTTAGTGACTTGGATGCCTCATCATCAACTAAGAGTTGGATCAAATTAGAATTCTCCTCTTTTTCATCACCTATCCATAAAAAATAGTGCCAAATAGATGCATTAGTTTGAGTGTCCTTTACTTAAGTTCTATTTATGTAAAACAGTTGGAGAGATTTGTGAACTAATCTTGATAATTTTTCAAGATATTTTAGTTTAGAATTTGTATAAATACTTCACTCTTGGAAGTATTTGGGGGTGGATTCTTAAAATTTGTTGTAATATTGATTATTTTGGAATAAAGTGTTGTTGGACAAATTTCGCATGGCTAGCTGGATAAGGAATTGATACAAAGGACTTTTCGCAGGATTCTTGAGTCAGACAATGGATCAATAAGTCTTCTATCTCATTTGTTCTAAAGTTTTATACTTGTTTATTATACCATATGTGTTTCATATCTAAATGATAAATGAAAAATAATAATTTAGAAAGTGCTTGAGTGCAATCTGTTTTCAATCGTTGTTATTCTTAATGTTTTCCTCTAAACTAGTATGAACGGTGAATTCTTAATTGCTCTTGTTTTCTAGTTTATTCATTTTGATTATTTGATAAATAATTCTTAATTGATATTTATTAATAATATTTCAAGTTCCCTCTTTCGAATATGTTGAAGGATTCTTAATTTCCCTTCACCCATTTTGAAGTCCATTTCATCCATTTTAGATCTTTAATTGTTCCCTATTTGATTACCTTGCCCTGTGAAACCATCCCTTGCTAAGAAACTAAATCCAGTTAAGCCATCTTCTTTGACTCCATTAGTCCAATGGCCTAAACTACTCAGTCTTACCCCTCTGCTATTGAATTTCATCACCCAAACACAATCAAAATCCTTGTACTTTCATAACTAGCCTAATATCTTTAAAAAACAAAGCTAAAACTTAAAGAGAGAGCCCTCTCTGGATACAGATTGGCTAGATTCTGTACCTAAAATTTGGTATGTGGTTACCTCGAACTATTTCTCTCGAACCTGGAGAAATTATTGAGTGATAACATAGTATATGAAGACTTCTTTTCCATGCATTTTGATGCATATCTTTCCTTGGTAAAGGAGTTCATTTGGGAGGTTATCCAACACGACCTACATCAACATATGGAGAGATGCAGAGCCTGGATGATGATGGAGAGGATTTCACATCTACTTTCGTACTCATTGGGAGTAAGGGAGCATTTTCAGTTGAGCCATTTCAGCTCAAGTCTTCCAGTACATGATGGAGAATGTACAATTCACCTTATGTTTTGTACTTCTTGTCTTTTTATGAGTAGCATATTGTACCAAGGAGGATTATTCCTTCTTGCATATTGTATCATGATGTACTTGAAGCCATTCGTAGCATTGAGATTGGCTATCTCATTGGTGGTTTGTGGGGAAAGCCACATGATTCTTGGTGTGCACCATTGGCACCAAATTTTACTTTCATATTTCTATCTTGTAAAATGATTGTGGCAGCATACAAGTGGCTGGGAGAGAACTTGTTTATATTTGATTTGATGCAGGCAAGGGATGCACTACGTTGGTTCCATGGGAGGAACTATGATTCACTCTCCGGTTGTCATTTGGCAACTTGTTCTTATTGTACTATGCTTCCATGTATGGTTGATATGTTTATGTTTATGGGGAGCTTTACTTGGAGAGTGGGCTTGAGATTGATGATGCCCATTTGGAGCATGATTCTCCTTACTATACATGTTGTACATATCAGGAGAAACCATGGGCTGACCATGAATTCCACATTACATTTCTTTTCTTCTTATGGGATGAACCACTTGAAGAACTTGAGGAGGCACTCCATGGATCATGAGGAGATGGAGGAGTTAGCATAGTCAACTCTTTTCCCTTTGAGGATGAGGGAAGACTCATCTATGAGCCACTCCATTGATATGAGAAAAACATATGGTAACAGTATTGTTGGATTGCATAGAGATTTTTCTATATATATGCATCTCTTAACCATATATGTGCAGGGATTTGCTCAAGGGAAGGATACTCTTCCTTCTAGATTTGGTGGTCTACATAAGGCCATTAGGGGTGATCACAGACTAAAAGGATATGGGGAGGAGGTTTCTCATGGAGAATGTACTCACATTTCACATTACATCCTTCACTTTCTCCAGATTTGTGAAGAGACCGAGGCAGCAAGCAAATGGTGGGGAGGCCACCCATCATTTTATTTTCAATGGCAGTGGAGATTCAAAATACGTTGGCTACATTTGAGGGACCATTGTCCTTCTCCTTTACTACACATGGAAGCCAGCATGATTCTCCTTAGGGTTCCCTTAATTGATACTGCTAGAGCTTTTCTTGGGAGCATGATTGGAGGAGAGACACATTGGGTGGATGTGTCCTTGGAGGGAGAAAACTCCCACACACTTTGCACTACATGTTCTAAAGGGAGCATGGGAGATGGTATGGCCACTACAACAACTCATTTGTTTCATTATGAGATGAGCCATATGAGGAATGAGATGCCATATGATGATGACTTCCAACACATCATATATGGAGAGACTTGGGCCAGCATGATTTGTAGCATTGGAGGAGAGGTCCTTGGGGATCTAGTCTTCATCTTGCCACTTGAGTGAAAGTATTTTGCAGCCCAGGATCAAAACTTTATCTACACTTATCATGAGTGGAGAAAAGTACAGCATGGGTTAGGATACATTGTCTACCATGAGCATATTTTCATCCCACCTACTTTTCCGGAGCCAAAGGTGGAAGACAGTTTCCAGGAGTTGCCTAGTTGGGAGGTAACTCATTTTTCCTAGATGATTGCTTGGAGGATGGAGGATCCACATGAGGAAGATGTACCTTAACACATTATAGACTCCATGCTTTGAGGAGAGGCTATCCAGTTCTGTCCTTGCATTTTCTTGGGGACAAGCAACATTTGGGAGGGGAGGACTGTAATGTTCCCAAATGTTCCAACAATAATTTGGAACATTAATTTTTGCTGATTTCACCTAGGAGGAGAATAAATGGGAAAGGAGACCCATGCATAATAAAAATATCAATAAAATACCTCTAAGTATCAAAGGGGATCATCATTGGAGCTAGTTTTCACACCCTCATGTGTGAACAGGGTTATTTGCAAGTGGACAAGGTCAAGTTTGACCAAGTCAACAACGTTGGGCCAAGAGGTGGAGCACACTTAGAGAAGCAGCACAGTATGAATGAGGAAAGGGTTATTTCGTGGAGGAAACCCTAATAGGAGTGGGACCCATGGAGAGGGGCTTTCATTTGTTTAAAAGGAGGGAAAGGAAACCATTGTTTCTCATGCTTGTATTATTCATCTCAATTTTCCATTAAACAATTGTGCATTCTTTACTGCTTAGCGAGAATTGCCAGAGGAATTCTTGTTTGGGATTCCTTCTCCTTCTTGAGAGGTCTCTTGAGGGATTGTTCTTCATTTTCCTCACATCCAGGCTTGAGGCCAAGCATCCTCCATCAAGACAACGTTATTTCTACAGCAGAGTAATGTTGTGTTGCTGGGTGTTGCAGTGAGGGTTCACTACACCACCTTCATCAGCTATTTTCAGAGGAGGAGTCCCTATTTCCTTTGGGATATAATTTTGGAGGAATCCCAGAGCTTATTTTAGACTTTGGCATCTAGGCCAACTCATTCCATAGCCCTATAGCGCAGTTCCATCCAGTGACTGCGTTATTTTGAGAAGAGCATTTGCAGTGGGGCTCTTGCAGAGTATTGGAGGGACAGATCTTTGGTGAAGGGATCAACCTTTCACTTGAAAGGTTCATTGGAGGAGGCATATTTAGTTTGAGCATCAGATTTAGCCATCTCCATCCATTTCTATTTTTGAGTTGTTGCAGCTACCCAGTAACTCCGACATTTATGTAGAATTGCCATTTTGTATGTTTTGCAGCCAATCCTTTTAGGGATTGTGCATCATTGTTTCCAAGGGTTGAGATCTTGCTCCCCCTATTATATTTGAGCCACATATTGACATATGTGTGTATTTACACTATTATGCAGCAGTTTCCCTTCATGGACTGCGTTGTCATAGCTTGAGTATGCATATGTAGCAGTGGTTTTCTTATGATTCATGTACTTGTCTCTTGAGGTTGAGCATTGTCTATCTTGTGTAGCATTTCCTGAAGATCTTGTATGTACCTATTGCTGCTATTATTTAATGAGAGGGCTATGATTTTCTCTTACATTTATATGAGTTGAGTGTTGTTGCTGCTTCATTATTGTGCTTGCATATTGCTGGAGCTCCAACTCTAGAATATCTTCAGATATTCTCATTGTTGTAGCATTTTCCTGAAAAAGGAATATTACATTTGCTACCACAATCATCCTACAAGATAGGATCATGAAGGTAAAATGTGGTGTCAATGGTGCACACCAAGAATCATGTGGCTTCCCCCACAATTCACCAATAAAATAGCCAACCTCAATGCTGCAATTGACCTCAAGTACACCATAACATAATATGCAAGAAAGGATAATCCTCCATGGTACAACATGTTGCACATATAATGTAAAGAAGTACAAATCATGATGCAAAATTGTACCTTCTCTACCATGTACTTTGGTCCTTGAGCTGAAATGGCTCAACTAAAAATTATTCCTCACTCTCCATGAGCAGGGAAGTGGCTGTGACAACCTCTCTATCAACATCCGGGCTATGCATCTCGCTGAAATATATCCTGCTCGATGCCCTCCCAAGTGAACTCCTCCAACAAAGAATGAAATGCATCAAAGTGCATGGAAATAAAGTTCACATGTGCTGCACGTAGTAGTTTCTTCTTGAGCTCAAAAACTCTAGTCAGGAAAACTCTGCCATAGGAATATATGACCTCGTCAACCACCATGTATCTATCATCTCTCTGTGGGTCATCAAGAATCATGCAAGCACCAAGATCCTTGGAGTACTCTACCAAAATTTCAGACCTCCAATATGGATCAACCCTCCTAAGAGACAATGTTGAAGATCTGCAATGTGAAGCTCCGCACATGCTGTTGTCTTCTCCTTTGACATCCCCCATGCCAAAGTCATCCTCCAAAGTGCTGCCATAACCATCATGAAGCTGCTCATACTCAAATAGAAGTGGTGGCTTTTGGAAGTTGGCCTCCCATGAGAAGAAACCATCCAAAAAGAACCTCCTGATCTTGGCCAATGTGAGCATGAGTGGCCTCCATCTACTCCAATATATGGAGGATTCCATCCAAAAAGGAAGTGCCCTCTGTTTCTCCACACCCATGGAACAACTCCCTTGCACCATGATGGTGCCATCCTCCATTACTGCAGCAACTTCTGTCAGCGCATAATATGTAGTGAGAGTGGGTAATGCTGAAAATGGGAGAATGTATCCCTCCTTCTTGAGTCTACCCCAGACTCTTTTCATTGTACTAGACTCCTCCAAGGTCTTCACCCCTCTGGAATCTAAGAGTGGTGAACCAAATGGCAAGATGTCTCTCACCAACTCTAGATCTAGTGGCCTCCCAGGTGGAATGCCCCCATGTAGTGAGACATCAAAATCTGAAGTGGACTGTATATATGAGTGGACTGATTTTTCCATTTCTTCCCTATGAAATACAATCTCCTTATTTTGTGCAGAAACCTCCTGAAATAGATAAGGGTGATTGCTCATCATCCCTTGATGCTGATCCTTATTCTCTTCTTCTCCTCCCATCTCACAATCCACAAAAACTGATACATGCTGCTCTAGAATTGTTCTTTGGCTCCCACATGTTAGATTATTTGGAACTACTTGCAAAGATACAAGGACTCCACTAATGGAAACAATGGCCCCCTTTCCATATCCATGTGGTGATGGATCTCCTCCTGATGGTGCAACGCTGTTAGCTTTTCTTTTCTCTTCCCCTTCATCAATATTTTAAAATTCCTCATCATCAATGAGAGCCCCTAGATCTTGGTCTTCCCTTGAAGGAGGAACCTCCATGTCTCCATCTATAGAAGAGAGCTCTTCAAGAAGTGGGGATCTTGCCCTTGGCAAGGCATCATGCATGTTTTTATCCCCTTCAGCAGAAATATGGATTGGAGTTGGAAAAATAGATCTCTCCAACTCACGCAAAGGTTTTAATTTTTTGGGTTCAACAAAAGATGTTTCACAATGTTTAATATCAAATCTTCTCACTAATTTCTTAGTGAACCCTGCATATGTGTTTACATTTGCATGATAAAATGAATCAGAACTAAAAAACCACTAATCATGGGCCATACCTTTGAGTTGCAGCACTGCTACTCTAATGGCCTCCTTTTCTGAAACTTGGTGAAGCTGGAAATAGGAATCTAGCTCCTTCACCCAAGCTTTGGCTGTACACTTTGCTGATCCATCAAAGTTAGATAGAAAGATTCTACCTCTCATGCTTTTATTATGGTTGTTGGATCTTTTGCCTTCCTTGAGTTGGAAAAGCCCTTGGAAGTCCAAGTGCTTTTAGAATCTCCATGATTGAGACTCATACTCTTAAAGATAGTCACTCAAGGTCTCCTCCCTTTGTGCATCTTCTTCCTCCATCCTTCTTGCAGTGAATGTGGGAAATAAACTGCACTATGGATCTGCATTTGTGGCTAAATGTCCACACCCATCATGTGAATATCTAGGGCTTTCTTTACTTTCAAAACCTCTCGGAATTTTTCTACACCTCTCCCCTTTCATCTCCTTGAGATCTTCCTTGATATTTTTCACAGTTTGGAAAAGAAGCTGGGAGACCCTCTCTTCCTTCATTTCTCAAAATAATGGAGTCATGAATTTGTTTCTTCTGTGCAACATCTATTTTCTGTGAGAATAATCTTATCTTTCTAATGGCATAATGTCTTGAATGCATAGACTGAGCCAAGATTATGCTTCGATACCACTGTAATATTCCCAAATGGGAAAACTCAGCAATGCATGCACAAAAAACGCATTTTTCAGAAATATAAACAATAACAGAAAAATGCGTCCCATGGATCCTTTAGATATGACATTATAGAAACTAGATCTAAGAGGAAATCAGAAACAAATGACTTTTGCCTAGTTAAATAGGCCTCCCATGCTCAAAACAACCCAACAACACTGAAAACCCAAGACTACTGCAACACAGGAATTATTGCAGAAAGTGACAACGCATTTTATTGAGGTTTATACTCAGAAATGTAAGAGAAAAAATAGATATGCTTATATATTAATCAATGAGGCCCAAAAACAAATATCTAGCCTCTTTTACAGAAATCCAAGATGACCCAGCAAGAGTTTCTTGATAAACATGAAATACAAGAAGCATTTGTTGCAGATCTATGGCTGAATCATGCTGTATGGATGAAGCTCTACATAAAAATGGCTGGTCATGCAAAGAAATGGATGTAGCTCCTCCTACTAGCTTTTCCGGGAAAAGGCTGATCCTTCTCCTGGGAAACTAGCTCTCAAGACAAGGGATTAAACCCCTCAGCTGCAATACCTTAAGAAATAATGCAGTTTATGAAAGGGACTGCACTATTTCTGAATCTGAATACTTGGTCTAACACCAGGTAGTGTAAAATATAGCACAAAATGCTCTCCTCATATTTCTTAAACGAGATCTCCAAGAAAGAGTGGGGAATTCCCGCATGAGAAAACCCTTGCACTAAACAATGCAGCAAACTAGGTAAACAACAAAAGGACGAAGAGAATTTTAAATATACCACATAGAAAATATAATCTTCAATCATGAATAATAATGGCTGCCATCCCCTCCATATATAGCTTGTGATCCTTCTCACATTGGGTCCCATTCATACTTGCCACCAAGCTCATGCAAGTTGTCCTCCACTAAAACTGCATTGTCTCATCATAAAGGCCACTCCTCCATGACAGCCCCATTGACTTGGTCAAAGTTGACTAAATCAACATGATCCAATCCCTGTTCAAACCCAAAGGTGCTTAATCCAGCTGCAATTTTTCCTCCTTTCATATTAGGAGTGTTATTATTCCTTCTAAAGAGGTTTATGGGCCTCCCTACCCACTTATTCACCGATCTAGTGATAAAAAAAACTATAATATTCCATTTAGATGAAGGCTAAATTTTTGGAATATTAAAATCCTCCACTCCAAAATGTTGCTTTTCCTCAAGCAACTATAAAGGTAGAGAAAAATTCCTCCCTTCTTCCCCTTGTGGCCTTCTCATCAATAATCCCTTCAATAGTTCTCTTCAGCTGTTTAGCTAAGATTGCAGTGCTGTTTAGCATAGGGTGTTCCTGGTCGGGAATCCCACCTCTTTCCTTGAGAGGCCTCTTGGAAGAGTATTACACTACATTTTCCACTATCTAGCATTAGGCCAAGCTACATCTTTGTTGTACAGCGCAGTTTCTGCAGAGTATTGTGTTGTGTTGCAGGGTGCAGCAGTGGAGGATTATATTGGGTGTCTTCAGAGCTAGTTTTATAGTGGAGGAAGGTTTTCTTCCATTGGAAGGCCAGTAAAGAAGCTCTGTGGGCTTTATTGACATATTTGGCATTAGGCCAAGGAATTTTTATCCCCTATAGCGCAATTTCAGTCCATATCTGCGTTATTTTAGGGAGGAGTTGCAGGGGTGGTTGCAGTGTCAGCTTTGGGAGGTGATTTCTTCAGTGGAGGAGACATTATTTCATCCAGAGGATCTATTGGAGAAGAGCTGTAGGATTCTACATCAGCTTCTGCCATAACTTCTCATTTCTTTTGTTGCACCATACCTTTAGCCCTAGGGCTGCATCTTACATTGGCACATTGTGTGCATTTTCTAGAAACCCTCTTGGGTTATCTTGGAAAGGTAATATAGGGCCTAGATCTATTTGTATAACATCTATTGGGGCATATATCATTATATTTGTATCATTGTATGATCTTCAACTGTAGTTATGCATGTTATGACTGCGTTGTAGCAGCTCTTCGACATTTTTTATTGTAGCAGCATCTCACTTTTTGGAGTGATCGTTCATGGGAGGCTTGTTTCTTCATATCATATGACTTGTGCCTCACTATTTTGTATTGATTTGTTGTTATTATGCATAATGTTATGGCTCCATATTGGCCTCCATTGTTGATGTGTTGATTTACACTGTTATTTCCAGTTTTGTGTTCACTCTATTCCTTCTTTTCCTATTTGGGAATATTACAGGTCTCCATTAAAATAATTAATTATTTTAATAAGTCTTGAACCAAGTGGAATTTCCACAAACTATTTCTGGGTTCTTTGGAATGCTACTGTCCAAGCCTCCCTGCAAATTTTGAGAGTTGGAAAAATTTTAGATGCTACAAAAATCAACACTCCCTCTTAATGAGGAAAGTGTTCCAACAATATGCCTACTACGTGTTGCTCTGATTCTGAACCACCCTTTGCGCTACTGATCTCAGGATTCTGATCCCCCATCTATTGCATTGTTTCCCCCTGTACTGCTGCCTTTGACACTGCCACTGTCACTTGTTGCATCTGTACCACAACTCCCTCTGAATACTGAATACTCCATTCCTACTACTGGAAGGGATTCTTCATCATCCCCATCTTCTCTCTAAAGTAGACAAACTTTGTCTTTCCCAGAGCCTTGGTGAGAATGTCTGCCACCTATTCTCCTATTGGAGTGTACTGCAACTTAACATCTCCATGTTGTACACAGTCCTTGATGAAGTGACACATGATGTCAATATGTTTCAAACTATCATGAAACACAGGATTCTTAGAGAGCTTTATACAACTCTGATTATCACATAAGATGTTGGTCGCTTCCGTTTTCTCCTTGAATAGATTTACTAATAGTTTCCTAAGCCATATGGCTTCACATGAAGCTGTGCTAGTTGTCATATACTCTGCCTCTGCTGAACTCGGTGCCACGGACTTCTGTTTCCTACTGCACCAGGAAGTCATTCCTGATCCCAGATTGAAACAATACCCACTAGTACTCTTCCGATCAACTGAACTTCCAGCCCAATCTGCATCAGTAAAACCACTCAACCTGACATCATTGTAATGGCTGTACTTCAATCCAAGCTCAACTACCCCTCGAAGGTACCTGAGAACATGTTTGGCTCCTGCCCAATGTGCACTCTTCGGTTATACCATGAACTAACTTAGGGTATTAACAAAATAACATTTTTTTGGCCTTGTATTTACCAAATACATTAATGACCCTATGAGCTGTTTGTACAATGTAGGGTCAACTTCATCATCTTCGGACGTGTCGATTTTCCTCTAATTGGTAATCTTTGGAGTGGTCATGGGCCTACAATCCTCCATCTTAAATCTCTTCAGAATATCTTTAGTGTATCTTCCTTGACCAAGGAAGATCTCCCCATTCTGCTGCCAAACTTCCAACCCCAGAAAATAGTGCATCCATCCCAGATCCTGCATGTCAAACTATTTAGCTAAATTCTTCTTGCAATCTGTGATGAGCCTTGATGATCTTATCAAGAAAAAATCATCCACATACAATACCAGTACCAATGGCTCACTCCCTACTCTCAGATAGTAGAGATTTGGATCTGTATCACTCTTGACGAATCCCATCTTCTCCAGGTAGCTGTCAATCTGACCATACTAGGCTCTGGGAGATTTCTTCAATCTGCACACATGATTTTTCTGATCATGTGTCTCAAAGCCCTCTGGTTTTTCTATAGACACTTCTTCTTCTATCACACCATTCAAGAATGTTGTCTTTAGGTCCATCTAGTGAATTTCCCATCCCATCTGCGCAACAAGGGATATCCGGACCTAATAGACGTGTATCTAGATACCAGTGCGAAGGTTTCTTCATAGTCTATTCCTTCCTTATAAGCATACCCATTAGCCACAAACTTGGCTTTAAATTTCTCGATGCTACCATTTGCAACATACTTGATCTTGTAGATCCACCTGGATCCTACAACATATCTCTCCTGCGGTCTCGTTACCACTTCCCATACATCATTTTTCATGATGGAACTGTACTCTTCCACCATTGCATCAACCCACACCTAGTGCTGAGCTACTTCACGAAAAATGGAAGGTTCTCCAACTTGAGAAACTAAGGCTTGATACCTCTCAAGATGCTTACGCTGTCTCTTCTCATTTCGGGGATTTCTGACAAAATCCTCTGCATCCTTCAGAATCTGTCGAAGTTCCCTACTCATTCTTCCACTGGTGGTGGGTGGATTTACCGACTCTCCTTCTTGTAAATCCTCAGGAGACCCATCCTTTGGATCACTATGCCTTGGAGAGGCAACTAAAATTTATGCTACTGGTTGTTGGGGATGGACCAAAGGCTCTTCCTCCGACTACGTAGTAGAAGGCAGTTCTCGTGATCTTCTAAAGGCTTTCTCCTCCATGAATTTAACATATCTTCGCACCACTACTTTCCTGCTCTTAGGAATGTAGATGCGATAAGCCTTTTAATTCACATTGTATCCTACTAAATACCCCTTTTCAGCATTCATCTCCAATTTCTTCCTCTTCTCACTGGGTACATGATAGTAAGTTTTACTACCGAAGATCCTAAAGTGACTCACTTCGAGCATGCTGCCATTGAAGACACTTTCTGGCATGATCTTTCTCAGTGCAGTGTGAGGAGTTCTGTTCTGAATGTAGACAACTGTATTACACGCTTCAACCCATAAAAATTTGGGCATGTCTTGGTCATAAAACATAGATCTGGTTGCTTCAACAATAGTCTGGTTCTTCCTTTACGCCACTCCATTCTGTTCTAGATTGTATGGAGTTGTCCATTCTCTTTTGATGCCTTCCCTTGCGCAGAATCTGGTGAATTCTTTATCTATGTATTCACCTCCATTGTCGGATCGCACTACCTTGATCTGCTTCCCTGTCATATTTTCTACCAGAGCCTTAAACTCTTTAAATCAACTAAAGACTTCATCCTTGGTCTTCAAGAAGTAGATCCAGGTTCCTGGAATGGTCATCAATGAAGGTGACAAAATATTCGGCACCACTAACAGCTCTACTGGACATTGGCCCATAGATATCTGAGTGTATTAGATCCAGCACACCCTTGTCCCTATTGTTGCTTCTCTCATATGATGCCTTGGAATATTTCCCCAATACACACCCCTTACAGACACCATCTAGTTTGGTGCTCAGTTCTGGAACACCTGTGACAGTCTTCTGGAGAGTTCTCAATGCTCCATGATGCAAGTGCCCCATACTTATGTGCCATAGCTCATTCAGATCCATTTCATTTGTGCTGCCAACTAGTTCCATTGGGGAATCAAGCTGCAGCTTGTATAACTTGTTGCTTCTTACCCCAATTTGTGCCTTCTTCTTCCAACTGGGGTGCTTAACGTAGAATCTATTTCCAATAAATTAGTAGATTTCATATCCTCAGTTTTGAAGCTGTGACATTGAGAGTAGATTCATCCCCAAACCCGGCATATGCAGTACATTAGTGGCCCAGATTTTGTTCCCTACCTCGGTCTGAAAAAATACGGTACCTCTCCCAATGGGAGTGTAGTTTGCTTTATTACCCATGGTTATTTTGAAATTCATCTGCTCTTCTTGGTAGTCGAAAAAAAAGTACCGTACTCCCGTCATGTGAGCAGAGGCTCTGTTGTCAATATACCAAACATCTAAGGACGTAGTGCTTGACACACAAGCAAATTCTTCCTCTAGTCTAGATGCCAATATAGATACATCGTGATCCATCTATTCTATCGTGCTTCTTCCCCCTCCTGGAGAACAATGTGAACCCTTCTGAGTTGTTGTTGCAATAATAGATCTTCGTTCACTGATAGATGCCCCCTCTCTGTTATTCATCTCTGGCTCTGATACCATCTGAAAATTTACAAATAGTTGCAGTGATAGATTTATTTCTACTACTTATTATTTCAATAAGTTATTATTCAGAAATATTTTGGCAAATATTGAAATAAATGCTACTACAACATTCATAATTATATATGCAGAGAAATAAATAGTAGATAACATAAGCATAAGAATCAATCACATGTACACAATTTTTTTTGGACAATTTTCCCTGTAAAATCCCAATATGGGAAAACCGATGAAACAAATGAGGTTTTTATTAATTCTTCAACAAATGATATCTTACAAGGAAAATATTCGGTAGATAAATTTTGAACCACTTGAGAATTAATATCCAGCTTACTTGGATAACTTTTTGACACTCAGAATAGTCGTTGCAAGCCCTTGCATTAGTATGTGTGATTCTATGCACAGTCCCAACACTAGACTGCATGAATCTATGTGGAGACTGCGTGGGGTCTCTGTGCTGCAGCCTTAAGCTACCTCCAGTGACCCACTGCAGCTCTCCGACCCTAATCTCGATCACCCCTAACCTCCTCCTACTCTTACAACTTCTTTCCCTGCAACTCTCCCACTGAGATCGAATTCTACATCAGAATGGATCTCCTTTAGGTATTGAGTGTGTGCCCATTTTATCTTCCAAGTGACCCTCAAGCCTTCATTTATAATCTTCCTATTGGAGAACCAATGGCTCGGATTAAAATATTAATCAATGGCTAAGATTAAATCTTGACTTGATCCATGTTTTCTAGAAGATTCACACTCTGACTTATTAATACCCTTTAATTATTTCATTTTCCTAAGTTTGGACTTAGGGTCTCCATTAAAATAATTAATTATTTTAATAAGTCTTGGACCAAGTGGAATTTCCTCAAATTGTTTATGGGTTCTTTGGAATTTTGTTGTCCAAGCCTCCCTGCAAAGTTTGAGACTTGGAACACTTTTAGATGCTACAAAAATCAACACATCGCAACTGCCAATCCGTCTATTTTTTCTACAGGTGTAGCTATGGCTAGGATAGTTGGAATATCTTGGTAGACTTGGTGGGTTTTGGCCTCCAGCGTAACGCGCTGGGATTCTCCTTCACAGCAAGCAGCTTTTTCTCTTTGCTGTTGTTGGTGTGCTTGGTCGACCTACTGCTGTGCGTCCCTTTTCTGCGTATGCACCTTGAGCTTGTCCATGATCATTAGGTGCATAAGAAGTAGCTCTCCTATAGGTAACACAAAAATATTAACGTGAAAATCACTTGATCCTCTGAATTGGAGATGGCGGTTGGTGTCCATATGAATAGCTGGCAGGGGGATGTGAACAAAGCGACCATCCCCAGAGGCCTGTATAGCAACGTCCATTGTATGCACGCTCGTGACTTGCGCGTTGGTCTGACTCACCTGAATCATGCTATCTTGAATCTGGATCGCCTGTACTCTTAGCTCCTGTAGTCCTTTGTCACTCCTAGAGACAACCTTGAGTTGCAAAATACCAGTGCCTAGGACATCTTAAGAATCAGATGTCTTTAGAATAAATTTTACTTGAGGAATCCCTCTGAATATATCTTCTACAATATTGGTGTCTTAGTGGTTCAATATAACTGTGGGAGTGGTGGTACTAACTCTGATGTATATTGGACGTTACTCAGAATGGGATTGAGGCCGTGTAGATTTGAGTGGATGTGAATAGGCTAGGTTTAAAGCCAGTGAATAGACTCTGGGAATAAAGTGGATGAATGTTTAGAAGAACAAAGAGATGAAGCTTGAGGGAGGCGGGCTTATTTTATGATAAGAATCTGTCCTTATGAGACTTAAGGAAGAAGGTGATTGTTATAAGATTGATGGAGAAGCAATCCTGTGTCGAGCCCAATTAAGGTAACTGAGTGATTAACTTGTGAGTCCCAATTTCCCACAATGGATATATAGAAAAATTCATTTATTAAAACATCAGCAACCAACATTCCAAACACAAGATAATTAAAGAGGCATTTAACGAAATATAAAAGAACTTAAACAAACATAAGACGAATACATACATACTATTCACCAGCCGTATTGGAATCCATTTGCAAACAAGTTTTTGTTATATTATCTCTCAAAAACAACTCTTCAATATATGCATTTAGAGTTCATGACAGTAATTACAAAAAGGCTATACAGTATTAACCCAAAATTTCCACAAAATCCAGAACCGTTCTATACTCTCTGAGTTTACTCTTTATAGCTCTTACATCACACGAAATCAACTAGATATTTCTCAAGTGGATATTCTTTCTTTATCTTTTTGTACACCTATCAAAATAAAAAAAATGATACGCTTTAACGGTTTCATGCCAAAAGTGCTACTCTTCGTAACCAATCACGACAAGAACATAATAATAATAAAAATTGTACTAGGGTGAAATCGTGATTTCACCCGATTATACAACATAACTAAACATAAAAAGATAAAGTAAATAAAAATCCACATGGGCCTAATCCTAGCATCTTTAACAGATGTGACGAGGAGTGGTAGAAGGCCCCAAGCCGCGTGGATGCAATGGAGGAGAGGAGGAGCCAAAGTGGCGAGATGATGGAGGCAGCATTGGCTGTGAAGTAGATGGAGCTGTTGGATGCGAGTACTCATAACATCTCTGCCATATGATATCTGTAGGTAAAGGCGCAAAACTAAAAAGCTCAAATAATGCACACAGCTGAGTCAGCTTGGTGTAGTCAAGGTGAGTTGAAAATTACCTTTTAACCATGGCAAGGAGAATGAATTCTTTGCGCAATGCTTCCACCAAGGTTTCATCCTTTAGGAAAGAGGTCTTCTCCAGTGTCGAGTCAGCCTTACACTTGATCTCGGATACCTTTTGATCATACGTGGCCCACGGGATCAATGCCCCCTGTTGTATATCAAGAAACAATCCCTTGGCTGTGATAAGGAATCCGTGCTCAAGACATTTTTAAATATATGTCACAAATTTAAGATATCAGATGGTCTTTGTTTTGCACCTTTGGAAATTAATTATTTATAACCCCCAATGATCTTATATAATGAAATATTTCAGAATGCCATTCTCTACTGATATTACTTGAAATGGAAGGAAGAAAATGGAATGGAAACTTCAAATGATATGCTAGATAATAGAATCTATCACTTTAAATATCAGAAAGAACTTTATACAGAGAAAATAGTTGGAGTGAAGGAGCGCACATTAAGGAAATTTAACTCTTACTTACAAACTGTAAAAAGAGACCTGCAGCTACATTACTTCACCTCATTCACAAAAGAAAAAACATATGACAAAACTGGAAAAATGCATCAACATCAACAGGTGCAAGACAATTGATCTTCTTTCATTAACTTTCAGAAAATTCAGTACAATATTTACAGTCCTCCTGATGTCCAAGACTCCGAACCCTCTTCTCTATTATGATTTCCCTTAAATACATATTGAAAGTAGTTTGTAACTTCTCAAACTTCTCAAAACTGTCTAAACTACTTCTTGTTTTAACAACTACGTTAATTACAATTTGAGGGAAAATGCATCCTCTTTAAAATAAGAAAGATAAAATAAAAGAGATAAAAATAAACATCATGAAGTTAAGTCTCTAGGATTTTCGATGACATGTTTGTTGTAGATGTATTGGCTGCTGATGTATTTTCAAACAAGTTGGCCATCCAAGTTCTACATGCTTTACACATTTGAATGTTGGCATTTAATTGGACTCTTAATAGATCAAATATTCAATGTATGGCAATAGATATATTGAACATAAATGACGTGTGAGTCCCATTGTTTTGACCACACACAACTTTCCCCAAAACCATAAACCACCTATGGGGGCACCTGTAGTAGTTTCTGAAAAAGGGGTGAGTGATGTCGCATTGCATTATAGCCATCGATTTGCGAATACTGGTTCAGGTCAAACCACTCAGTGGAAGCACTCTCACACAAAGGTTTTAGGAGTTTGTGATGCCACAAAACCATAGGATCTGGTCCGGATGTTCCAAGTCATTGATTTATGTTGAACGATAACTTTTTGTCTGAGGCATACTACTTTCATACTATATGTGTTTGGTTCCCATTCCTGAGGTTGACATTATCTTCTACATATACGCTTATACCCACCAAACCTTCCGTTGAAAAACACAATCTTATTCATCCAACTCTCCAATGATTCTTTGTGATTGCATGCACTAAAATTACAATCTAAAATTTACTAAGTTTTATTTAAATATCATCTAAATTCCAAGTGATCATCTAAGAAGGAAATTATCATTATGCAAATCGAATTCCCATAGAATGAATCAAACCCAGTTTTGCAAGATGTTTTTGGAAAAACTCGCCTTTGAAGAACTGATGAAATCTCTTAAACCGCTTTGAATTTTTGAACAATTCCCACAATAAACTCAATTGGGCATATTCTGCAAAAAAACCATGTTGCGGATTTTTGAAATGTTTCTCCATTTTCCCAGAATAAGAATTGAAATTCACTGTCTTGAGAGTATGTGCGTTTTCCAAACTTTGACTTTTCATTTGCATCAGTATGCTTGCTCAACTTTTAAACGCATGTGGAAATATGATCTTCCACAAATCATATGTGATTAATCATAGCTTTTAAGGCTTTGTATATGCAATTTACACGCTGTAAGTGCAAATAATTTGAATCAGTGCAACCCTAAGTTATTACCAGCAATCCAACATCATTAACAAACTCATAATCCAGGGTTAATTTTTCAAGAGAGTGACAACGAACTCCAATATATTCCATAGTTTTATGAGTTATCCTTGCACATGCTGCAATGCCAAGCACTTTCAGTGTCTTTGCACAATAAATTTCTATTGCTACCATACCTCTGTCTGTCAAACCCTCATTAAAACCAAAGATTCCAATTCTCAAGTTCTTTGCATTGTTCTCCTACAGTTGTAAGACCTTGATCACTTATATAGCAACCCTGTAAATCTAAGGCCTTCAAAACCCTACAATGTTGAGCCACTGATGCTAGGCCCAACCTAGACCTATAACATCATACTTGGAATCACTTTCGGTGCTTTGATAACCTATCCTGAGAACCGGGGGGCCAAGGTCTACAGACACGAGACTTTTGCTTGGGCTTCTTTCATTCATGCTTCAGAGTGATTGCTTTGAGGTTAATTTGAAGGTGAACTCTAAAGCAATAGTAGTTTATACGATTTTAGTCTAGTTCCAAGGTGAAAGCGTACATTTTTCTTTAGGTACACTTGGCATCCTTTCATCCATGTGTATACAACGAATCATTGTGTTGCTGGACTAGTAGTCCTATGCATCCACTCCAGACTATCCGAGAAGCCCCATTCAGCCAGTTTGTCTTCTTTGCACTTCTTCACTTAATACCATCTTCTTTTGACAAGAGCACAAGAATCTCCCCTATCTAACTTTTGTCCATCTAAATTCTAAAAACCTACCTTCTCAAACTACTTTTGAACAGTTTAATTAGGCTACAACATTGGCTCCCAATTGGGGACAACATTTGGGATCAAAGTGTTGAGAACCTACAGATCAAGAGTTTTATTGGGCATGATTGTCAACCGCATTTTCTCCCAATCCAAAATCTCTAAACCTTCCAATGGCACCAACCTAACATCTGTATGTTAGACTTAATACCTTCATACTGCTGAAATTTAAAAATCAAAACATGAATGTACCATGAAAGCTTTCCATATACAAAACTTTGTACATACCCTTGCATAAAATCTTGTTGCTGATCAAAGAAATTTTTCATATACTCAGCCACTGGATCATAAAACTGATGAGATAAAATTTCGGCTGCCTCCTTTTCTTGAACATTTTGCTGATGTAGACTTCTTTGAACAGGGCAAATTCCTTCATTGTTTGACTCCTCAATTTGGAATTGTGTGTGAGGAACTTGATTGCCATTTTCTGTAAGCAGGCATTTAGGCTGAAAAGAGAAATCCAAGGTTTGTTCCCTGTAATACTGATGTTCTTCGTATAATTCCAATTCTTGACAAAAATCTTCTTTCTCCTGCAAACATACTTGAGAAGATCCACTAGTTTCCCCGCTATTCACAAAATCATTAAAATTATGAAAATTGTAATGATATTCCAAGCTTTCATCATGTAATTTAGTTGTTGCAACATATTTTTGACCAAAATCTTCAGAACGCTTAAATTTTTGTGTTTAAGTAATATAGGAATCCTCTAACACCTTTTGAAAATCCTTGTTCACCTTTGAATTTGCATTCTCTTGTAAAGCAATTCCAACGTTTTCTTGACAGGCCCTCTTGTCTTCAACAAAACTTGTTCTTTCACCATGACAGGAAAAATTTCTACAAGTCCACACTTTATCTTTGATTTCCTGTGCATAAAGAAACATCAGATTCAGAGTGCAAGGCTTTCTCTCCTTGAGATAAAAATCCAAGAAAATATAAAGAGCCCTCAAATAGTAAACCATATTTGCTGCTTCAGGATGTCAAATTTCTTTTGGCATGCTGAAATGAATTTTTTGAAACCTCCTATTAAACTCAACAATTGATTCATTGCTTTGCTTCTAGATAGAATATAATTCCAAAAGGTTTTTTTCATATGACTTACGCTCTCCCCAATCTCTAAGAAAGATATCTTGAAAACCTTGCCATGAACTAATTGAACTTGCTTCCAAACGCTGAAACCATTGCTGAGCACACTGATTTAATGAATGAAAAAACATCCTTAAAGCCATGTCTTCATAAATAATTTGAAATTTTTCCAGAAAGTACTCAAATTCCAAGATATGTTGTTCAGCTGAAATATCCTCCTCCTCTCCACAGAAACTTGCAAAAATTTGAATCCTTTTGAAGGATACTGATGAAGAATTGTGGGCAGTTTCAGGGGTTTAAATATTTCTCTATCTTTAATTTAAAAACAGTCAATTGCTTGTGAGGAAAAATATTATCATCCAAAGTTGATTGTAATATCCCGTGTGCGGGTAGGGCCTGCAGCCACGTGTCCGGGTTTGTGTAATGAGGGGTGCTGCGCAAGGGCCCCCACCCTTAGATGCTCCAGTGGGGTTAGGCCCACCCTTAACACCCTGGGATGCCACCCTCACTAACAGTTCAAGCTTTTGGTGTAGTGGTTGGACCTACGTGGTATCGAAGCCGAGGTCTCAAGGTCGAGACTCGCAGAGTGTGGCGAGTTGTAATATCCCATGTGCAGGTAGGGCCCACAGCCACGTGTCTAGGTCTATGTAATGAGGGGTGCTGCACAAGGGCCCCCGCCCTCAAATGCTCTGATGGGGTTAGGCCCACCCTGAACACCCTAGGATGCCGCCCTCACTAATAGTTCAAGCTTTTGGTGTAGTGGTTGGATCTACATGGTATCAAAGCCGAGGTCTCGAGGTCAAGACTCGCGGCGCGTGGTGGGTTGCAATATCCCATGTGCGGGTAGGGCCCACAGCCACGTGTTTGGGTCTTTGTAATGAGGGGTTTGCACAAGGGCCCCCGCCCTCAGATGCTCTGGTGGGGCTAGGCCCACCCTTAACACCCTGGGATGCCACCCTCACTAACAGTTTGAGCTTTTGGTGTAGTGGTTGGATCTATGGAAAATAGCAAATAGTTTTCTATAATATAATATAGAATATATTATATTATATATTATATGCCTTGTTTTCTAGTTGTTGATGATATTATATTTTCAGAGTATATTTTTTGCTTAGACATATCTCATTCTCTTGGCTGTTTAGCAGAGAATTGTGATAATTTCTTGTTTTGGGATTCTCTCTCCTTCCATTGAGTAGCTCTTAGAGGGAATTGTACTTCTCTTCCACTATCAGGCATATGGCCAAGCTCCATCTCCTATAGACAGCATAAATCCTGTTGTGATTTACTTGTTTTAGTGAGCTGCAGCAAGTGGAAACACTAGATCTGCTCAGATCTAGATTGTACTAGTGCCTCTTCTCAGTAAGTGTGTCTTTTAACCTCCTGGAAAAGTGTATTAGCACTTTGGGCTGATATTCAGATCTTGGCATGTGGCCAATGTTTTCCCCATATCTCCCAGCACAGTTATTTGTAGATACTATGTTATTCTATTCAGTGTTGCAGTAGCAGGGTTTATCCCCTTGCTTTTGAGCTTGTTCCTTGGAGGAAGGGCCACCCCTTCTCTCGGAAAGCTTTGTATTTCATTCTTCTTCTGATTCTTGTATTTTTCAGGTACATGTATTCAGAGCTGTAGTAAACAGCATTTTTCATATCTAGATCTGCAGATCTGCTTTTGTATACATTGTGCTTCCATGAAACCCTTGCTGAGTCACCTTTCTTATATGTAAAAGGGGTTTGATCTCCATTTTCTTACATATTGATGTAATAACTCCAGATCTGATATTCATGCCATATTGTGACCAAATTCTTCATAAAATCACGCAGCATGTGCTTCAGTAAATTTATGTTTAGTAAAGTCATGGGGATTCAGTGTTTTTGAGCCATATCGAGACTGGGAGAATTGTTTAACATAGCTAGAATGATTTGTTTTTGATGAAATTTGGTATGTGAGTCCCACATGACCTAAGCTAAAGGATACCACTATCATTTTCCATTATTTTTACACAAATATCAGAAATTGACATTTTTGGTGTTGTAAATGCTTATTTTCCCCACTTTTGATTGAGGGAATGGATCATACTTCTTGCTGTTGTACATAAAATTGATGGTGAAGTGTTTCTTAACACATTGCATGGATGAATAGCTTGCTGCAGCTCCAACATTGTGTTTATATATTGCTACAGTCCATTATTGGGAATTTTCCCAGCCATTCTAGGTGTGAGAGGCTTGTTTATCTCAGTTAGTTTGTTTGGTTTCTGATTTCCTCTTGGATTTAGGACTTATATACTCATATATAAGGGATCCAAGGGTTGATTTCATATTCTGTAGCAGCCATCCCTGGAAAATTCGTTTTCCAATCATCCCTTGCTAGCAGTCCCGATTTTGGAATATTACAGTGGTATCAAAGCTTCAATCTTGGCTCAGCCTGTGGAACTCAGCCATGTAGCTATCAAGATAAGGAGAGATTACTCCATTATGAGGAGGAAAAATGGGATATAGGCTTACAAAGCTTCTTCTAAAATCTGTGCAGTGCATCAATGAAGATCTTAAGAAGACGAGAGGAGAGATGGAATCTCCTGAGGAGTTTGGATCTAGAGCCAGATATAGATTGGCACATGATAGGTATGAGCATGCAGCTACACCCTATTATGCATAGCGCAGTCAAATGCCCAGATCTACTATGAAAGAGATGGAAGAAGAGGAAATGCCAAGGAGGGGAACTCTTAGTAATTTCCTGCAAGAGTATGAATCTCAAACTGAAAATTTTAGAGATCATGTTACTTTCAAAGAGTTTTGAAAGATCAAGGTGGAAAGGAGAAAGCTGCGTAACATGGATAGATTTTCTCTATCTACCTTTGATGGATCTCCAACTTGTTCAGCCAGAGCTTGGGTGGATGAGTTGTATACTTATTTGCAGCACCACCAAGTTTCTGAAGATGAAGCCATCAGAGTTGCAACGCTACACTTTGAAGGTAAGGCCTATGCTTGGTGGTTGTTTGAGTCATTCTCATTAAGAAATGTTAATACTTCTTCTTTTACAAATTTCACTAAGAGATTGGTAGAAATATTTGATAAAAAACATGAAACAATAAAACCAATGAAACTTTTGCATAAGCTGGAAGGACATACAAACTCAAAACCACGTCAGAAACCTATTGGAGGAGTTCACATATTGCATGATACCTTGCTAGAGGCAAAACCTCTATCTCATATTCCTAAACAAGAGGGCATGGAGATATCTTCTTCACAAGAGGATCCAATTATTGGAGGGTTTCCCATACACATTGAATAAGATGAGGGCAACAATGTTGTCACATCTAGAGCACATCCAGTACCTCATGCAGAGGAAGGGGGAGCACATGCTCCAACAAGTTAGGTCTCTGTAGTTTGCAAGATTGGCAAGAAAAAACGCTGCAGAGCCTACATCAAAACCACTTTGGAATCCTAGGATCTAGCCCTCCTGGATTCAGAGAGGGCTCTCTCTATATAAGTGTTTTCAAAGAATATATCTTTAAGGCTAATGATATGATATTAGGCTAGTTATGAAGTACAAGGGTTTTTGTTGTTTTGGTTGGGATGGATATCATCAAAATGAAGGAAGTCCTTTGAGGGGTAAAGGTGTGAGCAGATTGAAAGAATGGTTTAGCTAATAGGATAGGAAAGAAACATTATCAATCCATTGGGCTATGGAGTCACAAAAGGATTTAATTGCACAACAAGTTTCAAGAGTGGTCCATGGGGAAAATCATCTATATCAAAAGATCTCTTTAGATTGATTTTGTGGTATGGAACATTAAAAGTGTTTTGAAAGAAGCAAAGCTAATAACCGTTTAAGAATCTATTAACTTTACTAAACAAGAAAAACCTTTCAAAGTAACTGTTTAAAACAAGCCAAAGGACAGGGAAAACCATAGAATTCTTTGGGTAAACTTTTAATAAAGCACACTTTTCAAACAACAATCCAACAATCTAACAGATTACTTTTTGAAAGTAGAAAACATATAAGAGAACAAAGGGCAGCCTAAGATTGGGTAAGTACTTTGAACCGATCCTGCTTTTGGCATACTCTTAGGGAAATTTTCAAAGCTATTGTTGGAGATAAACTAGAGGGCAGGGCTAACCATAGACTTCCCTAGTTTAACTTTACTTAGCAAACTTTTCAAGAACTTTCAAACAAAATATCTCAAGTTGTACTCAGGAAACATGGGCTCACCACACACTTCACTAGTTATACTCTATTGAATTATCCTCGAAGCAACAATTAGCACAAAACATAAAGATAAAGATTTATCAGTGAGAAATAGGGTACTTTGCAGTAAATCCTAATCTATATTTGTTGTTCTTTATCAGAGAAAGTGGACAGTATGGAAAATATGATAAAAATAACAATTACAGTAAGAAAAAAATCACCATTGACATAGACCAGGATCCCATGAATCAACTTGTATATTTGATGTTCAAACCAGTTACAATCTTCAAGTCCAGTAGATCTTTACAACTTCAAACTTCTCATCTCAGCATATCTTTCTTCAATTACAAAACAGAGCTTCAGCAGCCTCAATAGTATTAACATTCAATGAGTATTCAACCAACATTTACAATGGACTCCTCTTATGTTATATATAGATGAATTGAGGAGGTGGAGTGAAAGAAGGATCTGATTGTTCAATTAATACAGATTAAATGCTTCTCTGCCTTTGGGAAGTCTTATGGAGAAGATTTCAGATGTTTTAACTCTGCTAATTGATTTTACATTAACTTTTATCTACTTCAGTCACTTTTGTTGACTTTGGAGGCTTTTGGTAGGCTGGCAATTACTTCTGAGCTGTCTTTGGCAAATATCTTTGACTGTGCATTTAAATTTGTATTATTTTGAGGAAAATGAACTTGTAGGTGGCATTTCTGATCTTCAGAGGAGTAACTGCTTTGGTGATTTGGCATTTGAAGCATTCTTTTGAGTGATCTTTCTGTCTTTGATACTTTAAACTCTGATTAGGCCTTTGATATGCGTTTGGGCCTTCTTAATCATCTTCTACTTTAAACTGTGTCTTCATCCTTTAACTGTTTGGTAAGCTTTTTATCTTCAAACTTTGGACTTTAATCCTTTCTCTTTAATCTTTGATTCTCTTCTGATCTTCACTGTTTGTGTACAGATCTGCAACGCTAGAGGGCTTTTCTTGTGTAATCGACATTCATGATATATTGATTAAACCTGAAAATATTTTCCTTTATGTCCCTTTCTGTATTGAATTCGGCCTTTGAGGATCGTCATCCTCGGCCATGTCCCATTACTGAACTGTGGGACAGCTTCTATGGCTTATCCGCCATTAAACGTACAACAAACATCAAATTATTAATAAATCCTACATTTTGTGGATTCAACTGCTTCAGATGGCTCGGCGGAGGGTGAAAGGGCAATGCAGAGGAAGAGGTTTATGCAGCAGAGGGATTTCATGGAGGAAACCATGAAAAAACGGAGAAATATTTGAATCAAGGCATGAAAATGAAAAAGTGGTTTTGCAGAAAACCAGAATGGTTTTCACGTAGGGTCTGGGCGGTAAGTGATTTTTCACCAAACGAATGTGACATAGCTAAATGGCTGACACATGGCATCTAAAAACCACCCATTTCACGCTAGAGGTGCACGTTCAGGAGGTTTGGTGAAAAGGCACACAAAAAGGATTGTTGGCCGTCAAATCTAGGGCTAGTAGATCTACGGCCACAAGGGAGTGCGAACGGAGATAAAGTGGCAGAGGAAAAGTATGGTGGGGCCGGGGTGACGTGGCATAATTTTTCGCGTAGCGGGGAGGCCTGAGGTTGGGTAAAACTTATGTGCGCCATTGGATTTACACTGATAAAAGGGTTATAACTGTGGTGGGGCAATTATATAAAGAAAAAGAGGCGGAAGTGGGAGGGGAGTTAATGGCCGTCGGATGATGTAGAAGATCTACGGCTAAGATCAACTATGGGGTGAAAGGACAAGAGATGGGAGGGCCCACTTTTATATAATAGGTTAGAAAGGTTTTTCCTTAGGAAAATGGTTTTATACACAAGAAAAGGGGTTTGTAAGAGCAGCAGAGGAAGAGCAGTGGGGATCAACGAGAGCCATCGGATTTGAGGGGAGGGGCCAGATCAACGATGGAGATTTGAAGGAAACAAGGTGGAAAGGCCCAGTGTGATCGGGTGGGACCGACGATATTATATGGGAGGAGAGCCGATGGCCGTTGGATCTGAAAAATGGACGGCTATGATTGACTTGGGGGATTGGCAATCGGCGGGGAAGAGGGTCATGGGAAGAGGGAATTTGAAGTCGCGATGGAGCGATGAGCTATGAAGCGATAGAACGACAGAGCGATAAGCGATGAAGCGATGGAGCGATGGAGCAATGAGTGATGAAGCGATGGAGCGATGGAGTGATCAGCGATGAGGCAATGGAGCGGTGAGCGATGAGCAATGAAGCGATGGAGCGATGGAGCGATGAGTGATGAAGCGATGGAGCGATGAGCGATGAAGCGATGGAGCGATGGAGCAATGGAGCGATGGAGTGATGAAGCGATGGAGCGATGGAGTGATGGAGCGATAGCCATCAGATCTTTGAGGGAATGGACGGCTACGATCATATTGGAATATCAGGCATCGGTGGGGTAAAGGGTCTGGGCACAAGAAATTAGGATCGTCGATGAGCCGATGAGCGATGCGCCGATGAGCCGATGAGCGATGTGCCGATGCGATGGAGATGCCAAATGCCAATGCGATGGAGATGCAAAGCACCAATGTGATGAAATGTTGCGATGTGATTGAAGAATGCCGATGCGATGAGTGCATTGGCATATCACAAATCGATAGAGAAAACTGGCGAAGGCATGAAGAATTTGAAAATGCCGATATGTGATTGCGATGGGAGTTTAAGTCCTTAGTGTGTAGTTTCGGGCCTCGGTTTTATGGCGAAAAAAAGAAAGGGGGTTTAAGACAAGGGGGCTTAAAACCCACATATAAAAAGGTCAGAAACAAGCCAAAATAGTGGGTTTTTTGACTTTTTTTTTCAAAGGTTCCGATAAGGTAAAAAGGATAATTTAAACCATAAAAAAGGGGTTTTTATGGGTTTAAAGGGGATATTGAGGAGAAATGAAGGGTAAAAATGAGGAAAATGGGGGGGGGTTTTGCAAAATGATTTTCCAAAGGAAAATGATGAAAAAATGGGTTTGAAAAACAGTCTCTTTTATAATAGCAGGGTCACTTAGTGGATTTTTGAATGAAGATATCAGTGGAATTGATTTCTTTGAGGATAAAGAACACATAGAGGCTTCAAGAAGTCACGGATTTTGCATGAAATTTGTTTCTTGAAGACTAATAGACTTGTTTTAGCCATCATTAGTTATGACAAAATTTATTGATGGCTAACAGTGGCTCCACTTGGGGATGGCAGCTCCTTGGAGGTGTCAAGAAATTTAGAGATAAATCTCTGGAATGCAGACCTGTGCCTTATCCATGACAACCTCTTCTTCTTTGATCATGCTGCTTTAAAAATATGATCAGTATTACATCAAACAGAATAATTCATTCCCCAAACAACTACCTACACAACCTACTTTCCTAAAAAAAATTCTTCATGAGGTGCACTTGGACTTGCAAACCTTTGACATCAACATTTTATTCTTATATTGAAACACGAAACTAATCTAAATCTACCCTTATTTCTTCCATGAGTTCAGATTAAACAGTTGAACTCATAAATTATCTACCTAAGCTACTATCTGCCAGGATTAAACTGTCTAATTGATTTTATTCTCTATTTTCTAAAACAGAAATTTAAATACAAACAAACCAGGATTAATCTGTCTGATTTGCTGTAAGACTAAGGCATAAAAAAAAGCTGCACATAGACTGAAACTTACAGAAATTCAAAACAAAATTGTGAAGGCTGAAGATCTGAGAAAAAGAAAACATCCTTCTTTCTTCTTATGACTCAGATTTTAGGTCTATTTAGAGTCATCCTTTTTCTCTTGGTTCAGATTTTGAGCATATTAGAACCAATTCTTCATCAAACTTTAGAGGTTCAGGATTTAAGCTTGTTTGAACCTCTGTTTTTCTATCCTAATCTAGTCTACTGATAAGCCAAGATTAAATTGTTTGGCTAATCTTCTTTACTAACCCATCAACAGTAAATTGAAATCTATCTAGTCATGATTAGGTTGTATGACTAAATAGCAGTGTTTTTCTTGGTAGTGGCATTTAAGCTTGCACACTTTCAGATTTTCTTTTCTTTTTTGGTATGGGGTTGTACCTTTCTTGTTTTGTTTCTGCCCTATTTTTCTCTTTTTCTATTTTTTTTTATTTTTTCTTTTTTCAAATCTAAAAGCAGTGTTATATACAATTAAAATGAAAAAGCTTTGAAACTAAAATTATCGGTTAACAGAAATAATGTTTAAGAATTTTTCCATTGACAAGACCTCCAAAATATTCAGCTCCATCCAATTCTTGCAGAAAGAATGCATTGTTTCCAATGGCAAATTGAATGAGATAAGGGCCTTGCCATAAATTATCAAATTTCCATGTTTGCCCTTATCTTCTCTTCTTGAATCCCATTTCAATACTTTATCACCAATCTTAAAATCACTTGCCTTGGTTCTTTTGTCAAACAACTTCTTGATGTTTTCTTGTAGTTGTTATGCTCTGATGTATACTTCCTCCCTGGTTTGTTGTAGATGTATAGTTTGATTTATTCTTCTTGTCATATCATCATCTTTAGAATATACTTCTTGGATCAGCTTCATGACTGGCACTCCTAAACTGGTTGGAAATATTGCATCTGTTCCATAAACTAGCTGATAAGGAGACATCCCAATTGACTTTTTAACTGTCAATATGTCAGCCCATAATGCATTTACTAGCTTACTGTGCCATGATTTCTTGTTATCTTCCAGCAACTTCTTGATTATGTTGACCAAACTTTTATTTGAGGATTCTGCCAACCCATTACCTTGAGGGTAATAAGCTGTAGAATGACCCAATATAATATGAGATTTATGACAGAATTCTACCATATTTTTAGACCCAAATGAAACAACATTGTCAGTTATGATCTTTCTAGGACAGCCAAATCTAGACAGTATATGGTTTTCAAGGAAATAAATGATAACTGAGTCTGTGGCATTCCTAGATGGGATGGCTTCTATCCATTTGGTAAAATAGTCTGTTGCTATGAGGATCCATCTATGTTGGGCAGGTGAGGTAGGATGGATTTCCCCAATGAAGTCTAGACCCCACTGCTGAAAAGGAGCTTCAACAGTGATTGGTTGCAGAGGTAAGGGAAGTAGTTTTCTTTTGCCTTCAAAGATTTGGCATTTGTGACAGGCAGTAATAGTTTTGTGGACATCTTGAAAGAGAGTGGGCTAGTATTAATTAGCTCTAATGATTTTGTTAGCATTTGACTTCCAATAGAGGTGGCCTCTACATTCTCCTTCATGAAACTCATGCTTGATCTTATCTATATCATTCTCAGGCAAACATTTAAGATTAATCCACTAGCATTTTTCCAATATAAACATTTATCCAAAATTCAGTAATTTACAGCTTTCAATTTTAAGAATCTTGCCTTTGTTTTAGAAAAACTAGGAGGGGCATTAAGATTGAGCAAAACATACAAAATATCAGCATACCAAGATGAACTCAGAAAATGATCTTCAATAATTGGAGTTGTCAACTCCTCCTGTTCATCTAATGCATTAAACATTTTTATATCAAGAGCTTGAAAGTTGGATTCAGCCATAAGTTTTGCTAGACCTTGACCTTTAATGAGCTTAGTGGGTTTGATTTCTAAGTCATACTCTAAAATTACAGCAATCCACTTTCCTCTTTTGCCATCTGGATCCTGGGTCAATATGTCTTTCACAACTGAATGAGGCACAAATGCTATAATGTGGGAATGTAAAATGTAAACTCTAAAGTCTTTTAAGGCTTTGACCAAGGCAAAAGCTTGTTTTTCCATTATATTGTACTTCAGAGATGCATCTCTTAATGCCTTGCTAAAAAATGCAATTGGCTGCTCTTGTCCCTTCAAGTTTTTCTGTAATAAGACAACAGCCATTGTGTGTTCGGATGCAAATTAAAAAATGAAGAAATCCTTTGTAAAATCAAGACTGATAAGAATTGGTGTTTTGGTGAGTGCTTGTTTTACCAGCTCAAATGATTTATTTGCTTCTAAGGTCCATTTAACTCCTTCTTCTCTTTTAAACATATTTTTCATGTTTTTAAGGAGTTCAGCTAGATTGGGTATGAACCTTCTCAAGAAATTATTCTTCCCAATGAAAGATTGAAGTTCCTTGATGTTTCGAGGATGATTGATTTGCAATATACCATCAATCCTCTTTGGGTCTATCTTTATTCCTTCTTCAGATATGACATGTCCAATAATTTTACCTTCTTGGAGACCAAACAATGTTTTCTTTGGATTTAAGGACAACCCATATTTTCTGCATTTCTCAAAGACTTTTCTCAAGTGTATTAGGTGTTCTTCATCTGTTTTAGAATAGACATTGATATCATCTAAATAAATCACTATGAAGTAACCTATTTCTTCTGAGAATGCTATATCCATGGCTCTCTGAAATGTGGCACCAACATTCATTAAACCAAAGGGAATTTTCAAATACATGAAAGTACCTCAAGGAGTAGTAAAGGCTATTTTAAGTTGATCATCAACATGTACCAATATTTGATTGTAACCTGAGAAGCCATCTAGCAAAGAAATTCTTTTAGAACCAACTACCCTTTGTAAGATATGATCCATTTTGGGCAAGGGATAATTGTCCTTCAATGAGGCTTTGTTTAAGTTTCTAAAGTCAATGCAAAGCCTTATTTCTCCTATTTTCTTCCAAACTGATATAAGATTAGACACCCACTCTGAGTATCTAACAGGGACAATAATTCCAGCATCATACATTTTTCTAATTTCTTTCTCTACAAGAGGTAATTGAAAAGGGTTGATTCTGCGCAATTTTTGTTTAAAAGGCTTCTGGTTTTCTTTGAGGGGTATCTTATGCCGGATTATTTCTGTATCATATGATTTTAGGTCTTCATAACTCCATGCAAATACATCAGAAAAATCTTTAAACAACTCAATGCATTTCAGTTTAATGTGAGCTGACAGTGTCTTAGATAATTTGATCATTTTGGGCTTTTCTCATTTTGGGAAAACTTTTAATAAAGCACACCTTTCAGACAACAATCCAACAATCTAACAGATTACTTTTAGAAAGTAGAAAACATATAAGAGAACAAAGGGCAGCCTAAGATCAGGTAAGGACTTTGAACCTATCCTTCTTTTGGCATACTCTTAGGGAAATTTTCAAAGCTATTGTTGGAGATAAACTAGAGGACAAGGCTAACCATAGACTTCCCTAGTTTAACTTTACTTAGCAGACTTTTCAAGAACTTTCAAAGACAATATCTCAAGTTGTACTTAGGAAACATGGACTCACCACACACTTCACTGGTTATACTCTATTCTATTATCCTCGAAGTAAAAATTAGCAGAAAACATAAAGATAAAGATTTATCAGTGAGAAATAGGGTACTTTGTAGTAAATCCTAATCTATATTTGCTATTCTTTATCAGAGAAAGTGGAAAGTATGGAAAACATGAGAAAAATAACAATTACAGTAAGAAAAACATCACCATTGACATAGACCAGGATCCCATGAATCAGCTTGTATATTTGATGTTCAAACCAGTTACAATCTTCAAGTCTAGTAGATCTTTACAGCTTCAAACTTCTCATCTCAGCCTATCTTTCTTCAATTACAAAACAAAGCTTCAGAAGCCTCAATAGCTATTAACATTCAATGAGTATTCAACCAACATTTAAAATGGAATCCTCTTATGGTATTTATAGATGAATTGAGGAGGTGGAGTGAAAGAAGGATCTGATTGTTCAATTAATACAAAGTAAATGCTTCTCGGCCTTTGGGAAGTCTTATGGAGAAGATTTCAAATGTTTTAACTCTGCTAATTGATTTTACATTAGCTTTTATCTACTTCAATCACTTTTGTTGACTTTGGAGGCTTTTGGTAGGCTGGAAATTACTTCTGAGTTGTCTTTGGAAAATATCTCTGACTGTGCATTTAACTTTGTATTCTTTTGAGGAAAATGAACTTGTAGGTGGCATTTCTGATCTTCAGAGAAGTAACTGCTTTGGTGATTTGGAATTTGAAGCATTCTTTTGGGTGATCTATTTGTCTTTGATACTTTAAACTCTAATTAGGCCTTTGATATGTGTTTGGGCCTTCTTAATCATCTTCTTCTTTAAACTGTGTCTTCATCCTTGAACTATTTGGTAAGATTTTGATCTTCAAACTTTGGACTTTAATCCTTTCTCTTTAATATTTGATTCTCTTCTGATCTTCACTATTTGTGTACAGACCTGCAGTGTTGGAGGGCTTTGCTTGTGTAATCGAAATTCATGATATATTGATTAAACCTTAAAATCCGACCCTTTATGTCCCTTTCTATATTGAATTCGGCCTTTGAGGATCGTCATCCTCGGCCACATCCCATTACTCGAGTGTGGGACAGCTTCCATGGCTTATCCACCATTAAACCTGCAACAAACATCAAATTATTAATAAATCCTGCATTTTGTGGATTCAACTACTTCAGATGGCTCAGCGGAGGGCGAAAGGGAAATGCAAAGGAAGAGGTTTATGTAGCAGAGGGATTCCATGGAGGAAACCATGGAAAAACGGAGAAATATTTGAATCAGGGCGTGAAAATGTAAAAGCGGTTTTGAAGAAAACCAGAATGGTTTTTGCGTAGGGTCTGGGCGGTAAGTGGTTTTTCACCAAACGAACGCGACACAACTAAATGGCTGACACGTGGCATTTGAAAACCACCCATTTCGCGCTCAAGGTGCACGTTCAGGAGGTTTGGTGAAAAGGCATGAGAAAAGGATTGTTGGCCGTTAGATATGGGGCTGGTAGATCTACGGCCACAGGGGAGCACGAAGGGAGATAAAGTGACGGAGGAAAAGTACGGCGGGGCCGGGGTGACGTGGCGTAATTTGTCGTGTAGCGGGGAGGCATGAGGTTGGGTAAAACTTATGTGCGCCATTGGATTTACAGTGATAAAAGGGTTATAACTGTGGTGGGGCAATTATATAAAGAAAAAGAGGCAGAAGTGGGAGGGGAGTTAATGTCCGTTGGATGATGTAGAATATCTACGGCTAAGATCAACTGCGGGGTGAAAGGACAAGAGATGGGAGGGCCCACTTTTATATAATATGGCGGAAAGGTTTTTCCTTAGGAAAAGGGTTTTATACATGGGAAAAGGGGTTTGTAAGAGCAACGGAGGAAGAGTAGTGGGGATCAACAAGAGTCGTCAGATCTGAGGGGAGGGGCCAGATCAACGGTGGATATTTGAAGGAAACAAGGTGGAAAGGCCCAGTGCGATTGAGGGGGACTGACGATATTATATGGGAGGAGAGCTGATGGTAGTTGGATCTGAAAAATGGACGGCTACGATTGACTTGGGGGATCGGCAATTGGTGGGGAAGAGGGTCATGGGAAGAGGGAATTTGAAGTTGCGATGGAGCAATGAGCGATGAAGCGATGAGCGATGAAGCGATGGAGCGATGGAGCGATGAGCGATGATGTGATGGAGCAATGGAGTGATGAGCGATGGAGAAATGGAGCGATGAGCGATGAAGCGATGGAGCGATGGAGCGATGAGCGATGAAGCGATGGATCGATGAGTGATGAGAGATGAAGCGATGGAGTGATGAGCGATGAAGCGATGGAGCGATGAGCGATGAAGCGATGGAGCGATGGAGCGATGGAGCGATGAAGCGATGGAGCGATGGAGCGATGGAGCGTTGCGGCGATGGAGCGATAGCCATCAAATCTTTGAGGGAATGGATGACTACGATCATATCGGAATATCGGCCATCGGTGGGGTAAAGGGTCCGGGCACAAGAAATCAGGATCACCGATGAGCCGATGAGTGATGCACCGATGTGATGGAGATGCCAAATGCCGATGCGATGGAGATGCAAAGCGCCAATGCGATGAAATTTTGCGATGCGATTGAAGAATTCCGATGCAATGAGTGCATTGGCATATCGCAAATCAGCGGAGAAAACAAGCAAAGGCATGAAGAATTTGAAAATGCCGATATGCGATTGCGATGGGAGCTTAAGTCCGTAGCGCGCAGTTTCGGGCCTCGGTTTTATGGCGATAAAAGGAAGGGGGCTTAAAACCCACATATAAAAAGGTCTGAAATAGGCCAAAATAGTGGGTTTTTTTAATTTTTTTTTCAAATTTCGGATAAGGTAAAAAGGATAATTTAAACCATAAAAAAATGGGTTTTTATGGGTTTAAAGGGGATATTGAGGAGAAATGAAGGGTAAAAATGAGGAAAATGGGGGGGGGGGTTTGCACAAGGATTTCTCAAAGGAAAATGATGAAAAAATGGGTCTGAAAAACAGTCTATTTTATAACAACAGGGTCACTTAGTGGATTTTTGAATGAAGATTTCAGTGGAATGGATTTCTTTGAGGATAAAGAACACATAGAGGCTTCAAGAAGTCACAGATTTTACATGAAATTTGTTTCTTGAAGACTAATAGACTTGTTTTAGCCATCATCAGTTATGACAAAATTTATTGATGGCTAACAGGAGGGATTCTTGTATTCTTGCAAGAAGTTCCCCGGGATCTCACATATGGAAGGAAAATTAAAATCAATGAGAAACATGATTGTGAGATGATGTTGATGGAAGGAGAAGGTAGGGAGGAAGGACATCATCATTTGAAGAGGAGCACACACCCCTATCTATTTCAGAGAGCTGGTACAAGGATGAGGAAGACTGGTTTGCACTATGAGGGTAAGGGCAAGGTTGCCCAACCATATGAATAGTCTTCTCTTGCCATGGATGTCTCACTAAATGAAGGCATTCCACCGGGGAGGCCACCAGATTTGGAGTTGGTAAGAGAAATCTTGCCATTTGGTTCACCACTCTTGGATTTTGGAGAGGTGAAGAGTTTTGAGAGAGACTTTGACATGGGGGATGTCAAAGTAGTAGGCAACAGCATGAGGAGAGCTTCACATTCCAAATCACCAACGTTGTCTCTTGGGAGGATTGATCCATATTGGAGGTCTCAACTCTTGGTAGAGTACTCCAAGGATCTTGGTGCTTGCATGATTCTTGATGACCCAGATGGAGATGATAGATACATGGTGGATGATGTGGTCATCTATTCTTATGGCAGGGTCTTCTTGAATAGAGCTTCTAGTCTTAAGGAGAATCTGCTACATGTAGCACATGAGAACTTCTTTTCCATGCATTTTAATGCATATCTTTCCTTGGCAGAGGAGTTCATTTGGGAGGGCATTGAGCATGACATATTTCAGCATATGGAGATATGCATCGCTCGGATGGTGATAGAGAGGATGTCACAGCCACTTCCCTACTCTTTGGAGGTGAGGGAGAATTTCCAGTTGAGCCATTTCGGCTCAAGATCTCATGTACATGATGGAGAATGTACAATTTCACTTTATGTTTTGTACTTCTTTTCTTTATATGAGCAGCATATTTTACCAAGGAGGATTATTCCTTCTTGCATATTGTATAATGATGTACTTGAAGCCATTTGTAGCATTGAGATTGGCTATCTCATTGGTGGTTTGTGGGGGAAGCCACATGATTTTTGGCGTGCACCATTGACACCACTTTGTACTTTCATGTTTATATCTTGTAAAATGATTGTGGCAGCAAACAAGTGGCTAGAAAAGCACTTGATTTTGTTTGATTTGATGCAAGAAAAGGATGCACTGCACTGGTTCTTTGTGTGGGACCTTAATCCACTTTCTAGTTGTCATATGACAACTTGTTTCTATTGGGTTTTGCTTCCATGTATTGTTGATATTTCTATGTTTATTGGTATCTTTGTTTGGAAAGTGGGATATGAGTTGAAGATTCCCATTGGGAGTATGATTCTCCCTACTTTACATGATGCATGTTTTAGGAGTAGCAATGGGTAGTCCATGATTGCCAAATTACATCTCTCTTCTTCATGTGGGAGGAGCCATTTGGAGAACATGAGTTTTTGGAGGAGGCACTTCATGGTTTATTTGTTTGATGGGGTAGCTTGGGCACTCTTGGAGGTCATGATATTTCAGCCCAAGATCAGAAACATCCCCATACTTATCATAAATGGAGAGAGAAACCACTTGGTTGGGAGGATCCAATCTCTCCATGCAGCCCCAACACATTGTATGAACCGGGGGTTGAGGATTTTTTGAGCTAACTAGATTGGCTCATTTCATTTGGATGATAGCATGGGTGTGGGAGTCACTCATTAGGAATAATGTTTCCCATGTTCATCATCACTCCTACCTTGAGGAGGCCATTGGACAGCAAGGAGGTTTCCACTTACATCTTCCACCTTTCTATGATGTAAGCCATATGGTTTTGCATGCTTAGGAGGAGACTTTGGAGGGAAGATTTGTTGCAGATTATCTTGAGCAGTGGTGGGGATTATTGATGAGGAGGCCACAAGAGGAGAAGGGGAGGAATTTTTCTCTCTCTATACAGTTGCTTGAGGACAAGCAACATTTTGGAGGGGAGGACTGTAATGTTCCCAATTTTTAGCCTCAAGCTAAGAGGAACATTATAGTTAGCAGTAGATGAATAAAATGGGTAGGGAGGCCCATTAACCTCTTTAGAAGGAAAAATAAAATTCCTCATGTGAAAAGGGGAAGAATAAAGTAGCTGGATTGAGCACATACAGGTGTGAATAGGATTGGATCATGTTGATTCAGTCATATTTGACCAAGTCCACATGCACTGTCTAGATACATTGTATCTCCATGATGGACTGCGCTGTTTGAATGGAGGACAACTTGCATGGGCTAGGTGGAACATATGGATGGGACCCATTGTGGAGAGGATCACTTGCTATATATGGAGAGGAGGATAGCCATTGTATTCATGCTTGGATTATTATTTTCTTTGGTCTGTTGAGACTTTTCTTCCTCTTGTTGTTTAGTAGAGTTGCAGTGCTGTTTAGCACAACGGTGTTCCCGGTCGGGAATCCCTACCTCATCCTCAGGGAAGGAGAGGTTCTTGAGCTTCATTTCCTCATTCCAAAATTTTGGTCAAGCTACTTCCTTTAGCTACAGCGCAGTTTCTTTTTAGAGCTGGGTTGTGTTGCAAGGTGCAGCAAAGGAGGATCTCTTTGAGCCATTTCTGGGCTTGTTTTTCAGTGGAGAGGTTGTCTATCCATTAGAGGATCAGCAAGGGAGGCTCCCATACATATTTTCACATCTTGGAATTGGGCCAAATCATCTCTGCACTTATACAGCGCAGTCCCTTGCAGAAACTGCATCATTATTCAGAGAGCAGCTGCAACAAGGTTTAATACCTTGAATTTTGGCTAGTTTCCTTGGGCAAGGGCCAACCCTTCCCCTGGAAAGCTAGGAAAAGGGATTCTAATAGCTATTGTAATTATTTCAGTCATATTCCTGTAATGTTGCAGTAAACTACGTTATTTTGTAGACTGAATATTCAGATCTACTTCTCTTGTACTCAAGCTGTCAAGAAACCTTTGCCGGGTTATCTCATTTTGTATAAAAGAGGATAGATCTCTATTTTTCTCCATGTGTTGATGTAATAAACTCTATATCTGATATTTCTATAATATTACATCTAAAATCCTCATAAAATCACGTTGTGCAAGCTTCATTAATTTTTGCATACCATAAGTCATGGGATTTGGGCTTTTTTGAGTTGTATCGGGATCAGGAGATCTGTTTAACATAGCTAGAGTCATTTGTTTATGATGAAATTTGGCATGTGAGTCCCACATGACCTAAGAAAAAGGATCCCACTGTCATTTTCCCTTATTTTTATGCAAATCTCAGAAATTGACGGTTTTGGTGCTGGAAATGTTGATTTTCCCCCCTTTTGATTGAGGGAATGGATCATACTTCTTGCTACTGTACATAAAATTGATGCTGAAGTGTTTCTTAACACATTCCATGGATGAATAGCTTGCTGCAGCTCCAGCTGTGTGTTTATATATTGCTGCAATCCATTATTGGGCATTTTCCCAGCCATTCTAGGTGTGAGAGGCTTGTTTATCTCACCTAGTTTGTTTGGTTTCTGATTTCCTCTTGGATTTAGGACTTAGATACTCAAATATAAGGGATCCAAGGGTTGATTTCATATTCTGTAGTAGCCATTCCTGGAAAATTCATTTTCCAGTCATGCCTTGCTAGTATATTATAATATATATATATTATATTTTCCAGTTTTCCTAATTATATTATATTATATAATATATGCCCAAGCTAATACTATATTATATATTATATTATATTATTCTTATCTACTTATAATTTTCTTCCTCTTGTTGTTTAGCAGAGTAGTAGTGTTGTTTAGCACCGGGTGTTCCTGAGCGGGAATCCCACCTCTTTCCTTGAGGAGCCTCTTGGGAGAGTTTGCATTCATTTTCCACATCAGGTTTCAAGCCAAGCTTCAGACTACTTCATCAGCGCATTTTTTGTCGAAGATTGTGCAGTGTTGCTGGGTGCAGTAGTGGAAGGGATTGGAATCCCACTTTCTGAGCTAGTTTCTCTTTGGAGGAAGGTTTCCTTCACCTGAGAGACCTGTTTGGAGAGGTCTAGAATATAATTATAATAATAAAAAATGGAGTATCCTAATTAGCCCAAGCTAATAGGAATATTTCATTTTGTGTTGATTTTCTTAATTAATGAATAAAATGTGAAAGAGAACATGTAAACTCCTAAAAACATCAAAATAAATCAAATGCCCAATGTGAACAGAGGAAAATCAGGGTTGTTTCAATAAAATACCCTTATAATGTGAAAGGGGATCATCACAGTAGTTGGATTTTACACTTATGGGTGTGAACAAGGACAAATGGATGAGGACATATTCAAGTTTGACTAAGTCAACATGCATGCATGAAGAAGAAGAGAACATCAATAAAACCAGTTCAGTGTGAACAAGGATCAGCATAGGAAGACATTTGTGAGCTGGATTGATTGCACTTGCAGGTGTGAATGGGTTTTAGCTATGAGACTAAGTCAACCTTGACCAAATCTACAGTGCAGTCTAAGTTCAATGCACCTCATGGATGGACAACGCAGTTCTAGAAGGAGGCCCTCATGTGAAAGGAGATAATTCCTCAAGGTGGTTTAGGTTTTGCCAAAGCTCTCATCTTATAAAAGGAAGGGGAAGGCTCAAGAGAAGGTTGTTGATGCATATGATTATTGATTTCTTGTCTGCTTAGACTATTTGCAGTCTCCAGCTGTTTAGGTAAGTTGTTGTGCTGCTCAGCACAAGGATCTCCTGTTTAGGAATACTTCTCCTTTCTTGAGAAGCCTCTTGAAGGAGTTGTACTGATTTTCCTCACATCTAGGCTTGAGGCTAAGCATCCTCCTCCAGTACAGCGTTATTTCTACAGCAGAATAAGGTTGTGTTGTAGGGTGTTGCAGTGAGGGATCACAACACCTCTTCCATCACTTTTTTTTCAGAGGAGGAGTCTCTCTTTCCTTTGATGGATTAGTTTGGAATCCATTGGAGCTTATTGCAGATCTTGTCATTGGGCCAGCTCATTCCCTTGGCCCTACAGCGCAGTTTTCTTCAGTAACTGCATTATTTTCATTGAGCATTTGCTGTGGGGTTTTTTGTTGTTGATTAGAGGGTAAGATATTCAGTGATAGGATCAGCCTTTCACCTGAGAGATCCATTGGATGAGATTCAGCCATCAGTTGCAGCATCTTCAGCTATCTTCATCCATTTCCAGTTTCTGAGTTGCAGCTGCTGCCCAGTAACTCCGACATTTTTTCCATTTTGTATATTTCAGCAAATACTTCCAAGGATTATTGTATTATTGTTTTCAGGAGTTGATAGCTTGATCCCCCTCATTTATTGAGCCATATATTCTTATATATTTCTGTTATTATATAGTATGATGCAGTGTCTCCATTAAACTGTGTCCTCTTAGCCTGCAGAAATTCTTGTGTAACAGTGTTTAGCTATTTTCATGTACATGTCCCTTTGAGGCTGCATTGCTTTGCTTGAGTGACTCTTTCCTCAAGGATTTGTATTCCATTGCTGCTATATTACAAATTTGTTGGCTATTCATATCTTCATGTGTTCTGGGTTAAAAAAATAACGCCGTCATTCCATTGTATGTTCATACATTGCTGCAGTCCCTTCATCGGGCACTTTCTAAAGACAACTAGGTGTGGGAGACTTGTTTAACCCACCTAGAGGGATTTCTTTCGAGCCACCTCTTGGATTTTGGGCTTAGATGCATGATCTAAGGGATCCAGGTCTTGGTTTCAAATCTTGTTGCATACAAGTTTGGAGAATGTGTTTTCCAACCATGTATTGCTGACATATCCCATTTTGGGATATTACAGTGGTATCAGAGCATCTTTCTTGGCTCAGCCTGTGAGTCTCGGCGCAAGAAGACAAAAGGAGATTATAATGATGAAGAATATGAGATTACTCTCATCAGTTTTCAGATCCAGAAAGGACCTCCCCCAAGAGGTTAAGCATATGAAGAGTTGCAGTGAAACTCCTAGAGGGTTTCAAGAAGAGGAAGAGCCATGCACTTCCTATTCTCAAAGAGGAGAAGACAAGAGACATAGAGGGCACTTGGAATTTGAGATTCTAAGAGAATACAAAGATAAATCTAGAGCCTCCAAGGAGACTCTAGCTTTACCTCATTTAATTCAGCTAGAGGGAGAGAGATCCTCACCACCACTTGAGGAAGCATGTACCAGCGCTGTCACAACCTTGGAGGAGCAACCTTCATGTTCAGCAGTGGAGGAAAGAATGGTAGACAGTAGACATCTAGAAGTGAGAAACCCTTTCTCCTTTCTAGATGACACTTTCTCAATGAGCACTCCCCAGCTCAAAGAGAAACTTCTACCTGTAGTAGTTCTAAGGCCTCACTGGTTTTGGAAGACCATGCATGAGGAGGAGGTCTCATCAAGAGATCCCATGAAAGGTGCACTTCAAAATTTCATGAAGTGAAAAATTTCTTCAACAGTCTGAGGAGGCTCTTTCCTTCTCACCCTTGGATCTTCATGGATTCAAGGAGGAACAGATAGATGATGGAGGACATCTTCAGATGGATAACATCTCTCATGTGTGTGTTGGACTCTTCTTGAGACATACACATCATGATGGGAGGTTTTTTCCTACCACCTATTTGGATCCTTATGTGGTCAAATTGATCCTTGAGAAGATTGCATTTCAACATCCCATGAAATGCAAGAGCAGAAATATGATTTGGGAGAATAATAGTCTTCCTTGGTAGAGTGCTAAGGAAGGACAAGATGGAAGGCACCCACATGTGGATGGATGGGTGTGGATGAATATCAAGAAGATGGAAAGCTACATACAGATCTATGATACCGGGCAGCAGGAGGCATGGCTGCATTGGATACTTTTGAAAGAGTTTGGTCATCATCCTCTTTCCAAGGGTATGTGGCAGGATACTTGCATCATGGGGAAGCAAGGAGTATGGACACATTGTGTTGACATAACATTCTTCATGTCAATCACCATGTTTTCGTTACACGATTTGGATGATGGAAGTATGAGGGGGCAGCAAAAGATTTTGTTGCTTGGGGTGTTCTTGGGAGAGCAAGGGCAGATTTGCTCTCACATTTTTCATGATGTTTCCAGAGTAGGAGATGGCACTATCATAGTGTAGAGGGGCTACTCCTTGACCTTATATGTTCAAGAGGTACTTTCCCCATGGGAGAGACTTCTTATGTGTAGCAACATTATGGGAGATGCCTTTGACATTCTGCATGTCAAAGATTAGAGCCATGAGTTGGAGGGAGCCCATTTGCATAGGCCAACAACGTTGCCACTTTGGAGCTGGGGTTTATTGATGGAGTATCCCCAGGATCACTTCACACTTGATGCACTTGATGGGCAAAGAGGAGGTAAGGAAGAGGAGGTAGTAGATGGGGACATCTATTACTATGATTTACTCTTCTTGTCTTGGGTTTCCAAGCATGAGGGAGAGGATTTGCAGGCAACACTTGGTTCATTTCTCTCCATGGAAGTGTGCCAAACTACTATGGAGGATCCATTCATGGATCCATGTGTCTTCTTACTTCCAACATATTACCATCTCTTGGCAGAGCATTGCTCCAAAAGTAAGCAAGCTCTTGATTTTGCTCCATGACCAATGTTGGGCCAAACCATATGATGGAGGCAGCCATCTCTTATGTGGCCTTGGGAAGATGTTTTGTCATTACATGTATGTTCAGTTGATTCATATGATTAACCATGTATCAAGAAACAATCTGCCATGTATTTTTCTGAAGCAGCAATTTGAAAGACTGCGCTATTACCACTTGGGAGACTGTTGGTACCTTCCAGCACTTTATGAAACCATCAGTATTTCCCCTGTTGTGATGCCAATCATGATCCCAATTGCTGGTGTTGTTTTTATCTTGATGGGAGACATGATGTTGAGTGAGACATATGGTTTGACTGTGTCCTTTTGGGAAGGAGATTCCCACATTTTCTGCAGTACATGTTCTAAGGGGAACATGCGAGGATTTGTGGCCACCATAGCCAAATATTTTTTTCTCTTGGAGGTGGGCCAAATGTGTGATAGGATGCCATATGATGATGCTCTCCTATCCATCACATGTGGAATGTTTTGGGCTAACTAGTTTTACAGTGTTGGAGGAAGGCTCTTGACAGATCTAAACTTCATGTTTCCACTTGAGGGGAATATCATTGCAGCCCAAGATCAGCAAGAACTCTACACTTATCTTAAGTGGAGAGGAGGACAGCATGGGGTAGGAAATTTTGTCTACTATGTTCAGTTTTTCAACCCACCTTCTTTGCAGGAACCTAAGGTGGAGGAGGATTTTCTGGAGTTACCATGTTGGGAGGTGACTCATTTTGTATGGGTGATTGCTTGGGAAAAGATGTTTTCCCAATCCATTTCAGTTCTTTCCTTGCAGTTGCTTGAGGACAAGCAACATTTTTGGAGGGGAGGACTGTAATATTCCTAATTAGCCCAAGCTAATAGGAATATTTCATTTTGTGTTGATTTTCTTAATTAATGACTAAAATGTGAAGGAGAACATGTAAACTCCTAAAAACATTAAAATAAATCAAATGCCCAATGTGAAAAGAGGAAAATCAGGGTTGTTTCAATAAAATACACTTATAATGTGAAAGGGGATCATCACAGTAGCTATATTTTACACTTATGGGTGTGAACAAGGACAAATGGATGAGGACATAGTCAAGTTTGACTAAGTCAACATGCATGCATGAAGAAGAAGAGAACATCAATAAAACCAGTTCAGTGTGAAAAAGGATCAACATAGGCAAAAATTTGTGAGCTGGATTGATTGCACTTGCAGGTGTGAATGGGTTTGAACTATGAGACTGGGTCAACCTTGACCAAATCTACAGCACAGTCTAAGTTCAATGCACCTCATGGATGGACAGCACAGTTCTAGAAGGAGGCCCTCATGTGAAAGGAGATAATTCCTTAAGGTGGTTTAGGGTTTGCCAAAGCTCTCATCTTATAAAAGGAAGGGGAAGGCTCAAGAGAAGGTTGTTGATGATAATTTATTTTTGTGTTTTCTTAGACAATTTCGAGTTCTCTTGGCTGTTTAGCAGATACTTGTGAGGATTTCCTGTTTAGGGATTCTTTCTCCTTCCATTGAGTAGCTCTTGGAGGGTATTGTGCTTCTCTTCCACTATCAGGAATTTGGCCAAGCTCCATCTCCCTTAGACAGTGTAAATCCTGTTGTGATTTACTTGTTTCAATGAGCTGCAGCAATTGGAAACACTATATCTGCTCAGATCTAAATTGTACTAGTGCCTCTTCTCAGTGAATGTGTCTTTTAACCTCCTGGAAGAGTGTATTAGTAGTGTTGAGCTTCAGATCTGGATCTTGGAATGTGGCCAACTCACTTCTCATCTTCTACAGTGCAGTTAGCTGCAGAAACTGCGTCATTTTCTAGAGTTTTGTAGTAGCAGGGTTTGATCCCTTGCTTGTGAGCTTGTTCCTTGGAGGAAGGGCCAACCCTTCTCCCGGAAAAGCATTGTACATTACACAGTCACAAGGGGCTATTAGCACTTTTGCAGGAACCCCCTTGGGGTTTCCCTTTCCTCGAGAAGATTATTGAGGAAGTTTCAAAGCTGATTTGCATATCTTGGCATCAGGCCAAGCATCTCCCATCATCTATAGCGCAATCCCTTCTCCAGACTGCGTTATTTCAGTGTGTAGCTACAGTGGGGGTTTGCACCACTATTTTGGAGGGTGAGATATTCAGGGATAAGATCAACCTATCACTTGAGATATCTGTCAGAGGAGGTCTATTTCAGATTGAGCATCATCTTCAGCCATCTCCATATATTTTCTAAGTTGCAGCAGCTACCCAGCAAGTCCGGCATTTTTGCAGATTTTCCATTTGTACATGTATTGCAACCAATCCTCTTAAGGATTGTTGTATTGTTATTTTTAGGGGTTGAGAGCTTGCTCCCCCACATTTCTTGATCTAATATTGTCATATCATTGTATTCTCTATTAGTTTGTTGCATTTTCTCCAATGAAATGCATTATTTTAGCCTTATAACATTTCTGCTTAGCAGTGTTTCTCTATTGTCATGTACATGTCTCATTGAGGCTTTCATTGCCTAGCTGGTGTGATTGATTCCTCAAATTATTGTATACATATTCTCCTATAATATCAAGAGAAGGATATTTTACATCTTCATATGTGTTGTCTCATTAAAATAATGTTGATACTCCATTGTATGTTCATACATTGCTGCAACCCCTTCATCGGGCATCTTTCTCCGGACAACTAGGTGTGGGAGACCTATTTAACCCACCTAGAGGGATTTCTTTGGAGCCGCCTCTTGGATTTTTGTCTTAGATACATTGATCTAAGGGATCCAGGTCTTGGTTTCAAATCCTATAGCAGTCATTCCTGGAAAATGTGTTTTCCAGTCATGCCTTGCTAGCAGATCCCATTTTGAAATATTACAGTGGTATTAGAACAAATTTCTTGGCTCAGCCTATGAGTCTTTGCCAAAGAGATCAGGAGATTGAAGAGGATGGGTTTTATCTCATCATATTTTAGATCCATGAAGAACCTCCCCAAGGAGGATAAGCAGATAGAAGAGGAAGGACCTTGCACTTCCTATTCTCATCAAGAAGGAGACAGAGAGATGAGCAGGAAAAAGACTCCACTTGTGGGAGGAGAAAAATGAGATACACTTACAAATCTTCTTCCTAAATCTATATATAATATTCATGAAGATTTCAAGAATATCAGGAGGGAGATGTATGAAGAACCTCCAAAAGAGTTTGAGTCTAAAGAAAACTCTAGATTTTCACATGAGGAGTGTGAACAAGCAGCTACACACCATCATGCACATCACAGTCACATGCCCAGGATTGCCAGGAGAGAGAGGGGAAGAGAAGAAGAAGTTGCAAGGAGGGAAACTCTTAGTGATTTCCTGAAGGAGTATGAGTCTCAAACTCAGAAATTCCGATATCATCTTAGTTTTTCAAAGTTTCGCAAGTTCAAGGTGAAGGGAAGAGAGCAGCAGGATAGATTTATCCTATCTACCTTCGAGGGTTCACCTACATGTTCAGCCAAAGCTTGGGTGGAGGAGTTAGAGACCTTCTTGCAGCAGCACCAAATTCTTGAAGATGAAGCCATCAAAGTTGCAACACTGCATTTGAGAGGTAAGGCCTATGCCTGGTGGATCTTTGAATCCTTTTCTTTGAAAAATGTAAAAATTTCATCTTATGCAAATTTCACTAAGGCATTTGTGAAAATATTTGATAGAAGGATTCATGAAACACACATAGCGGAGCTAAACAAGGGAACTCAAACAAAACCCTTGCATGATAATGCAATACCACTTTAGAACACCATGGATGAGGCTGAAAACTTGCACCATACCTTGCCGAAAGAAAGACTTTCATCTCACACCTTTGAGCAAGGAAGTATGGAGATCTATTTTCCATATTATATTGAGGGTTTAAACAACAGCGAAACTCCTAGAGGGTTTCAAGGGGATAAACCCTGCTACTGCAACACTGAATAGAATAACGCAGTCTTTGCAAATAACTACGCTAGGAGAGATAGAGAAAATGTTGGCCACATGCCAAGATCTGAATATCAGCCCAAAGTGCTAATACACTCTTCCAGGAGGTTAAAAGACACACTCACTAAGAAGAGGCACTAGTACAATCTAGATCTGAGCAGATCTAGCGTTTCCACTTGCTACAGCTCACTGAAACAAGTAAATCACAACAGGATTTACGCTGTCTACGGAGATGGAGCTTGGCCATATGCCTGATAGTGAAAGAGAATTACAATTCCCTCCAAGAGCTACTCAATGGAAGGAGAGAGAATCCCTAAACTGGAAATTCTCACAATTCTCTACTAAATAGCCAAGAGAATGAGATATTTCTAAGCAGACAATATACTCTGAAAATATAATATCATCAACAACTGGAAAACAAGGCATATAATATATAATATAATATATTCTATATTATATTATAGAAAACTATTTTCTATAATAATTCTCATGTATTATTCAGTTATTTTCTTATAAAGCTGCAGTGTACTATGTTTTCCAGATCTAGATCTGCAGATCTGACATTTTGCACTTGTACCTTCATGTAACCCTTGCCGGGTCATTCCAATAATGTGTAAAAGAGGCTTTTGTCTATCTTTCTCCATGATCTGATGTAATACACTCCATATTTTTTGTTTCCATAATATTGCATCATAAACCCTCTGAAAAAGATGTTGTAAAGGCTTCAAAAAATTTTGCATTAGCTAAGTCATGGGGTTTGGGCATTTTTAAGCCATATCGAGAGTGGGAGATCTATTTAACATAGCTAGAATCATTTTTTTTAGCTCAAATTTGATATGTGAGTGCCCTATAACATATTCTAAGGGATCCAACCATCAATTTCCTCTGTTTTTAGATAGATCTCTGAAATTAACCTTTTTAGGGCTTAATTTGATGCTTTTCCCCACTTTTTTGATCTTAAAATGAAGAAGAAATTGCTGTTGTAACATCAACTGATGATAATGTGTTTCTTGACACATTTCATGAGTGAATAGAGTGTTGCTGCTCCAGCATTAGATTTACTTATTGTTTCAATCTGATTATTGGGCATTTTCCAGCCATTCTAGGTGTGAGAGGCTTGTTTATCTCACCTAGTTTGCTTGGTTTCTGATTTCCTCTTGGATTTGGATCTTATATTATTAGATCTAAGAGATACAAGGGCTAATATTGTTTTTTGTAGCATCCATTCTTGAAAAATGCATTTTTCAGGCATGCCTTGCTAGCAATCCCAATTTGGGCATATTACAGTGGTATCAAAGCTTGGGCATATAATATATAATATAATATAATTAGGGATATATATAATATATCCCTTTGTAATATCCCGTGTGTGGGTAGGGCCCCCAGCCACGTGTCCAGTTCTGTGTAATGAGGGGTGCTGCGCAAGGGCCCCTGCCCTCAGATGCTTCGGTGGGGTTAGGCCCACCCTTAACACCCTGGGATGACGCCCTCACTAACAGTTCGATATTTTGGTGTAGTGGTTGGATATACGTGGTATCAAAGCCGAGGTCTTGAGGTCGAGACTCGCAGAGCGTGGTGGGTTGTAATATCCCGTGTGCAGGTAGGGCCCGCAGCCACGTGTCCGGGTCTGTGTAATGAGGGGTGCTGCGCAAGGGCTCCCGCCCTTAGATGCTCTGGTGGGGTTAGGCCCACCCTTAACACGTTGGGATGCCACCCTCACTAACAGTTCAAGATTTTGGTGTAGTGGTTGGATCTACGTGTCTGTAATATTCCAAAATTATCATCCAGCTAATTGGAATATTGATTTTTGCTGATTTCACTTAGGAGATGAATAAATGGGTAAGAAGGCCCATAAATTTTAGAAATAAGAACAAAATACCTCATAGTGTGAAAATGGATCATCATAGGAGCTGGATTTCACACCCTCATGTGTGAACAAGGACATTTGCATGTGGACAAGGTCAAGTTTGACCAAGTCAATAGCACTGGGATAGGAGGTGAAGATCATCTTGGGAGACAACGCAGTGATAGTGAAAGGAAGATTCCTTGCTGGAGGAAACCATAATGAGTGGGACCCAAGGTGAGAGGGCTTCAATTTGTATATAAGGAGAGCAAGGAAGCCATATAAATACATGTTATGGATTATTTATCTCTTGGTATTTATGACTCTTGGGTATTCTTCAGTTGTTTAGTTGAGATTTTTGTGCTGCTTAGCATCGAGTGTTCCCGAGTGGGAATCCCATCTCCTTTCTTGAGAGGCCTCTTGAGGGAGCTTGTACTTCATTTCTCCACATCCTGGCTTGAGGCCAAGTTACCTCCTTCAGCTACATCGTTATTTTTTGCAGAGTATAATGTTGTGTTGCAGGGTGTTACAGTGGAGGGTTCACAACACCACTTCCAGATTGTTTTTCAGAGGAGGGAGCTTCCATTCCTTTGGGAGATCAGTGAGGAATATTATAGAGCAGATCTCACATATTGAAACTTGGACAACATATTTACTTTCACCTACAACGCAATATCCCCCAGTGACTGTGTTATTTCAGAGTGCATTTGCAGTGAGAGGCTACAGTGTTTGTTTGGAGGGTGAGATCTTCAGTGTTAGGATCAGCCTTTCACTTGGAAGATCCATTGTAGGAGGTCTATTCATATTTTGTATCATATACAACCATCTCCATCCAATTATAGAGTTGTAGCTGTTATTCAGTCTTGTCACTGCAACTCCAACATTCTGCATTTTTCCATATTTCAGGAAATCCTTCTGGGATTGTCTTGGAATTGTGTTTGGGAGGTTAGATCTTTACTCCCGGCATTGTATGAGCCATATGATTGTATATTTGTGTATTGAAACTTCCCAGCAACAGTTCCTCTAATAAAAATTCGTTTTCATAGCCTTGGGTATCATTTTTGTAGCAGTGATCTTCATCTTTTATGTACATGTTCCTTTGAGGCTTGTTTTTCCTGGCTTAAGTGATTATTTCCTCAAGGATTTGTATACATTTGCTGCTATGAGATTAATATGATGGCTATATGGATATTCTTACATTTTATGTGTTGATGTATCACTGCTCTTTCATTATTGTGTTCATGTATTGCTGCATCCCCATTTTGGGATATTACAGTGGTATCAGAGCATAATCTTGGCTCAGCCTATGGAATCTCAGCCATTATGCTATCAAGAAGACAAGGAGAAGAAACAAGGAATAGAAAAGACAAGAAGGAGACTCCATTGTTTGGAGGAAATAAGGAAGGGAGGCTCTCCAAGCTTCTTTCTCAAACTATGCAGAGCATTAGAGGAGATCTCAAGCAAATGAGAAAGGAAATGTGTAGAGAATCTCCAAGAGGGTTTGGATCTGAAACCAACTCTAGAGTTTCATATGAAGAGTGTGAGCATGCAGCCACACCCTATGATACACAGTGTAGTCATATGCCCATATTTTCCATGAGGGAGATAGAAGAAGAAGGAATTCCTAAGAGGGAAACTCTTATTGATTTTTTGCAAGAATATGAATCTCAAACTAAGAAGTTTAGAGATCATATCACTTTTCCAGAGTTTTGCAAGATCAAGGTGGAGAGAAGCAAGCAACATGATAGGATTAGATTCTTACTATATACTTTTGATGGTTCATCTACATGTTCAGCTAGGGCTTGGGTGGAGGAGCTTAACACCTATTTGCAGCAGCACCATATTTATGAAGATGAAGCCATCAAAGTTGCAGCGGTGAATTTGAGAGGTAAGGCCTATGCATGGTGGATATTTGAGTCCTTTTATTTGAAAAATGTAAATGTTTCTTCTTATGCAAAGTTTACTAAGAGGGTAATAGAAATATTTTATGGAAAACTTTCTAAGACATCCTTGGAGAAACCATACAAACCAGAACAAATAGAAACTTTGCATGTGTTGGAGGAATCTATAGACTCAACTCCACTTCGGAAAACCATTGAGGAGGCTGAAATCTTGCATCATACCTTGCTAGAGGCAAGACCTATATCTCATATTCTTGAACAAGAGGGTTTCAAGATCCCTTTTTCAAAATAGGATCCAGTCATTGGGAGGTTGCCCATTCATATTGAAGAAGAAGAGAAGGTTGGGGGCAACAATGTTGTCACATCTAGAATATATCTAGAACCTCATGCAGAGGTAGAGGAAGCACATTCTCCAACAGGAGGGATTCTTGTATCATTGCAAGGAATTCCCCAGGATCTCATATGTGGAGATCAAGGCACAACCCATGATCAACATGTGCCATTGATGATAGAGTGTGAAACCATGGAGATAAAAGGAGGTAATAGGGAGGATGACCAGCATCATTTGATGAGGAGCAGACACCCCTATCTATTCCAAGAGGTTGAGGCACAGAAGAGGGAGGATGGATTGCACAGTGAGTGCAGGGAAAATTCTGTCCACCCATACATATAGTCTACTCTTGATATTGATGTCTCATTGCATGGAGGCATTTCACCGGGGAGACCAGCAGATCAACAGATGATGAGGGATGCTTCTCATTTGGAGGAACTACTCATTTATTTCAGAGGGGTGGAGGCCTTGGGAGAGCTTGGTACAGTGCTAAGAGTCTTGTGTAGACTCAAGGAGAGGAGAGGAATTCTCCCAACATCATCATTACCCACTCTCACTCCAGGATCTGCACTGTGGCAAGAGCAGCATGGGAGGGATAGCAACCTTCCAATCAACATCTTTGGTATAGGACATGCCAAAGTGGAGGAAAACCATATGATAGATGTTCTTTGTGATAGATCATCAGCACTGTCACTATGGAGGATAGATCCATATTGGAAATCCCAGCTATTAGTGGATTATTCCAAGGATATTTTTACTTGCATGATATTGGATGACTAATTGCATGAGGAGGGATATTCAGTCAGAGATGGGTTCATCTACTATCATAGTAAGATCTTCTTATCTAGAGCTTCCAAGCTCAAGGAGAAGTTACTACAAGCAAATCATGAAGATTTCATTTTCAACCATACTTATTCTATGAGAGCATACCACACCATCATGGAGGGGTACATTTGGGAAGGCTTTGAGGAGGAGATATATCAGCATTTGAGGAGATGCATGGATCATGTGGAGAGGGAGGAGATACATAGCTCTTTGGAAGAGTTAATATAGCCACCTCTTTTCTCTTTGAGGATGAGAGGGAATTCATCTATGAGCCACTCCATTTGCATGGGTAAAGCATATGGTAAGGACATTGTTTGGTTGCATAATGATTTGTATAATGAATATGTGCATTCCTTAACCATATATGTGAAGGAAATTGCTCCAAGGAGGAGCATTCTTTCTTCTAGACTTCATGGTCTACTTGAGGCCATAAGCATTATTGATGATGGCCACTCCATAGAAGGACTTGGGGAGATTATCTCTTTTGCAGAGCATGCTCACTTTGCACCATACACCATACACTTTCTCCAAACTTGTGAGGAGATTGGGAAATCAAGAAAGTGGTTGAAAAGCCACACATTATGTGATTCTCTGTTGTAGTTGAAATTCAAACTGCGCTGGTTACATTTGAGGGATCATTTTCCTTCTCCCTTTCTACATATGGCAGCTAGTATGATTCTCATTAAGGTCCCTTATGTTGCTGTTGTTCTTATTTTTATTGGGAGCATGATTGGGGGAGAGACACATTGGCTGGTTGTGTCCTTGGGGGAAGAGATCTCCCACACTTTTTGCATTACATGTTCCAAGGGGAGAATGGGAGATAATATGGCCACTACAGTAAAACACTTGCATTTTTATGGAGTGGGCCATGAGATTGATTGGAGCACTTGGGCTATGACTCTCATAAATCATTAGGAGAAACTTTTCTATGAGTTGCCATGTCATGTTGTGCGACAACAGTTAGGAAAAATGTGTTGTGACCACTTGGGAAACTATTGGTACCTTTCAGCTCTACATGAAACCTTCAGTATTCCTCTCCTTGGATTCCATATGATGGTGATTTCCTATTCATCATATATGGGATGGTTTGGGCCAGTATGATTCACAACATTGGAGGGAAGATCATTGGAGATCTAGTCTTCATCTTGCCTCTTAAGGGCAACATTATTGCAGCCCAACATCAACAGATAATATACACTTATCATAAGTGAAGAGGAAGACAGCGTGGGGTAGGCTATTATGTCTACCATGTTTAGCTATTCAGCCCACCTACATTGCAGGAGCCAAAGGTGGAGGGGAAGTTTCAGGAGTTACCATTTTGGAGGGTGACTCATTTTGTATGGATGATAGCTTGGGGATGGAGGATCCACACGGTAATGATGATTCCCAATACATTTCAGATCCCATGCCTCAAAGGTACCTCTGGACAACACCTTATTGCCTCCTTGAGTACTCTACTTACTCATGATGATAGCTATTTAGCTAGCTTGCATGCTTGGGAGGGGAAATATGGAGATTTATTGATGAGACAACATCTCATTCCTTGGAGGATTTTATCATATGTGGATGCTACAGTAGGAGGATGGGAGACGTCTCAGTTCTATCCTTACAGTTGCTTGAGGACAAGCAACATTTGGGAGGGGAGGACTGTAATATTCCAAAATTATCATGCAACTAATTGGAAGATTGATTTTTGTTGATTTCACTTAGGAGATGAATAAATGGGTAAGAAGGACCATAAATTTCAGAAATAAGAATAAAATCCCTCATAGTGTGAAAAGGGATCATCATAGGAGCTGGATTTCACACCCTCATGTGTGAACAGGGACATTTGCATGTGGACAAGGTCAAGTTTGACCAAGTCAACAACGCTGGGATGGGAGGTGAAGATCATCTTGGGAGACAACGCAGTGATAGTGAAAGGAATATTCCTTGGTGGAGGAAACCCTAATGAGTGGGACCCAAGGTGAGAGGGCTTCAATTTGTATATAAGGAGGGCAAGGCAGCCATAGAAATACATGTTATGGATTATTGATTTCTTGGTCTGTATGACTATTGGGCATTCTTCAGCTGTTTAGTTGAGATTGTTGTGCTGCTTAGCACCGAGTGTTCCCGAGCGGGAATCCCATCTCCTTTCTTGAGTGGCCTCTTAAGGGAGCTTGTACTTCATTTCTCCATATCCAAGCTTGAGGCCAGGTTACCTCCTTCAACTACATCATTATTTCTGCAGAGTATAACATTGTGTTGCAGTGGAGGGTTCACAACACCACTTCCGAAGCTTGTTTTTCAGAGGAGGGAGCTTCCATTCCTTTGGGAGATCAGTGAGGAAGATTTTGGATCAGATCTCACATCTTGGCACTTAGACAACATATTTACTTTCACCTACAGCACAATATCCCCCAGTGACTGTGTTATTTTAGAGTGCATTTACAGTGAGAGGCTGCAGTGTTTGTTTGGAGGGTGAGATCTTCAGTGTTAGGATCATCCTTTCACTTGGAAGATCCATTAGAGGAGGTATATTCATCTTTTGTATCATATACAACCATCTCCATCCAGTTCTAGAGTTGCAGCAGATATTCAGTCTTGTCACTGCAACTCCAGCATTTTGCATTTTTGCATATTCCAGGAAATCCTTCTGGGATTGTCTTGGAATTGTGTTTGGGAGGTTATATCTTTACTCCCGGCATTGTATGAGCCATATAATTTCATATTTGTGTATTGACACTTCCCAGCAACAGTTCCTCTAATAAAAATGCATTTTCATAGCCTTAGGTATCATTTGTGTAGCAGTGATCTTCATCTTTTATGTACATGTTTCTTTGAGGCTTGTTTTTCCTATCTTGAGTGATTATTTCCTCAAGGATTTGTATACATTTGCTGCTACGAGATCAATATGATGGCTATATGGATCTTATTACATTTTATGTGTTTATGTATCACTTCTCTTTCATTATTGTGTTCATGTATTGCTGCATCCCCATTTTGGGATATTACATTGATGAATCAACACCTTTATGCCCAGACTGTGATTGATTATCTTTAGGAATTGTAATGCAACAGTCATCTCCCCTCTCATATTTAGGAGATAAAATTGTGTCAAGATCAATAATACAAGAAGAAGAAAAATCATCTTTTTCCAATAAAGAATGTACTTTTAGGGCTTTACAATCTTCTGAGAATATAAAGCAAGAAACAATATTCTTGATAGATAAGGAAAAATAGACCACTAAACTGATAGTAAAAAATAGAACCTCCTTTAAAAAATTGAAACTCTCATACATGTTTTTTCCATGATGCTTTCTCATTTTCTTGCCAGCAGAATCCTTCACCTAATAAAACCTTCATCAGTGGAGTCACTAGGTGAATAATAAACAACCAAATTTTAAATCTAAATCTTGTTCACCATCAAGAATAAGGGATTATGAGACCTGCTACCAGGTGCAGACGATGTAGGATCAGGTGTCGAAGGTGTTTTTGGTTTCTGAGTTTTTTTTTTTAGAAACCAATTTTTCTGGATCTAACAAAATAGGATCCTTTTGTTGTGAGGAGTCTGACCTCGTATGCGGCCTTTCATACACCAGAATTATGAAATAAAAACACAACCTGATATTTCCTCATCTCTGAACAACTAGAGGAAATATGACAAAAACCCAGGGAATGAACTTCGCTTCTTCGTCCCCGGCAATGGCGTCAAAAAACGCTGTATCTCAAGAAACAATCCCTTGGTTGTGATAAGGAATCCGTGCTCAATACATTTTTAAATATATGTCACAAATTTAAGATATCAGATGGTCTTTGTTTTGCACCTTTGGAAATTAATTATTTATAACCCTCAATGATCTGATATAATGAAATATTTCACAATGCCATTATCTGTTGATATTACTTGAAATGGAAGGAAGAAAATGGAATGGAAAATTCAAATGATATGCTGGATAACAGAATCTATCACTTTAAATCTCAGAAAGAACTTTATAGAGAGAAAATAGTTGGAGTGAAGGAGCTCACATTAAAGAAATTGAACTCTTACTTACAAACTGTAAAAAGAGACCCACAACTGCATTACTTCATCTCATTCACAAAAGAAAAAACATATGACGAAACTAGAAAAACACATCAACATCAATAGGTCCAAGAAACTTGATCTTCTTTCATTAACTTTCAGAAAATTTAGTACAAAATTTACAGTCCTCCCGAGGTCCAAGACTCCGAACCCTCTTCTCTATTGTGATTTCCCTTAAATACATATTGAAAGCAGTTTGTAACTACTCAAACTTCTCAAAACTTTGTAAACCACTTTTTTTAACAACTACTTTAATTACAATTCGAGGGAAAAGGCATCCTCTTTACAATAAGAAAGATAAAATAAAAGAGATAAAAATAAACATCATGAAGTTAAGTCTTTGGGATTGCTGATGACATGTTTGCTACAGATGTATTGGCTACTGATGTATTTTCAGACAAGTTGGCCATCCAAGTTCTACATGATTTACACATTTGAATGTTGGCATTTAATTGGACTCTTAATCCATCAAATATTCAATGTATGGAAATAGATATATTGAACATAAATGATGTGTGAGCCCCATTGTTTTGACCACACACAACTTTCCCCAAAACCATAAACCACCTACGGGGGCACCTGTAGTAGTTTCTGAAAAAGGGGTGAGTGATGCAGAATTGCATTATAGCCGTCGATCTGCGAATAGTGGTTTAGGTCAAACCACTCTGTGGGAACACTCTCTCACATAAGTTCCGAGCAGTTTGTGATGCCGCAAAACCATAGGATCTGGGCTGGATGATCCAAGTTGTTGATTTATGTTGAACGATAACTTGTTGTCTGAGGCAGACTACTTTCATACTATATGAGTTTGCTTCCCATTCCTGATATTGTCATTATCTTCTACATATACGCTTATACCCACCAAACCTTCTGTTGAAAAACAAAATCTTATTCATCCATCTCTCCAATGATTCTTTGTGATTGCATGCACTCAAATTACAATCTAAAACGTACTGAGTTTTATTTAAATATCATCTGAGTGCCAAGTGATCATCTAAGAAGGAAATTATCATTATGAAAATCGAATTGCCATAGAATGAATCAAACCTAGTTTTGCAGGACGTTTTTTGGAAAAACTCGCCTTTGAAGAATTGACGAAATCTCTTAAACCACTTTGAATTTTTGAACAATTCCCATGATAAAGTAAATTTGGCATATTCTGCAAAAAACCCATGTTGCATATTTTTGAAATTTTTCTCCATTTTCCCAAAATAAGAAATCTAAATTCACTATCCTGAGAGTATGTGTGTTCTCCGAACTTCGAATTTTCATTTTCATCAGTATGCTTGCTCAAATTTTAAACGCATGTGGAAATATGATCTTCCACAAATCATATGTGATTAATCATAGCTTTTAAGGCTTTTTCTATGGAATTTACACGTTGTAAGTGAAAATAATTTGAATCAGTGCAACCCTGAGCTATTACCAGCAATCCAACGTCATTAACAAACTCAAAATCCAGGGTTAATTTTTCAAGAGAGTGACAACAAACTCTAATATCTTCCATAGTTTTATTAGTTATCCTTGCACATGCTACAATTCCAAGCACTTTCAGTGTCTTTGCACAACCAATTTCTATTTTTGTCATACCTCTATCTGTCAAACCGTCATTAAAACTGAAGATTCCAATTCTCAAGTTGTTTGCATTGTTCTCTTATAGTTGTAAGACCTTGATCACTTATATAGCAACCCTGTAAATCTAAGGCCTTCAAAACCCTATAATGTTGAGCCACTGATGCTAGGCCCAAACTTGTGACTGCAGGGCATCATATTAAACTCAGCTTTTCCAGTCTTTGACAACCCCATCTGAGAACATTAAGACTAAGGTTTAACAGATTATGAGATTCCAGTTCAGCTTCTTCTATTCCATGTTTCTCTGTAGACTGATTTCTTTTGAGTGTTGGCCTTGTATATGAACTTCTAGCAATAGTAGTTTATGCATGATTTTAGTCCAGTTCGAAGGTGAAAACGTAAAGTTTTCTTTAGGTACACTTGGAAACCTTTCATCCATGTGTATACAACGTGAATCACTAAGGCGTTCGACTAGCAGTCCTATGCATCCATCGGGACTGTCTGAGGCCCCTATTCAAATAATGTGTCTGCTTGCACTTTCCAACTAATACCATCTCTTTAGAAAAGAGCACAAGAATCCATTTATGACTTTTGTCCATCTAAATGTCTCAACAAAATTGAATTTCTCAGACCCTCTCTTAACTTTTAGCTGAGTTTAATTAGGCTACAACACCCCCAATGAGTCCCAGCATGTGGGCAACCCTCCTTACACTACCTTACCCCATTCATGATCAAAGGTCTCCACCCCACTAGCCATGAGTGCAAAATATCCTGATGCTTTTACTCATACCTCTTCCTTCTGAACCATTTTAGTGACCTCCATTATGGTCTTGAACCTATCTACCACTCTGTGCATGCCCAATTCTTCTGAGGGGAGCTCGTTGATGTCCCTGATGTATCTTTGCGCGATCAGTAAATTTTCGTTTCCTTCCCTATGACCTGCATCCATTTGTACTTTACAATCTCGGATGGCGTTCTTCTTGTCATTTGTCAATGTAACGATCTCCCAATCATCCTTTACCTCCTTTATAATCTCAGTGCAAACTATTTCTCTGGCTTCCACTAGCGACATGTTGCACTTGAGCTAAGCCTTCAAGTCCTTCATCGACTCTTGGTGCTCCTGAGACTCTTTGTAAAAGGTCTCCACCTCTTTCTGTAGAGATGAGATCATATTTTGGTTTTCTGCAAAGGCTACCTTTGCTTCGTCCAGTAGCCATCGGGTAGTTCGATTCTCATCTTCTGACATATTAAAATTCACCAAAGTCTTGGTCAAATGCTCTAAGGCATTTTGGGGGTCATCCGACACTTGTAGTAGACATACATGGCTATCCTGAGCCTATTGCAGCTCGGTTAGCTTCCCTTTTAACTCTGTAATCTCTTCATCTCTCTGAGCAAGTGCCTCAGTGAAGGTGTCTTTCTCTTTTTTGACTTTGGCCAACTCCTCTATTTAGATATGCTCTGAATGAGGAATGTTCATCTTGTGACATAAATCATGTACCTCCAATTCAGATTTACACAGAAGAGTTTGCACTGCTACATTAGGATCAGTTCCTTTGCCTCTTATCAACTTCTTATAGTCCTCAAGCTCCATTGCAAGAGCCTTTGCACTTGCTATTTCCCTTTTCAGAGTGCTTTTCATCTGAGCTATCCTTCTCCTGGCTTTCTCTAAGGTGAGGGTGTGTCTCAACATCTCTGTATGCAGCATTTCCCCAATGGCTTTATGCAAGTTCAGCTTGTCAGATAAGGGGATGGAAGCCAGCTCTAGAATCATCTCTAGGGCTTTTTAATTGGATATTATGGGTAGAGGGTGAGAGGTTGAGTGCTAGACAGTGACTATTAGCTGGTCATTTTCCACATCTATGGTTTTCATGAACCTGGTGTGATGCTTATCCACAAACTGAGCCAATTCTACTCTCAATTTTTCTCTTGAAGACTAGTTCTTTGCCTCAATCTTCTCTCTTATTTCTCCCTTACCCAAGGTGACCACCTGTGAGAGCTATGAAGGCACCGAATAGGAAGAAAAGTTGTAGTAGAGTTGGAAACCTGCTTTGCCTTTACCCTGACCTGTGTGCTGTGGGGTTTCCTCGTCAACCTTCTCGGTGTCCTATTCTCTCGGCCCGTTAGTTATTTTATTTTTACGGAGGTGGTCCTCCTCCTCTTCATCTATGAGTCCTTGGTCCATTTGATGGCTCTCCTAATCCTGGACCTCCACTTCACCGTGTGCACTGTCTCCTTTTCCTTCAGCGACTGGGGATTTGGCCTCCATCTCTATATCCAAATGCCATGAGTCACAGTTAGCTTTCCATTCTATTAGAGGCCTAGGTTTATGCTCGTATACTGAAGACTTAATCTTATTATTTCTTTGCATGATGAACCCTTTAGGATCATAATGCCATACATCTCCTTGCAAGAAATTCATCTTCTGCAAGAGCCCCTCAACTAAGGGGAGTGCGTGTCTTGAACTAATAGTGAAAGGACCTACAACATTTGGGAGCCTCATAATATATCCTTTCTTTGCGGGCACAAAGTGAGTTTGGTCGGCACTTAGGACTTGGCGGATAAACTCAAGGGCGAAAATACTCATGGACATGAACACTGGAAGATGGTAACGAGGCACTTTGGCACCATATACCATGATATCAGTATGATATTTGAACAAATACCAATCCCCTACATAATCTGTTTCACTAAACTGGACCAACTCCTTCTGCTCAGGAAAAATCCTGGGCGGGGGGCTGTTGTGTATGATCTCATAAGCCCTGGACATGAAATCCATGACGAATTTTGTGTACCCCTTTCCCTCTGGGTGTTGGCGAACTGAATGAGTCCATTCGAAAATGGATTTAGCTTGCCATTTCTCATGAGGAACTTGTCTAGGCCTAAACCCTCGAACTTGTCTGCATGTTTGAACAAGAATAGGTAGAACACCAAGGATCAATATCTAAAACAACTAGAGGATGATATGTCCTTAAACTGAGCTTTAATAGCGGAGGCTAGGAAGGTGGGGATATCTAGTAGAACCTCAGGTTGCATCATGAGCTCTAGAAACTCTAGACCAACGGTTGTTACCCCATATGCATTGTGTATACGCAACATTCCCGAGATGACCGCTAGGATAGGTTGTATGGTGTCACAAAATAGGGACAACAAGATATTCTCTATAGGTGGGAGGGAATTTAGGCGCGAAATGGTGATGAGCTCGAGGAAGCCTCTTTGTTTTTCCAGGGGCATGTTTGAGAAATGACTAGAGAGGGTGACTTCCATGAATTCAAAACACTCTTGAGTGGAGGGGTAACACAGAGCTTTTATGATTAGCTAAGGGGTAATTTTGAAGAATTTAACCCCATAGGTGGAGAGGATGATATTTTTCCACTCAATGTAGGTGTCGGTGAGCCAAGCTATGAACTAAGGGAAAGGATGGACTGAAGGGGTAATTTGGTAATAGATCCCTTAATCGACAACCCTAAACAAATCCTCGCCCCTCCGTTTATAATCCAAGAGATCGATCTTCATACGGGCCACATTGAAAGGATAAATGGTGTGACAGAGCTGGGAGTGGGCAGCCATGAGGTTCTCGTGACCAGGGGAAATTCTGGCTTCGCGGGCCTGCGGGGTTTTTGGGGGCGGTTCACTTCATCTTTTCCATGATAATTTCGATTTCAATAAATAGTAAAGGAAAACAATGAGAGGGAATTGACCAAATACGCGAGGCAAAAGTGAGAGTGACGCGAGGAGGAAACAACTAGTACTGTGAGTTTTACCAAAGCGCCCAACTGAGTAAGAAACATTCATAAATCATAATAATCAAACAGTCGAGAGTAAAAACCGGGTGGAAGATGGGTTTTTTACTGGGGAGTGGAGAAAGGTGACAAATGGAGGGCTAACGTCATGAGGACATCAGCGAGAGGACACGTGGCATGAGGTGGCTGGTCAACAACGTCTAGGTGGGTGATAGGCCACGTTCCTAACACAGAGGTACTGGCCTCGTACTTTGATAGACTTACCAAACCTTTACTTACCTCGGCTAGCCACGAACGTGTGGCCCCACCATATTTCATTGGGTTGGAAAGTTGAGGGCATGCCAACGTCTTGCCCCCTCGAATCTCCTCTGATTGGTCTGAGGGGAGGCTGACGTCATCCCCTCTAGTGGGTTGATCTCGCCACTCTCCACTTTTTCGAGAGACGTCAGAAGGACTACTTGCATGCTTTGTGCGAGTGACCTCGCTACTTCTGCGGACTGCGTTGCTACTTTGGAGGTGGTGCGGCCATGGTGGGTGGGGCATATGGAGAATGCACAAAATATTTATGCGGGTTTTCCACTAACCCATATACTCAAACATTTTCCTCATTCCTTAGTTAAATTATTCTACTCTTCTTAGGCTCAATATTGTCACAGACCAACATTGGCTTCATCTGGGGGCAACACGCTCACTTTGGTGCGTTGAAAACTTGTAGACCATCTTCCTGTGTTATTTTTGGGTGCATGGAGTTTCCATCACAGAATATACAAACAATGCGATTAAATTCAAAACAGTAATTCATGCAAAAAATAAAATTGGCATGTATACAATGGAAGGATATGTACAATGGATTGTCAGGGTCCATGTCAGTGTTGGAAGTAAGGCTTGAGAAACTTTCCATTAATAGGCATCTCAAGTGTGTCTCCTTCTAATTTTTCCAACATAAAAGTATTTTTTCATTTGGCTTCTGCCACCCTAAATAGTCCAAACCAAAGCAAGTCGAACTTTCCGTGTTTCCCGTTATCCAGCCTCCTAACGTCCCATCGCAATACCAAATCCCCTGCTTGGATCTCTCTGTATGTAGCTCATTGGTCAAATAAGCCTATCATCTTATCCTGTTACTTTTTCAATCTGAGGTTCACCTATTCTTGGTTTTCATTAAGCTCTACCAATTGAATCATTCCTCTGACGAGGTCGTTTGGTGCTTCTTCGCTCTCTTGCAGAAATCGGGCCATAGGTAGTGCGAGATGAACATGGAAGACTGCTACTCTACCATACATCAGCTCGTAGGGAGAATTCCCTATGGATGTTTTAGTTGTGGTACGATTCGCCCAAAGAGAAAACTTGAGTTGGGAATCCCAATTCTTTTGATTTCCATTGATGGTCGTTTTCAAAATCCTCACCAATGTCTTATTAAACGACTTCGCTAATCCATTCCCTTGAGGGTAATATGTAGTGGAATTTCTTAGAAAGATATTATAACACTGCCAGAAGTTTATGAACTTCACCGAATTGACAGCTTGAGCATTATCTATGATGATTTTTGCAGGGCACCCGAATCTAGCTATTATGTTTTCTTCCTGGAACTTTATCACTACTGAGTCTATGACGTTCCTTGCTGGCACGACCTCAACCCACTTAGTGAAATAGTGTGTGGCGGTGAGGATCCATCATAGTTGATTACTAGAAGCGAGGTGGATTTCGCATATGAAGTCAATTCCCCATTGTTTGAACAGCTCCTCAATGTGTACTGAGATCGGCGGGAGGGACGCGAACCTTTGCTTTTCGGAAAACGTTTGGAATTTTTCACAGGCCCTGCCGCAAGCATGAACATTGCAAAATAGCTTAGGCCAAAAGACACCTGATTTGAGGATCTTGTGGGTCATCCCTCGCCAGCTTTAGCGTCCACCGCATATTCCATCGTGGAACTCCGCCATCAGTTCATCCACCTCCTGCTTTTTTAAACACAAAAACAATATTCCAGCCGGGTCTCTCCAATATGAATGCTCATTTTCCACGGTGTATTTTTGGGACCTCAACCTCAGAGTGTGATACCTGAATCTGTCATAGCTAGAAGGAAACCTTAGAGTCAAGAGATACTCTACGATATCCTTATACCACGGGGAGAGAAGGTAATTTACATGCATCTTTTCTATGGAAGTTTATATCCCTTGTCATACACTTGTACCTTCCTACACCTCACCCCCTCTCATAGATATATTTATTCCTAAATATTTATAGTTGGACTCTGATAGAATTTTAGCTAATCCCTAGCCTTTGATGAGCTTCGTAGGTTTTATTTCCATTTCATATTTCTGGATATTTGCTATCCATTTGTCCCTTTTTCCTTCACTGTCACCTTGCACAAGGATGTCCTTCACTGCGACAGTGGGTACGTAAGTTTTTATCGCAGACTATAACACATCCACTAGAAATTATTTCAGCGATTTGACCAGAGCGTACACCTTCTTTTCCAGAATTTCGTATTTTAGTTCTGTGTCTCAGAGGACTTGGCTGAAGAAGGAAATAGGTTGTTCATGCCCTTCAATTTTTTTGTAACAACACCACAAATATTTTGTGAGGGGAGGCGAAAAAAAAATCATGAATGACTTTTCATAATACAAGCCAACCAGCACTGGGGCTTCTGCAAAAGAATGTGTGATCCTATTAAAATAATCTCTTGATTTAGGTGTCCATTTTACTTCTTTGTTATTCTTTAGCATCTCGGTGATGTTTCGAATAATATCACCATAATTGGGTATGAATTTTCTTAAAAAAATTATCCTTCCCAAGAATACCTGCACTTCTTTCTTGTTTCTTGTTTCTGAGTCAAAAATTATCCTTCCCAATAAATTCCATTGATCACTTCCATATGTTTGGGATCAATTTTTACTCCCTCTTTTGTTACTATATGCCCCAATATATTCCCTTCCTCCAGGGAAAACATGGACTTTTAGGGGTTCAGAGATAAACCATACCTTCGACATTTGTCAAAGGTTCGCATGAGATGTTCTATATGCTCAGCATAATTCTTTGAGAAGACAGTGATGTCATCTAGGTAAATATCTACAAACTTATCCTGGTCTTCAATGCAAGTGATATCCATCGCACGCTGGAATGTGGCACCGATGTTTATCAGGCTGAAAGGCATCCGGGCGTACATGAAAGTTCCCCAAGGCGTGGTGAATGTCGTCTTCTTCTGATCTTCAGGGGGTACCACCACCTGATTATACCCCGAGAACCCGTCCATCATAGACATGCGGGAGGATCCCACAACCTTTTACAGGATGTGGTCCATCTTAGGGAGGGGGTAATTATCTTTGAGTGAGGCCCGATTCAAGTTTCAGAAGTCCACACAAAGCCTGATTTCACCGTTCTTTTTTCTTACAGGAACCAGGATTTCCACCCACTTTGAGTATCTTAGGGGCATGATGATCTTCACGTGCAACAACTTATTAATCTCCTTTTCAATGGCTGGAAGGAGGAGCGTATTAATTTTCCTCAGCTTCTGTTTATGAGGCTTGGCGTCTTCTTTGAGAGGTATCTTATGATGTATGACGTCTATATCAAAATTATTTATATCCGGGTATGACCAGGTGAAGATGTCCTTATATGATTAGGAAAACTTCAGATACTGACCTCGATACTCTTCAGGGACCCCTTTTGATAGATTTATCAACTTTGGGTCTTCTTTTGTTCCTATATTCAAATCCATGCCTGGCTCATCAAGCGCCGGTTTGCTCGGGTTCGCCGGGATATCATTTCTGATAAACAACCTTTCCAGCAGCACGAGGGCTCTAGGGATGACATTTCCCTTTAATTGTAAAACACAGTGTCCATCGAGGGTCTCCTCCCATATTTTCTTTGGCTCTAGATTTGCACTATCATCCTCAACTGTTGAATCGATCACTGAGCTTGAGAATTCACCGACCATCTCCATAAAGCGCTTGACTTGCTCTTCATCCTTGAAAACCTGTCAATGTTTCACAGTCTCCGGAATAGAGGTGTGGTATCACATCACCACTTCATATCTGAGCAATGGGTTCTGAGGAGGGAAAAAATTGTTGGCGGCCACGGCTAGTGAGTCGGCCATCCTGTTCTTATCTCTGGGCATGAACTAGATATTAAACGCCGAGAAGAAGTTTTAAACCAGGTCCCACAGCTCGTTCATATAAGCTTTGAGCTGCGGGTGCTTATTTTGGAATTGGCTCCTGATTTTCCTCACTACCAGCTCTGAATCTCCAAACACTTTAAGGTTTTGTATATTCATGTTCTGTGCTGCCTGCAATCCTAGAAATAGGGCTTCATACTCGGCCACATTGTTTGTTGCTTCGAACTCTAGCTTGAAAGAGACGGGAATCAAAAATCCTTCCGAAGATATCATGGGTACCCCAGCTTGATTTCCTTCTCTTAAATAAGCTCCATCGAACTGCAGGGTCCAAATTTTATTCTCCTCTCTACTTCTAGGATTTCCTTGTCTTAGGGGATAGACCTTTTTTTCTTGAAGTAAACTCTCGTCCTCTTCAAGCATGAGGCAAGAAAATTCACCTTCCTTACCATATACTAGGGAATTGGTTGAACCATCAGCTTTAGTGACCATTTTCACAAACCTGGACTCCTGGTATAACCTTCTTTCCTCTCCACCGAACACTGGGATAGTGGCGTAAGTTAGAACGATCTTTATTGATCCTCCAATTTTGGATCCCCATGATGTGGAAAAAAACATACCAAACCAAGATGGGATATTAGCCACACTGATATCCATTACCACACTTTTGGCCGGGATCTGAGCCAAGTTCACCACTAGATATTTTATCATCCCCAAACACTTTACACTTTTTGAGTCGAACGAGTACAAGTCTTTATAAGGCCTTGTGATTTGTAATCCAAGTTGTTCCATAACAGACAAAGGAAATATTTTATGTTATGCCCCAGAATCCAGCATGAAATTGTGTATTAATAGGTCATGTATCACCAAAGTCACATAAAACAAGTGTGTGGCTGAGTCCTGCTCTTCCACGTGAGGTCTGAAAACTAAGATGGGTCGTTCTTCTTTGAGATTGAGACTATCAGGAAGGGGGATTACACCATGGGGCTGCATAAGTTGGGACACTTGAGATTTGTATGAGGGCTTTTTGAGGAGCTTGATTAGGGGAACCAGGATCTTGAGCTTTGTATGAGGGTTGTTTGAGGAGCTTGATTAGGGGAACCGGGATCTTGACCTTTTCTAATTCTTTCTGGAGATTAAAGGTTGTGGGTCCCTTTTCAATAATGGTTTCTTTGACATGCTCTTTAGGAGGGTTAGGAAAATTCAGGGGTGTAGATGGAAAATTCTCATTTTTGGGAGGGTCAGAGTCCTGCTGTGTGGAGGTGGATGCATTGGCCCTATGGGATACTGACTCTTCTAATGGCTTCTTTCCTTTACAGGAAGAATTAGGAGGGGCTTGGTCTCTTGATGCTGACTCTTCTTTTTGTTCTTGTACTTGGGTTCTCTTCCGAGAGGACTTGAGATCATACTTCTTATGGAGATGAGCCTACATGAAGTCCACGAACTGTCTGCAGTAATTTTCAATATCTTGATCTTCTAGAGGGATTTCCTTCTCTTCTACCTCTCCTTGTAATATGAGTTCACCCTCTTCATCATCAGAGTAAGTGAGGAATTGATTCTCTTGACTGTCTGTAACTTCGTCTGCTTGCCCCTCCACTTCTCCCTCCAAATACAGAGGAGGTTGAATGTGATCTTGATGTTCCTTCCCCTCACGTTGCAACAGCTACATAGGAGGCCTCCTATACTAGGGATTGAACCCTCGGTTAGGGATTATCTGCTTAGACCAAGGAGAGGAATTTTTAGCTTCCAATTCAAGACTCACCAGTTTGTTTGAAAGGTTCTTGATTAATTTTTTCATCTCTTCAATTCTGTATTCTTGTGATTCTCTCTCCTGATTTGAAGTAGAAGCCTCCTCTCTTTTTTTTTATTCTTACTTCATGTTATGTCTTCCCCTTGAATTTTCCAGTAGAGGCGAAGTTTTCTTCTACTTCCAGTGCGTCAGTCTGAATCTGGTCTAGATATGCAGACTTACTTTCTCTTAAGGTGAACCCAAATTCTGGTTCAAAAGCTCCTGCAAAGACTACCTTAGCAGCTGCTTGGGGGGGTTTTATTTCTGTGGGAAGATTATTATACAACTTGTTGAACCTATTTATGAACTCTATTACGTCCTCATTATGCCTCTTTTTTAGAGCATTGAATTTAGTGAGAACATAGCTATGGTCCCTCTTCTCTCCCCATTTCATTGTAAAGATTCTCCATTTCTTCCCAGGTGTGAATTGTGTTGTTGGCCGAGGATTTGAACCACTTCCGAGCTTCTCCATCCAAGGACTGGATGAAAAGCCTTAGCACCACATCTAGATGCTCCATGTTCACATTCTCAGCAAAGGCGCAAAAGTTTTCAATATGTCTCTGCGCTGGAGTGCTATATTTCCCTATGAACCGGGGTAGAAGCTTGAGATAGTACTGTGGAATTTCATTTAGGAGCTGAGGAAGAGCTAATGAAGCATACTTGTGTTGGGTATGTGTTATATTCTTTCCACAACTATCACCACGTGCTGTACGTTGCGCCGGGCGTAGCAGGGGGGGCGGCAACCCCCCTGTCGGGGTCCGGGGCAGTGCCCCGGCGAAATTTTTTTTGGTATGCGGACCCGCCCATGTTTTGTGCATGAGTTTGCACATGGTTTTGGGGTACGATGGTTTTCGGCCCCTGGTATTTTGTAGATCCGGTCAAGGGAACTACAGTTACGTTCTAATCCAGGGTTAATGGATTGGGGTTTATGTATGCTTTGGCATGTATATATATGTGTTGTAACACTAAAAGGAATATAATGAAAAATCAAGCTGGTCGTGCCAATTTGGGATCCAGGGGAAACTCTCTGTGTTTATCTGTTTTATGCTTTATGCTCTCGCTATTGTTTATTTTCTGTTATAAGATTCGTGTGTAGATAATTTCTGTTCAGGGTTAAAACCTACATTTGGTATCGGAGCTGTTTCGGCTTCAAGGGGACGCCTTTGTTGTTGAGGGTTTTTTGCTCAGGCCTGTGGTAGACCCTGTTCAGTGGGAGATCTGCGGGATCGATTCTTGCGGTGAAAGAAGATGGCGAGCGGCGGAAAGATAGAGATCGAGAAATTTAATGGTCGGAGTTTTGAGTTGTGGAAGCTCAAGATGGAGGATCTGCTGGTGGATAAAGATCAGTGGATCGTGGTAGATCCAGGTACTAAGCCAACAGGAATGTCAGATGAAGACTGGAAGAAACTGGATCGAAAGGCTAAAAGCACAATACGGTTGTGTGTCTCAGATTCAGTATTGTTGAATGTATCTGGGGAAGCTACGGCGAAGACCTTGTGGGAAAAGCTAGGGACTTTGTACCAATCTAAGTCTCCGGTGAATAAGTTGTTCCTGCATAAAAAGTTGTATAACCTGAGGATGAAGGATGGAGACTCGGTGACAGAACATCTGAATGCCTTCAATACTGTGGTAATTCAACTGTCATCTGTTGATATTAAAATCTCAGATGAAGATAAGTGCATCAGTTTGTTGTGTTCTCTACCAGACTCGTGGGACAGTCTGGTTATTGCAATAGGTAGCAATACAACTACCTTGAATTTGGATGACATTGTCTCCACTACGCCGGGGAAATGAGATTCCGAGAAATATCCTGGGTCGAATGGAGATGTCGATTCCGTAAAAGTAAATTCCAGAAAGAATAAGGTTTCGAGTGAGAGATCCAAATCTAGAGGGAGATCTAAATCTCCTGGAAAGTTTGTAAAGGTATGCTGGAAATGCGGAAAGGAAGGGCACTACAAAAGGGAGTGCAAATCTAAAGCTCCCGAGAAAGGAAAGGGATCTGATGATGCTCCTTCTGTAGAGGCAAAAACCACCTCGGATGAAGGTGGGGATGTGTATTTGGCTTCTTCTTCAAATACACATGTAGATCATGAGTCATGGCTGATTGACTCAGGTGCATCCTTTCACTTCACTCCCCATAGGGAGTGGTTCTGCGAGTATGAGAAATATGATGGTGGTGATGTCTTCCTAGGGGATGATAGGAAGGCCGGAATCGTCGGACGTGGAAAGGTCAAGCTGAAGCTGCAAGGTGGAAGGATTAGAACACTTCCTGGTGTTCTGCATATTCCTACATTGGCCAGAAATCTGATTTCTGTAAGCAAGATGGATGATGCAGGTGTAAAAACAGTGTTCGAGAAAGATGCCTGCAAGATGGTTCGGGGAGCACCGGTATTAATGCGGGGAGTTCAGACTGGAACTCTGTACAAGCTACAAGGTAGCACAGTTATTGATGGGTGTAACAATTCTATGGTTCCTGAAAGTGGGACGGAAAGCCTAGTTGTGTCTGGAGAAAAGACCATGCTATGGCATCAAAGGCTTGGACATATTGGAGAGAAGGGCCTTCGGATACTGCATAGAAATGGTATGGTAGAAGGTATGTATAATTGCTCTCTGGATTTTGATTTCTGTGAACATTGTGTATATGGGAAGCAGAATCGGGTGAGTTTTCCTTCTGGTGCTAAGAGGGCGAACAAGATATTAGAACTTGTGCACAGTGATGTGTTTGGGCCTGTGTCAGTTCCATCACTGGGAAAGTCCGTGTACTATGTTTCATTCATAGATGACTTCTCAAGGAATACATGGATATATTTCTTGAGGAAGAAATCTGAAGTCTTTGACAAATTTAAAGAATTTAAGGCTCGGGTGGAAAACCAGACAGAGAAGAAGATAAAGGCGCTGAGGACAGATAATGGTGGGGAGTTCTGCAAGAAGGAATTTGAAGAGTTCTGTAAGAAGTGTGGTATAGCACGACATAAGACTAATCCATACACACCTCAGCAAAATGGAGTTGCAGAAAGAATGAACAGAACACTGATGGAAAAGGCAAGAAGCATGCTCAGTGGTACCGGGTTAGGACAAGAATTCTGGGTAGAGGCAGTGGAGACTGCATGTTACTTAGTTAACAGATCACCTTCATCAGTGTTGGAGGATAAGACTCCACATGAGGTATGGACTGGTAAGAAACCCTCTCTTTCACATCTAAGGGTATTTGGATGTGATGCATATGTATATGTTCCAAAGGAGAAAAGGACCAAGTTGGATAATAAATCTGAAAGGTGCATCTTTATTGGGTATAAGGATGGTTTAAAGGGTTATAAGCTTTGGAACCCAGAAACAAGGAAGGTTGTGTACAGCCGAGATGTGGTGTTTAGAGAGGTGAAATATGTTGTTAAACATGAAATCATACCAAAGGAACCTAAGAAGATATAGTTTGAGCTAAAGGAGTATGAATCAGACTCTACAACAGAAGAAGATTCAGAAGAGGAAGAGCCACAAACTCCAGCTTTGAGAAGATCAGTTTGGGAAAGAAGGCAGCCAGAAAGGTATAGTCCATCTACTTTCTGTTCACGTTTTGCCTTAACTATAACTTATGATGATCCCAGAATTGTCAGGGAGGCAGTAGATTCAGAGGATGGAAAACTCTGGAAGGAGGCCATGGTTGATGAAATGGCATCCTTGCATAAAAATGAGGCATGGGATTTGGTGGAGTTTCCGGCTGGAAGGAAGCCCATCGGGAGCAAATGGGTGTTTAAGAAGAAGAAGAATGTAGAAGGCAAGGTGGAGAAATACAAAGCTCGGTTGGTAGCAAAAGGTTATTCCCAGGTGCCGGGAATTGATTTTGGTGATATTTTTTCTCCCGTTGCCAAAGTTACTTCTATTAGATTACTTTTATCTGTTGCTGCTGCATTTGATTTTGAGATAGAACAGATGGATGTGAAGACAGCATTTCTTCACGGAGATCTAGAAGAAGAGATCTACATGAAGCAACCTGAAGGCTTTATGGTGAAGGGTAAGAAAGAACTGGTATGCAGGTTGAAGAAGTCTCTGTATGGGTTAAAACAGTCACCAAGGATGTGGTATCAGAAATTTGATACCTATATACGGGGGCTTGGCTTCACCAGAAGCAAGGAGGATCACCGTGTTTATTTTAAATTAATTGGTGTCCGTGTTATTTATTTGGTCTTGTATGTGGATGATATGTTGTTGATTGGAAATGACAAAGAAATTATCCAAGATTTGAAGACCCAACTGTTCTCCAAATTCGACATGAAGGATCTTGGTGCTGCAAACTATATTTTGGGCATGGAAATTAAGAGAGATCGGGTAAAGAGGAAGCTTTGGTTAAACTAGAGGAAGTATGTCGAGACTATATTGCAGAGGTTCAATATGCAGGATAGTAAACCGGTGAGTGTTCCTATTCCTGTAGGTACAAAGCTGTCTGCTGAACAGTGTCCCAAGACACAAGAAGAAGAGGAGGATATGTCCCATGTTCCATATGAAAGTGCAGTGGGTAGCCTGATGTATGCAATGGTCTGTACTAGACCAAACATTGCACATGCAGTGGGAGTATTGAGCAGGTTTATGTCAAACCCAGGGAAGGAGCATTGGACAGTAGTGAAGCGGGTTTTCAGATATTTACGTGGCACTAGTGATTATGGCTTGTGCTACCAGGGAAGACCAAGATTGGAAAGAATGTTGGACATTCGTGGTTTTGTTGATGCAGACTGGGCCGGAGATCTGGATCAAAGAAGATCTACAAGTGGGTATGTGTTTAGCCTATTTGGAGGCGCAGTCAGTTGGATGAGTAAAATACAGTCTGTAGTGGCTCTTTCAACTACAGAGGCAGAATACATAGCAGCCACTCATGCAAGCAAGGAAGCAAGTTGGTTGCAGAGATTGTGTTCAAGTATGGGGTTGGTACAACAAGCTATAAGGATAGACTGTGATAGCCAAAGTGCAATTTTCTTGGCTAAGAACCCTGCTTATCATTCAAAGACAAAGTACATTGATGTTCAATATCACTTTGTTAGAGATATGGTTGAGGCTAAAAGGGTGTTGCTAGTAAAGGTGGACACTTTGAAGAATGTTGCAGATGCATTGACGAAGTCTGTGAGCACTCAGAAGTTCTCTTGGTGTAGAGAAACAATGGGTGTTGAAGAATTGGCCAAATTACTAAGCTCTCCTGTGGCCCCCTGTGGAAAGAAAACAACAAGTGGGAGAATGTTGGGTATGTGTTATATTCTTTCCACGACTAGCCCCACGCGTTGTACGTTGCGCCGGGCGTAGCAGGGGGGTCACAGGGGGGGCGGCAGCCCCCCCTGTCGGGGTCCGGGGCAGCGCCCCGGCGAAAAAAAAAATTTGGTATGCGGTCCCACTCATATGCGGACCCACCCATGTTTTGTGCATGAGTTTGCACATGGTTTTGGGGTACGATGGTTTTCGACCCCCGGTATTTTGTAGATCCGGTCAAGGGAACTACTGCTTACGTTCTAATCTGTGGTTAATGGATTGGGGCTTATGTATGTCCCCCCCCCCCCCGCATGTATATATATGTGTTGTAAGAGTCTAAAAGGGAAGAGAAAGTAATGAAAATCAAGCTGTAGTCCTAATTTGGGATCCGTGAGAAAATCTCTCTCAGTGTATCAGTGGTTTATCTCGTTTTTGTTATGGTGTATGCTCTCGCTTATTGTTTGTTATTTTCTTGTTATAAGATTCGTGTGTAGATAATTTATGTTCAGGGTTAAAACCTACAACTTGTTAAGGAGGAAACTAGGTACAACCATGGGGGGAGGTGGTGGTAAATTATGAGGATGAGCATGTTGATGAAGGGGGTGAGAGATAATAGGTATCTGACAAGTGGAGGGGTTGAGGTTAACTTACATGCAGCTTTGGAGTGTTGAAAATTCATTTACTTCCTCAACCACAGTGTTATAGGTCAATTTGGGCATCATTCCCAATGACCTGGTTAATTGGGCATCATCTCCAGGACCAATGTTTAGGGTCTATCATCCCCTAACATTTCAATTGCTATATGCCCTAAGACAAAGAACAAGATAGATCAATCAAGGACTTTCATCTGCAAAGGCTTCCAAGGTTTTAAGTTTATAATATATCATATGAGAGCTCATCAACACTGCCTCTAAAGGGACTAAGTGTGTTTCATATGCAAGTAGCCCCATGCAAGGCTCCTCTAAAAAGCACTTCCCGACATCTATGGGTGTGTTGGTCACATTGGGAGTGAAATTCTCATTGTTCCAGAATCTCCACTTGTCTAGTGCCTTCTAGAAGAGTTCACATGTGTCAAACTTTGAGTCCATGTGTCCATTTGACATCTACAATATTGGGAACATATCTTGCCTATTATTGGAAATTCATTGATCGTAAAACTACCTCAACCTCTCGACACCAAGCAGATCTTAAAGCGGTTTTTTGAGAAACATATTTCTTTAAAAAGAAATGGCTCATTTTTTAATGAGGAGACTAGATCCGAGGACAAATTTCTAGAGATATATGCATTGTGATGAGATTAAGGAATGTTAAGGAGATTAAGGAATGTTAATGGAGATGGTGACACCAAATCATTCATACTTGGTTGTAATCTTCCTCTATCATCAATAAAGAATACAACTTACTTTTCCCTTATGCATCTCAGATTATTGATCTCCCATATTGCAAGATCTCATTGATGTATATTTTTTATGCTTTACTCTGACAGTGTAGGGAAAACTAACTTGAATAGACATCTCCGTATTGGCTACATTCGTTTTTTTAGTGCTCTTCTGCAGAAATAATTTCTCCCAAACCGCTTGAATTTGAAGCTATACAGGAGCGAAGTTGTATGAGCCATTTAGAAGCGCTGATCACAATTAAGCCTCTAATCCTTTATGTGTGTCTACTTTTCTGTGTGTCTATTCTTAGTTAGGAAAAGTAGTTGTATAGTCTTTAACCTGTTGTTCTAGATTAGCACCTATCTAGGGAAGCATGTTTTATCCGTAATTCACAATTATGTCCAACAAATTAGCGACTCCGCTGGGGAAGATTACTCTTTATCCTAGGTGTTTTAATCTATGATTTTCTCTGTTTATTCACCCAGTAGTTGTTACTCACAAAGATTAGGCTTTTTAAGATCCAAATTTGAAAAATAAGTGTGTTAAACAACTATGTTTTTCTTTCTCCATTGCACCCAACACACTCTTGGACAGGACACAGTGCTTTGCATAACACTGTCTCCCTTTCAGGCCTACGTTGCAAAGCACTGTCTCTCTTTAGAGACTGCGTTGCCTCCTGAAGCCATCCAAATTCCCTTGAATTTGTCTTTGCAGTTTGTTTCAATTTGTTTGTTGACGTGTTTTGAAAAGCCTGAGCTTCATATTGACCATTGAATTCATCTACCTCTTCCTCCTTTGAAAGAAAATTTGTTCAATGTTTGTTTAAAGAATTTTTCTTTATCATTGAAGCATCGCAAAGTATTCGTATTGTCGATTAGATCCATTTGTTTTTGAAAAAGGAAATTGTCATAAATTATTCGTTTTCCGATAGGAGAAAAAATTGTTGTCATTCACCATTTTCCTCAAAAGAGAAATTGTTGTTTCTATTCCTCATTTTTTTCAAAAAGGTATTTGAATTTTAGATTTATGCACTTTATTTTCTACATTCATAACATTAAAGTAACTGAAAATAAAAACCTACATTTGCATGTGGTGCATTATGTGTTTTGCAAAAGGAATGATTTAGGAAAGCTGCATTTAGTTTGTGATTTTTTAATTGTTTGCTCTCGAATTGATTGCTCTTTCCCTCTAGTAGCTAGGATTTCCATTGAAAAACTAAAAGTGAAAGATTTCTTATCATTTTAGTTTGCATTTTAGGAATTTCCAATACATCATCACGGTGAACCTTGAAAGGAAAATTGATAAACAAGATCAACTTAAAATTTATCTCAATTTACCTAACAAAGCATTGGAACCATAACGATAATATTTAGAAGGTCTAGGCTAGAGATGTGTTCCAACGTTGTAAAACATAGCAGCTATCGTTAAGTTTTCTGCAATACATTCCAAGTGTGATACCTCACTCCACGCATGTAAGTATATCGTAGCTCATCCACATACTTTTGGGTATATCGGGCGATGTTACAGTACGAAAAGTATAAAGGGGTGCTCTCACTGTGTGGTTTCGCATTAGAAAACACTAATATGGACTTGGGCCTCCATGTAACTTTAGGTATATTTGGGAGGACAAGTTTAGGTTGCTATCCATCCATAGTGAACTGAGTCAGCTGCCTTGTAAATTGTGATACACCGAACACAAAATTCGGGGAGATTGCCTGCCCGTACTTCTTGGTTCGCCAGGAGGTATTCTGCAGTTCACAATTTCTTGATAAAACCTTTTTCCTAGTAATACCATTTTATTTATTTTTTAATTTTTTTGGTTAAAATAAATCAGTAATCATGGAAGAAAAAAATACTTTCCCTCGTCATTCGCATATATTAGCATTAAAACTACCTTTACCACCAGAAGTTACCTCTGGTAGGCGAAGGCGATCACGATCTTCCGAATCAAGTACAATTCATACCTCTGGTGAAACATCATCTTCCCCTATATCAGAGTTAGCTAAAGTTGTTTCTACACATCCTGGTTTGTCTCCTGTTGTCGAGATGGAGTCGTCAAATTTACTTGTGGTCACGATCCATCCAATCAGTGGGACCATTCCTTTTGAACTTGACGTTGTTTAACCAGAAGTTGATCCAGATTTTGTCTCTTCTTTGCTAGAAAATCTGAATCCTGAAGTTGAGAAACCAGAAGTTGTTAATTCCTTGGTCATCCCACAAGTTTCTGCAACCATTGAGTCTCCCATATCACATGGTCAACCTGAAATATACTTTGGGCATGACAGTGAAATACTTCCACTTGGTTTAATTGCAATTGAATAAATCCCACAAGACGAGACACCTTTAACTGCAACCCATTTTGGGGAGGACCTTTACCTGTACGAGTCTTTTCCTCAATTGACACCCTTTGCTTTTGTTGATCTTGAACCTATTCAAATTCCCATCGATTCAAAAGGGTATACATTTGGTCAAGTAACCATGCTTGAACCAACATCTTCGGTTGGACCGTCTGTTCCAATTATGTCAACACCTACCCTAGCTACCCCGTCAATGTTTACGACTTCGCCAGAGTCATATTTTCATGGTGGCCTTATGCTACCATCAGGTTACAAATCATTATCTAGAATTTTCTCTGGTGCATCTTCCAACCCATGGACTTTACCAATGTCATCATCTAGTATTTTAACTGGTAATCCTATAGTCAGTACTGAATGGTTTGATTCTTTATACACATCTTCAAGGAAATATCAAGCTAGTCCTTTTGGGTCTATTCCTTCAAGTACCATATCAATTGGACTCCCAGCATTTGGAGAGCAATATTTTCCGTCTTATTATCCTCCTCATGTTGGGGGGCAACCTTTGGTTGCACAATATGAAAGTACTCCGTCACTTTTTGGTCAATCTAATGTCAAAATGAACACTTGTCAATGGCAGCCCACATTGCCTATCCAACCAAAAATGGTTGTACAATCGTACTAGCCAGTTCAACCTATTACACCCACATAATTTCCACTTGTTAATACATCTTTACCCTTGTTACAAAATCAAAATTTTCTACAACAACCTTATCAAGCAGGTCCTTCAACTCAATATCCTCAAATGTTGGGTCCACAGACTCCAAATCCTTTAGTTAATTTACAACAGCCTGTATCTGGAATTATTTATTCACAAGCCGATTTACCATTTTATGGGATGCTGCAACAACAACCTGGTTATACCTATCAACCGAATCCAAACATTTCTAATTTGGGTTATAACATTGCTGGACAGAACCCTTCGCAACCATAGGTGCAAATTCCACAAACTTCATTTCAAAAAGTATCATATCCAGGTTTTGGTCAACAGAATCCTCAAGCGTTCGCTTTTCAGAACAACCCCTATTTGGGTTACCGACAACAGATTCATTATGTCGGTGCTCAAAGGCCTGTTGCTCAAGAAATTCCATCATACCCTGGCTATGCTCAACCTGACCTTAATAGACAGTTTCCTTTTGTTGTAACTTTAGAGTTACCAGATTTAAATCGGCTAACTAATGACCCAATCAACTATGCTCCTTGGTGGTCGGTGATACCTCACAAATTACCCTCGGATATTCCTAAGTTCAATGGAAACCCTGGAGAATATCCTTCGACTCATGTCATGACTTATCATTTATGGTGTTCATCAAATTCCCTAAATGATGATTCTATTCGACTACATCTTTTCCAGCGTACACTCACAGGTCTAGCTGAAAAATGGTACATTGAATTACCTAGAGCTTCTTTTGATAATTTCACTACCTTAGCTACTGTATTTTTGACTCTTTTCCAGTTACCCATAAGATATGAAACTGGAATGGAACTCTTGACCAATTTCAAATAGACTAATGCTACCCACATTTCAGATCATATTCATGAGTGACGTCATCATCGTAGAATGGTTAAGACATTTGTCTTGGATCAACTACTTTCTAAATGGTTCATTAAGTCCCTGTTACCATCTATAAATGAGGATGTGGCTAAGGGTGGTGTCGTCACAGAAGAGCAAGTTATCTCTTGTGCCCAATATTTAGACTTGATTTACACTCTGTCTGGCACACTCTATGAAAAATTCCTAATGCACCGAGATCTAATTTTAATGTTCCTCCTTAATTAAAGGACTCTCATGCTGGAGACGACTTGATTGGCACTGCAAGCACACATCACACTACTACATCTGATCCTGATCCTACTTCCGAAATTAATGTCGTGTCATTTGACAAAGGCAAAAGTGACAAGCAACCCGAAAGTAAGAAAAAGGGGAAATCTAAGAAAAATAAAACTTCTAACTTGTAGGAACGATCATTTGATCAATCATTTGGACTTAGGAAACCTCATTATCCATGCATAATATGTAACGAGGAACACTTTGTTAGGGATTGTCCTCAGCGTGCTGAAGTCTCAAAAATCATTAAGACTTCTAATGCATCAGCTGTGTTGACAGACCCGTTTCCGAATCTGGACACCAATTTTGTTGCTACGGATCCAACTCCTAGTTCCCAAGTGTTAATGTTATCTATCAAAAAACCTTCAACAAATATTTTGGTGTCAACGCGTAATAAAGATTATGGTAGTCAGGCCATTGATCAACCTACTACCTCGACAACGAATCCGTCTACGGAATTAGTATTTCCTACAACTATTCCTGAATTGAAAATCAAGCCACCAAAGGGAATAATTCATAAATCGACATATAATACTCGAGCAAGAGCTGCACAAAATTATTATATAGTTGAAGATTTGGATCAATCCCCTTTAGCTATGTCTGCTCTTGAGGTATTACAAAATTTCCCTCCCAAAAATAGGCTTTATTGTCGGCTATTGGTGGAATTGAGCCGACTGATTCTAATCTTGTCGTCTTTAATCATATGAGCTATGTTATACTGACAAGGTAATTTAGCATTTCATATAGTTAAATGTTCTCAATCACCTTGTTCATTGCAATCATTACTTATTATGGTATAATCCACATATAATAGTTCCCTAAATTGTTGGAAGTCACTTGGCTCACCACGCTTATCACAATCATCAACGACATTGAAGACATTTGATGGACATACATATAAACCTTGTGGTATTGTTAATAACCTGCATGTTGAACTAGGGGGGAAAACAATGAATATTGATGTTTTAGGTTTATGAGTTGCACCTTGAATATAATAGCGATCGTGGGCAGGTATATGCTATGACCGTAATTGTTTCTATATGTTTCTACATACTTTATAATGATTTCCTTTCCACATAAAGGTACAATCACAGTCATTAATCAATTATCCTTTTTTTCCTCCGCTTCGCAGGTAACTAGAAGCGTTCCGTATATTCACTTACCCCAACTAGAAATCCAGAACATTGGTGTAGGAATCTTAAAGGATTCCACTCCTATGGGAACCTTTTCATTACCGCCACCCGCGACATCAGCAGAAATTGCAAGCATAGAGACCTACTACATGATCTCTTCCACTCTATCTGGCTTAAGGAAGAGTACGGGTGATTCTGAAATTTCTACGTTGGATGATGTTTTACCGCTCAGACCTATTGAGCTACAATAGCAATCAATTTATTTGGCTTGGGCAACAAATCTGAAATCAACGTCGCTGAGTGTTTGGGTTGATCATTCATTAGATTTTGGAACTCCATCTGATCCATTTTCCTCAAAATTTTTGACAGATGAAAATATTTTGGAAGCTATGATGGCAAAAGGAGAACCATGGGAAGATTATCGTCATTGTTCCCATCTTCCAGATTATGAAGAAAATAATCTTAGTGAACTATATCACCCATACATTCAAAATTTCTTTTCGAATTCTTTTCCAATTAATGCAATTGAATCTGAGCGAAATTTATCAAATATCGAAGAAATGATTTCTATTGATATTTTGACTAAACCTGGCATTGTAGAAAATATTCATGTTGGTGTATCTTGTTCTCCATTATAACTTGATTCATATCGTTCTCTTTTTCGTGAATTTTGTGAAGTATTCACTTGGTATTACGAGGAAATTCCAGGAATAGATACTAGTATAGTTGAACACACTATTAATATGTATCCTGATGTCAAATTGGTGCATCAACGGCTTCGTCCAGTTCATCCGAAGAAAGATTTCGCCATCAGCGTGTTGAAAAGCTTTTGTGCGCTGGTTTCATTTACCCTATTCCGCTAACTGAGTGGGTTTCTAATATTGTTCCTGTTATGATAAAACAAGGAACCATTAGAGTGTGCATTGATTATCAAGATGTCAATCTTGCTTGTCCAAAAGACAACTATCCTACTCCTTTTATCGAATAAGAGATTATCGATGATCGTGTGGCCGGGATGTGAAATTTTTTCATTCATGGATGGAACTTTTGGCTACAATCAATCAATATCCACCCAGAGGATCAACATAAGATAACATTCATTCCGTCCTGGGTACATTTCCGTTTAGAAATCCCCGTTGGTTTAAATAATTCAGGGGAAACTTTAAATAATGACATCAAGCACATTGTTCAACCTTATCTGGGACAGATTTACCAAGACATTCACGAAATCAGAATGGTCACCCGATGCATTCGAGAGCCATCTTACGCTGTCGACACTAAAAAATATGCCTCAATCCATATAAATGTGTGTTTTGTGTTGGTTCTAGTCGTTTTCTTGGATTTGTAGTCTCAAAATAAGGAATTCAAATCGACCCATTGAAGGTTCAGGCCATTCTTGATTTTCCTGCGCCATCAAACTTACTTCAGATACAAAATATTCAAGGAAAGGCTAACTTCCTAAGAAGGTTCATTCCAAACTATGCCGAAATGGCTAAAGGATTTACTCGACTATTGAAAAAAGGGGTTCCCTTCCATTGGGACCAAGTTGCGCAAGATTATTTTGATGCTGTCAAGGACCATCTTGTCCGAGCGTCATTAATGTATCCTCCAAATTATCAAAATGATTATTTCCTATATATCGCCGCAGCTGAAACAACCATCGCTATGGTTTTGGTCCAAGTAGAAGATGGAATTGAACATCCAATCTATTATTTGAGTCATAATATCAATGATACGGAAGTTAAGTAATCATACATGGAAAATATTTCCTTGGCAGTCGTTCAAGCTATCCAAAGATTTCACCATTATATCTTGCTCCGAAAAACAACAATAGTTTCGGATTGCAACCCCATGACTTATATGTTATCACGTCAATTGCTGTGGGGCAAATATTCAAAATGGATCATCATTTTGTAGGAATTTAATTTGGAATTCATCAAATCGAAGTCAAAGAAGTCTTTAGTTTTGGCCGAGCTTATCTGTGACCTTCCATCTGATAGCACCGCAACTATGTCAAAACCATAAATTCTTAATGAGTCTCTGTTTCTGATCGAATCATCTGATCCTTGGTATGGGTATTTCATCATTTATCTCCAAACTCAAACTTTTCGACCTGATACCTCTCGCTTCCACACAACAGAAGATGACACTGCCAAGGATTATCCATCACACAGCACTATCGTCGTGGTGTCGATACCATTTTAAGGAGGTGCCTCACTCATGAGGAGGCCGAAAAAGTGTTAAATGATTGTCATGCTAGGCATGTGTGACAACGGTCCGGTAATGCTACTTCACACAGGCATACACCGCACGGCTACTTTTGGCCTACTATTTTTCTGAGATCAGACCAGCGGTCAAAATTTGTCATGGCGCGATATTTGATCGTAAGATCCAAAACGCTGCACTGCCTAACTTATTGTTCTGCGACCATTTTTGAAATGGGGTATTGACTTCATGACCTGTAACCCTCGTTCGTTCGGGGGACACGGTTATATTATTGTTGCAGTCAACAATTTTACCAAATGGGCTGAAGCGATTCCTACATTCAACAACATAGGACAGACAGCTACATCTTTTTTCTTTAATCATGTTATTGCATAGTTTGGGGTCCCACAAGCTATATTTACAGATCATGGGAAGCATTTTCACAATCACATGATGGCTGAATTGACTGCCAAGTTAGGATTGTCACATGATAATTCTACTCCTTATTATCCACAATCAAATGGATAAGTTGAAGCTATCAACAAGATTCTTAAACGTATGCTTCAACGAATGATAGGAGTTCATAAAAGAAATTGGCATTTGATCCTGTACTCTTCCTAGTGGGCATATCGAACCTCGATGAGAAACGCAACTGGATTTACTCCTTTTCAATTGGTGTATGGTCTAGAAGCTATCTTACCAATCCAATGTGAAATATCGTCATCAAAACTCGCGATTGACTTGTTACCTGACACCTTAGAAGAAGAAGTGCATCTCCTTAACCTCATACATCTTGATGAAATGTTTCGTGAAGCCCAATTGGCCAACGAAGTGCATAAGAGACATATAAAGGCACAATACAACAAAAATTTCTAGCCTCACACTTTCTCAAAGGGCGACTTGGTCCTTCTTTATGATCAAGAAGCTGATGTAATAGGTACAGGAAATTTTGAGCCATTATGGCATGGCCCCTATATTTTCAAAAGAGCTCTTGCTAAGGGCACCTATGAGTTGGTTGATTATGATGGAATTCCATTGGCGTAGCCTAGAAGTGGGTTGTATTTGAAACATTACTATGCTTAATCATGAGCGTAGTAATTTTTTGTATTATATTGTATATATATGTTGTTGATTTGCATTCACTATCTTAATTTGTTTTTAAATTTTTCTTGACGTTAGTAATCCGCTTTAAATTTCATCGTAGATGTCTGAATCTTTGGAACCCTTTTTTGGATATGCTGATGGTGCTAGTCGTAGTACGCAGAATCTATCCTCTGCAGCATGGACCATTTTCTCTCCGAACGGCAAGTTAGTGAGTTTTCAAGTGATTTGTATTGGTATTTCGACGAATAATATCATTGAGTATAGCGCGTTGATCAAACTTCTCTCTGATGCCATTTCATTTGTTATTAACCATATCATCTTAAGGTTAGACTCACAACTTGTGGTATTACAACTTACTAGTGTTTATACTGTTAGAAATCCAACATTGCATAGATTTTTCCTTAGAGTTCGACTTTTGGAAAGAAACTTTGATTTTATTCAATATCAACACATTTCTAGAAATTTGAACACATTAACTGATTCATTAGCTAATAAAGTTTTAGACAGACATTTGCAACATATGTAAAGAAAAAATTCACATCATTGAATAAGATTACACAATAAACATAGGAAAACACTGAAATAATATAGATATATAGTTATAGGTTTTTACAAAATTTGTGCCCAAGACACATTGGTCATCTGACCTCAAAATGTATGCAAAATGTCATTAGTAAACTAGTGGTGCTCATGGTAACATGCTATAGATCTAGCTATCCTACGAAGTAACCACATCCAGCGGTTAGGAACCCCAATTGTGTGTCGTTGCAGTCGCATAGGAAGCTCTTCGATCCGGCAATCCAGAATCTCGAAGGTCAAACCCTCTATGTGTTGCTGAAGCTCAGTCAGAGTCTCAGCCAAATCAAGGTCCTGATGGACTACTCTCCTGACAACCCTCTCTGCTGGCACATCTACTTCGCGCTCTGGTTCTGCTACTGCTTTGTACTGAACGTTGATTCCATAGCTATCAAACTATTGTGGGATAACTTGACCATAGTTTCCAACATCCATTTTGTTTGTATTCCAGCTATAAAAGGGATGTTTGCACCATTGAGCTTCTGGTAGAAGAAGAAATCATCCTGGTTTCTTTGATACCAAAGATTCACACTCATTTCATATTTGCTATGCAATTGATAACTTTCTTATGATTATAAATGTTTAAAACGTCTTTTCTATGTAAAAATAAATCCCTATCTCTAGATGTAGCATCTATGTCAAGATATTTCTTTACATATTGTAGAAATTTGAATAACTGATATATTATTCACCGAGATTCTCCTGATCACACACTATTTTAACTTCATGCACAATACAAAATCTCTTCTACCATTGATCATTAATTATGGAAATAAAAACAATCACATGCGCACATTAAAACCATAAACAATCACACATATGAACACAATATTTTATGGGAAAGCTTAAAGCTGAAAACCCCCAACTATCTGTATATTATATGTCATAGAGATCATGTAGCAATCATTATACAAAGCTCCTCACAAGCTCTGAGTATAATCTCCAATTGTTACACACTACACAAGCTCAGATCTAGCAAAACACATGCTCCAATCTGCTCCACCTGTTAGCCTACCTCTACTGCGCAATCCAAGATGAAAAATGGCCCAATCTGAGTTCGAATCCCTCTGGTATGCACTGCGCAATCCTCATTGGCATATCCATCAATGTGTGGTGCAAACTCATGCACCAGTATAGTCACAACTGATAGTCACACTGCTCTTTCACCTACCTCTCCACTGGTCTCCACTGAAACTGTCCATGCACTAAAGTTAACTGATGTATTCTTTAGTTGATTTATGAGTTAATAATTAGTGAATTAATTAATAATTAATTCACACCACTCTCACTAGTGTATCAATCAGTTAGAATAGATACAACTAGCTCAACTATGTTTAACCGAGTTAAACTGAACACAACTCCACCAACTACCTCAATAAATCCACCAAACTCTGTCACATGAGTTCTAACTAAAGTCTCCATGCAATAGCTTCACTTAACCCTTAGGAATAGTTTAATTCCTTCTGTCAGCTCCTGTGCCACATCTGTGCACTTAACTGAAGTGCTCTAAGAGAATAAGATAATGTTTATAGTCCAAATATTATTAAGAGCTAATAATATTCGATATATCTATTTTTAGACTAGCAATCTAAAAATAGATTCCGCCCAATATGTCTAAAAATAGACTTCCATCTATTTTTTCTGACTTGACCAACCATCCACAAATAGCATCCTGCAACTCATAGAACATGATCCATATGTCTAAAAATAGACATAGTCTAAAAATAGAATTTGTGCCAAAAATAGCTAGCGGGCCCACTTAGTGAAGGCGACTTATTTTCACTAAGCTCATCATCTTGTTGCATTCTCAACATATATTTTACAAACAAATTCAATTGGCACTTGAAGAAAATAACAACTTTCTAAATAAGAAATCATGTCCTTCGAAAGTCTTGGCTTTCTCTGAGTAACATCATCACTTAAAGTGCTGTGTTTTCCATGACAAGGCCATCCTTGCCCATCTTCGTGGTCATACTAATTGTATGTTATCACTGCTATTTTGGGACCCTGAACCATAATATTTACAATAAAATGGCATTGACATCCCCTCTTTTTGGCAAATGATTGCCTTGGTTTTCTTTTCCATTCTTCTCTCTTGTCAACTGGACCAAATGAGTAATGATAACTACAAAATAAATTACAAAATGTCACCAAATCTGATAAATATATAGCATATTTAATATCAATATCTAAACAATGTAGTTCTAAAATACTTACAACTCATACTGTAAGGCAGCACTAGCTCTTGCGTTCGAGGGTTTGCTTTTTAGACACACGAAGGAACATGGAGCATCCGAATTCAATTCCTCTCCTTTTATAAAATCATGAACTCTTTCTTTGCGAATTTTTGCAACATAGGCAATATGCATGTCTTTTTTGTAGACTTCAGACCCAACTAAATCTTTACTAGAAAAAATAACTTTGTCTTTAGGGTCTTGTACCTCAAGAGCCATGATTGACTTCCATTTCTTTGTCATGCTGGCTGACTATCTGCAAAAAAATGTGGAAACATATTAGGAATTTGGAAATGATGACACATTCAGAAGTATAATTAGATGAACTTGAATAGTAGAGGTTGACACATTGGCTAGGTAGCAGGGATAGTAGAGTATGCATTAGTGCTGTGTTGTGCAGTTTGTGTTGTGTTGTGTAGTTAGTGCATAGAGATATAATTATACTATGTCTTAAGATGCTTCAGATCATGCATAAGGTCTTCATAAGGGCTGAATACTACATATTTTGTACAACAAAAGAAATCTAGAGTATAACCTTAAATAATAAAAACTCTGAATAAAACCAACTCATGAGTAAAAGGTGTTAACAACAAGATTTCTTCTGCTATTCCTAAATTGTGAAATAAGCAATTTGGCCCAGAAGGTGATTTCTACATATACAACAGGCATTTTAATCCAACTGTACTGAATTTGGGAAGGCAGATGGTTGCTTTGGAGGGTATTGAAGCTGCCTATTGTACTTCTAGTGGTATGTCTGCAATATCCTCTGTGTTATTACAATTGTGAAACCATGGAGATCATGTTGTGGCCTCAAGGTGTTTATATGGAGGTACCATGCACTGTTAGCACATTTATTTCCAAGGTACTGTGGGGTTACAACAACTTTTGTTGATATACAAAGGATAGATGATGTAAAAAATACCATAAAACCATCTATAAAGGTTTTATATCTTGATTCCATGTGAAACCCAACTCTGGCAGTTGTGGACATACCATCTTTGTCTGTCATTTCCCATGAGAAAAATGTCAGGGTAGTATTTGATAACACTTTTACCCCCATCATCATATCTCCTGCAAGGTTAGGTGCTAATGTTGTTATTCACAGCATTTCAATTTCAAGGTTAGATGCTGATATGTGGGATCACTAATAACACTCTTGGTTTATTCTGGAACTAATATGTTAGTAATTACATATAATAAAATCCAAAAACATCTATAGTATCTGCATTTTATATACAACAATGATCTTAATTGTTCACTGCAAATAAATGTTTTGATTGGGTCTTCAAAACTAGACCAGCATCTTACAGATTTGTGTGCTTGTAAGCTAAACAATATGCTCATTTGTGAGATAATTCATGGATTATATTAAGGTAGACTATGACATGTTTTCCACTAATCTTTATTTTAACATTTGGAAGTATCAAACATGTAGAAATATATAAATGTAAATAATAGTAGCACACTTAACTTTGCATCGGAGAAAAAAATATTCAATGACTCCTATATTTTCCAAAAAGATGACTAGTACAATAATGCGTAGAGCATTTTCTAGAAAATTTAGAGCCCCTTCTAAGCTCTCATGAGTTCCTTCAAATAATATTAAAAAATAAAAAATTTAATGTTTTCCATGTTTTGTTTCAATACAAATGATTCAAAATACAACAAAATGCTAAGAAAGTCTAAGATCATTATGATCTCGGTGGAATTGTTTTAATTTATGTTGATTTCTCTTCATCTGATGGTCTAGTTGGCTGAGAAGCTTCCAGATATGTTTTCCATTGGGTGGGGAATTTCTAAGGTATTTGATACTAAAATAGGTAGGACTAAATAGATATTGAGTTTGCAGTCAAATATCTTGCCTTCTATGGTTGGAAGCTCCTATAATAGATTTGAAGTAGCTTGTTTGGTAATTAAATTAACACCCTTGGGGTTTGACCAAATATTTATTGATGGCCCTGATGTCAACTTTCTCTGACTATTTAATCTACTCTTCAGTTACTCTTTTGTGCCTTTGTACATCATTGATGTAAGTTTCTACCTTAGTTGTTTCATCTAAAAAAGATACCACGAGCATGTCCATATCCTTTACAACACTAATTGTTAAATCGATCAATGTAGCACAAACTTCTTTGGATTATTTTATTGATTTAAATTTTTCTTCCAAATCCCCAAGGAAATTTCTCCTTTCAAATTTTCTACCTGAGAAATTTGAAGAGATTGTGAGGGATATCCTTGGTCTTGTATGCAAAAATTTCAACTTGAAAAAACCGTATTGAGCTTTATCTAATTCAATTTACTTATTTGTTATGTTGTCATAAAAGTTGTTAACCAAACCTAATTGATTTTTAACCAAGTTCAAGTCCCTAAAAAATTGTTGTTGAATTTTCCAGATTTGTTCATTTTCTTGAACTACTTCTTATTTGAATTGATTGATATATTTTGCAAAATATTTTAGTTAATGTATTGGAAACTATAATTGGGTTATTTTGGTATCTTTCTGTTTCTTTGAGCAAATAGAGATTTGTTGGATTGATATGATCTCTTCCCTTAGTTATTTTTCATGGGCTTTCATCTGCTCCAAATGTTTTTTTTGTGCTTTTGATACCTTAGGCTGAGTTGTTGTTCAAACCGTGCTTGATTTTTCTTCAAATGCTACTCTAATTTAGATATTCCATTATCTCACTATTTGATGATTTGCTTCATATTACTAATTGACCATATGTTGGCTGAAGAAAATGCTCCCATGAAGTCTTCTAGCACTCCTGTTAATTCCTCATCATTATATTCAAAATCATCACATATTATGATCTACTATACTGGAGGTTCACCCTATTGAAGATTCCTCTTTTTAGTTATGCCTTTGATAATGGGTCTTCTTTTAACAATGAAAAAATAATCAATGGGAGGAATTCCCTCCTCTTCAATGGGAAATAAAGAATCTAAGTGAATGACACTTAGGGTTGAAGCACAAGGAGTAGTGGATATAGGAGTCTTAGATATGATTCCAAACACTACCATACTGGTTGATTCTTTTATTTATTTTCCTCTAGTAGGAGAATTAAACTAACTGGAAATTGTTGCAGAGGTATTGTATTGAGATAGATAGCTTGGGAGATACTACCAACACTAGGGTATAGTGTTGTGGAGGAATTGGTACCACAAAAGGGCTTTGTGGGATAAGAACCCAAGAGGTGGATTTTTCACCCAAGATTGTGGGTGTGAATCCATGTGGAGGAATTTGTATTATTTTATTATTATTTTTTGGCTTGAGGGAAAGGATGTACCCATCCATCAACAGATGGCTTTTTCATGCATGACACATTTGGACACATATATATTTGCTATGTTGACCCTTATCTTTTGACTAGCCATTGGAATCTTCTTGGTCGATTGGTTTGACCTATAAAGTGTTCACACTCTCTCACTTTGGGGGTTTGATTTGACTTCATGAAGATTTGTTACACTTTGGATACCCTCTTGTATTTTTACATGTGCCACTTGGAGACATATTTGGCATATTTAGCATGGAGATGAAAGGAAGATAGACATTAGGTTTCATTGTCAAATTTCAGGAGGAATTCAACCCACTTCTTTGACTCCTCTAGATAGTCTTGTATGTGTGTCCTGGCGATTCTAATTTTATTGTTTCTTTAGCTTGTTAGTTAGCAATTCGGAATGGATAATATTATTTTATTGGAGAAGGTTGTGAGCTCTTCATCTATTTAAGATGAGCCCCTCCTATAGTAATGGTTGTTGAAAGTTTGAAGATACACTAGACTACTATTGTTTTTGGTTTTGGAGCTTGTGATATTGGAGCTCATATGATGAATACAAACGAAAGAACTTCTATCATTTCAAGTTTGTCGTGAGAAGCATAATCCAGATATAATTCTTCCTTGCTTATGAGAATTTTATTAATGGATTAAGCCTTTTAAAAATTTCTGTTGTCTGACAGTGCTGAAAATAATGAATGAGAATTGATTTTCTTGCTTAGAAATCTCGTTTCAGTTATAGACATTCTCTTCTCCAAATTTTATCAAGATTTCTTCAATAGAAGAAAGATAACCGTTCTGGAATTTACAAAAAAGCATTAGATTAGTGATGATAACATGTTTTTTCTCACTGAAAAAGAACTAAAATTGGTGAAATAAGCATTTTATGACAATGCCTCCAGGACACCATAATCCTAATGACACATAGGCACCAGTACTCATTTCCATCCATTAAAATATCTCATAAACAAAACATTTTCCTGGCTGCAATGAACTTTGAAAATTTTTAGCTTGATAAACCATAAATTTCATAAATTTCAAATCCATTCTCTAGCCATAAACTTATCACTAGTTGGCTATGTAAAATCTGAAAGTTTATAACAGCACATCAAACGCATATTAAATCTCTTGTTTGTAGCCAAAATACGATCCTTTGGCAGTCCCAAAAATTTGCATTTCATAATTATTTTTATGGACGACTAAAAACTAGCCCTAGCCTCAGGTATCTTGTCCATTTCTATAGTGTTTACAATTGCATTTTTGTTTTATAGACTATTTTTCTTTGAAAATATTTCTAATTTTCTACTATGATTTCATTTAAATACTATTTACAATTTTTGATGGCATGCTTTTGAGAAGCAATCTGAAAGATACTGGAACAAGAGAGCATAGATTCATTTTTATCTGTTTGAATCACTGAAAAGCGAATCACTGGATCTGTAGTATGCTATTCTATATGGAACTTTTGATTTTCTTCATAGATACTGCATCTAGGTGTGTCGAGTGATGAAATTCTTATTCTACCCTAATTCTGAAAGTTACAAAGAATTGACATTATAACTGTCAACAAAAATCCACGGTAATGAACTGTGAAGATAACTGAAGTGATCTATAGGAATAACAGAGAAAAGTGAAGATAATTATTTTCCACTATATGATAAAAAGGTAAAAATTAAAACCTATTGATTAAAAAGGTTAAAAGGTAAAAAGTGAAAAAAATCATACTATATGATGATGGAACTGCACATTAGACGAGAAAGCTTTATAAGTGGGTGGGTCAAAGGTGTTATTCAATGTTGTCATTGATGTCAATATAGCATTATTGGGATGGAAAATATTCTTGTGATGTCATAACCTCATGTATCCTTGCTCTAGATGAAGAAGCCTAGAACCTGGATGATGTCCTTACCCTTGATGGATACTGCACTATTGAAGGACTATACATGAATGACCACACTTGATGATGTCATACGTGATGGGACTTGATGAAGTTATGATGGTCGTTGGAAGACTACCTTGAAGCTCTCTTGATAACAAATTAATAAACGCTGCACTATGGTTGATGACATATCACTGCACTATTACATGATGTCATGATGACATGGATAATTTACATGATGACACTATGATGAAGAACTTGGAAACACACTAATAACCTCTTGCTGTCCTAATCATCTTCTGCACTAAAGATTTCAGAAACAGTCACAAAGAAAAATAAATTTGGACAGCTTGGAGGCATCCTTTCCAAATGAATCCTACACCATCTTAAAGAGGAATTTTTCCTCTTTCTAATGAGCCCTTACTTGCCCTCAAACTCCTAGTAGTTTGTGAGAAATTGAATTCTTAAGTTGAAAAATATATATATTTTGCCTAGCCGACTTGAGCCAACTTGTGTAGGCTCATACTCCTTCACCCCACCGACATGTCTATTCATCATAGGTCAAAACCTATATAAATATGACGTCCAATACTCCTTTTCATCATCATTTTCGGTGGAGATCATTTCAGAACATAACACAGTAAGAAAATTTCAGAGCATAATGTAGTAAGCACATTTAAGGACATCGAGAAGGGATTGAAGGATTAATTTCTTGGGGTATATCTGATCTAAACTACCTGTAGCTCGATGTTATTACTGCTGACAGAACCACAGTGCAGCATCAAATAACCTCATACCTGTAAGCTTGACCTGTGGACAGCTACCTTGTGATGTCATCATGTTTTGGGCAATTCTTGTTGTGGTAACTCAGATTTTAGAGCTTGGATCATAAGATTATTACAGCCTCAGACAAGATTTTAAAAGATCGGATTACATGCCTAGAATCTGTTGAGTGGAGAACCTTATACCTCACACAACTGTGCCACCATCTTCAGAATTTAGTTTGCAGCTTCAGACCTGTAAAACCAGTTTTGTTGGCTCAGATTGGAGGCTCAGACCAGGATACATTATCGTTGTCAGTTCAGATCTCTTTTAAGGAATGAACTACTCTACAGTTGGCTCAGTTATATAACAAGTCAGACCTATGTATTGTAGTCTCTGGCAAGAATACTAGTACAGGACCTTAGACTGTCCTTATAATAAAAACTCGGATAGATCTCTCCTTTAATATGAGATAGATCCTTCACCTGTGAGCTCAGTGATGGTATTAAGCAAGTATGTTGGGTGTTGTATCTCTTGAGCTCGATCAGAACAATACTTGAAGTATTTTGGAGGTCGTATAGAACACTTTTGTCAACGACTCAGGGTAATATACTTGTGAAGATTCATATTTTTGGTTTGTCATCATCAAAGTTTATTGTGGACATCTAATGGAGGTATAAATAGTTAACACGCAAGAGTTGAAGTGGTGGAGGCTTGGACAAGCTAAGAACTTGAGGACCTGTGGAAAGTAAAGAATTGAAGGCTCAGGAACAGTGAACATTGACTCAGAATTGGTGACATTTCTATCTTGGAACCTCAGATTTGGAAGATTAGTTTTTGAAGACACTTGGATCACTTGTGAAGTGACCTTGAATATTTTTTTGTGAAGACTTTTCACTTGAAGCTAACTTTGGAGGTTTCTTTGGAGCACACCTTGAGGAGTATTAATTTGACCTTCATTTAAGTAGCCTATAGAAGACGCCTTGTTGAGAATCATTTGTTGATCTTGGAGTTACCCTTGGAGACCATGATGTACTGAAGTCATCATGAGGTGACTTGGAGAAATTGTTTGGATATGATGAAGAGCAGTGGTGACACCTTCTAAGAAGAAAAGGTTGTCATTGATGATGTGATGTGTAGACTACAGTGAAGGGTAAGCTGAAGATTGTCAGGGCTCGTTGAAGAATATATTGGGAGTCGTGAAGTATAACCAAATATATCTTGATGAAATGAAGCAGGAGGTTGGAGCCTCATAGAGACAAGGTTAGTGCCTTGGAAGATAGGGTTGGAGCCCTAGAGGTTGGTGCCTCAAATTAACAAGGTTGGAGCCTTGGAAAGACCAAGTCGGTGCTTGGCACAATACAAGTTGGAGCCTAGAAGATTGGAGTCTTCATCTAGGGTTGGAGCTCTATATCATTATTTTACTTTACTTATTGTAAAGAAGAAATTAATAAAAGTATCTATTCCATCATTGTTCATTTTGTGTTCTAAATATAAGTGATCTAACTGGTAAAAATAATAATTGGAAAGAAATACCGATTCACCCCCCCTCTCAGTATTTCCAACAATTGGTATCAGAGCCAGTACCTTCATGAAAGCCTAACAGCTTGAAGGTTGATCATTAGGACACAAATGGCAAAGCCAAAGAAAAAAATCTCCAATCCTCCTAAAGATGTGTCTTCCTCAACCATCGAAATTGAAGTCAATCAATTTGTGAAGGCTCCATTGTTCAATGGAAATTTTGATATATGGGAGGCAAGAATGAGGAATTTCTTGAAGACTCAAGGAATTGAAGTTTGGAAATCAATGATTACTAATGACATGATGGACGAGGAATCCAAGGAGTACAATACAAGAGAAATGAATGCAATTTTGAATGGGTTACAAAATTCTGTGAAGGCCAATTTTGAAAAATGTTCATCAGCAAAAGTCATATGGGACAAACTTCATGATCTTCACTCAAAAGGAGCATTGACAATGATCTCTAGTCAAGACGATGATGGAAAACAAGAAAGAAGTCCAGAATCCATAAAGGAAGCTGAAGATAAGAGAGATGACAACAAGGCTAAAGAAGACCTAGAAGATGAAGAGAACAAAGAAGACTTTGAAGAAGATCTCCTGAATAAACTTATGGCTTCCATGGAAGAGATTAACATGTTGAAAAAGGAAAATGAGGAACTTAAGAAGAAAGCACAAGTTGGTGACCAAAACAAGACAAGGAAGGAAGTTGAAAGCTTCAAATTCAAGAAAGAGATGAAGAGCTCGCCAAACTTAAGGAGGAATTTCATTAAAACAAAAGAAAGCATCATGAAGAAGTCATATCTATGACAAATCAATTGGATAAGGCAAAGAAAAGGGAAGAAACTTTGTCAAGCCACTTGGAACAAAGACTTAAGAGCTTAAACAATATTGAAGCAGAGATTGGTCAATACAAGGAAGAAGTCTCTTCTCTTAGATCTCAACTAGAAGAAGCAAGGAAACAAGCAGAGGGAGCCGAGAAGGTGATGGAAACTTTGGCATTCGTAGAAGGACAAGTTGATGAAGTAGAAAAGGAGAGAAACACCATGATATGCAAACTAGAAGAGAAGGATGAAGAAATCTTCAAACTAAAATTATACATCAATCTTCTCAAGGCCCAATCATGTGAAGAAACCAAGATGAAGGAAGAAATGGAGATCAATCTATCAAAGAAGGATGAAGAATGCAAGAAAATGAAAGAAGAAAATGATATCCTTAAAAAGGAAGTTTATCATCTGAACAAGAGCCTAAAGAGCTCCCAAACCCTAGATGACATCTTGAGTCATCAAAGATCTCCTCTTGATAAATCAGGTCTTGGTTATGCAGGTGAATCTTCAAACAAGAATGATGCAATCCCTAATGCTTCAAACAACAAGGATGTGGAAAATCTTGGACCAGTTCTAGCAAAGGCAAGAAGAAGAGTCAAGATGACATTGTAAGAAACCCCAATCCAAGAAGATATGTTGATAGTGTCAAGAATGCTAGAGGCAATAAATTTGAGAAAAGGATCCCAAGATAGAATTATTTTAGAAGTACATCAAGGAAATCTCCATCCTCTAGGTACAAAAGTATATTTTTTGGTTATTGTTATTCTTGTACAAATTTTGGGCATATGGCAAAGGAATGTAGGGCATACCACAAGGACAAATATAATGGTCCCCGTCAGTTTCCTAGAATAAACTTTGCAAGAAGAAGTCATGATCTTTCATTCATGAATAAGATAGAGTGTTTCAATTGCCATAACATTGGACATATGGCACGTGATTTTAACTTGACTTGGGTTCCTAAACAAGCTAAAACCATGACAACCAACCCAGAGAAGAAAGTTACACAAGTATGGAGAAGGAAGCAAGTTTAATCTAGAAGTCTCTTGAACACTCCAGCGAACAACACATGTTGTTGACTTGATAAAGTCATCCTTGATATTCTAGGTATTTGATGAGAGGAGTTTGCTTGAAAGGAGACCATGCATACAGTTAGGGGGAGCTTTGTGTTTCTTGAGTATTCTTGCAGAAAGTGATCTGTGAGTGGGCCCTATGAAATCCTTAATGAGTCACACATGGACAATCATATTTTGATAGATCATCTCTTGGGAGCGAATCCATTGAAGAACATAATCCTTCACTCATCCAATGGACCATTATTGAAAATGTCTTCCACTTGATCACAAGGCCAACAATCTATCTTGAGCTAGAGGAGTTTATGCAGGCAGGGATGAGTTGATTCATCAAATGAAGAAATATAAACACATCTATCATGGACACCATTGCTAGAAAAAAGAGCACCATGACAAGGCAATGATCGTACTTATGAAGAACTATTATTGAAAAAGAAAATATGATATCAGATAAAGAGAAGCATCTTGATAGGGGGAGTACTTGGGCACCCCATTTTCCATTGATGTCAAAGGGAGAGAAAATGTTGAAGGGCAAGAATATTTCCATCAATGACAAAGGGGGAGATTGTTAATCAAAGTTGTCATTGATGTCAATATAGCATTATTGGGATGGAAAATATTCTTGTGATGTCATAACCTCATGTATCCTTGCTCTAGATGAAGAAGCCTAGAACCTGGATGATGTCCCTACCCTTGATGGATACTACACTATTGAAGGACTATACATGAATGACCACACTTGATGATGTCATACGTGATGGCACTTGATGAAGGTCTTGATGGTCGTTGGAAGACTACCTTGAAGCTCTCTTGATAACAAATTAATAAACGCTGCACTATGGTTGATGACATATCATTGCACTATTACATGATGTCATGATGAAATAGATAATTTACATGATGAAACTATGATGAAGAACTTGGAAACACACTAATAACCTCTTGCTGTCCTAATCATCAAGCCCTAATAACCTCTTGTTGTCCTAATCATCAAGCCCTAATGACCTCTTGTTGTCCTAATCATCTTCTGCACTAAAGATTTTAGAAACAATCACAAAGAAAAATAAATTTGGACAACTTGGAGGCATCCTTTACAAATGAATCCTACACCATCTTAAAGAGGAATTTTTCCTCTTTCTAACGAGCCCTTACTCGCCCTCAAACTCCTAGTAGTTTGTGAGAAATTGAATTTTTAAGTTGAAAAATATATATTTTGCCTAGCCGACTTGAGCCGACTTGTGTAGGCTCATACTCCTTCACCCCACCGACATGTCTATTCATCATAGGTCAAAACCTATATAAATATGATGTCCAATACTCCTTTTCATCATCATTTTCGGTGGGGATCATTTCAGAACATAACATAGTAAGCAAATTTCAGAGCATAATGTAGTAAGCACATTTAAGGACATCGAGAAGGGATTGAAGGATTAATTACTTGGAGTATATATGATGTAAACTACCTATAGCTCAATTTTATTACTACTGATAGAACCATAGTCCAACATCAAATAACCTCATACCTGTAAGCTTGACCTGTGGACAGCTACCTTGTGATGTCATCATGTTTTGGGCAATTCTTGTTGTGGTAACTCAGATTTTAGAGCTTGGATCATAAGATTATTACAACCTCAGACAAGACTTTAAAAGCTTGGATTACATGCATAGAATATGTTGAGTGGAGAACCTTATACCTCACACAACTGTGCCACCATCTTTAGACTTTAGTTTTCAGCTTCAGACCTATAAAACCAGTTTTGTTGGCTCAGATTGGAGGCTCAAACCAGAATACATTATCGCTGTCAGTTCAGATCTCTTTTAAGGAATTAACTACTCTACAATTAGCTCAGTTATATAATAGGTTGGACCTCTGTATTGTAGTCTCTGGCCAGAATACTGCTATAGGACCTTCGACTGTCCTTATAATAAAAAACTCAGATAAATCTCTCCTTTAATATGAGATAGATCCTTCACCTGTGAGCTCGGTGCTGGTGTTAAGCAAGTCTGTTGGGTGGTGTATCTCTTGAGCTCGATCAGAAAAATACTTGAAGTATTTTGGAGGTCATATAGAACACTTTTGGGGACAACTTGGTGTAATATACTTGTGAAGATTCATATTTGTGGTTTGTCATCATCAAAGTTTGTTGTAGACATCTAATGGAGGTATAAATAGTTAACACGCAAGAGTTGAAGTGGTGGAGGCTTGGACAAGCTAAGAACTTGAGGACCTGTGGACAGTAAAGAATTGAAGGCTTAGGAACAGTGAACATTGACTCAGAATTGGTGACATTTCTATCTTGGAACCTCAGATTTGGAAGATTAGTTTTTGAAGACACTTGGATCACTTGTGAAGTGACCTTGAATATTTGTTTGTGAAGACTTTGCACTTGAAGCTAACTTTGGAGGTTACTTTGGAGCACACCTTGAGGAGTATTAATTTGACCTTCATTTGAGCAGCCTATAGAAGACGCCTAGTTGAGAATCATTCGCTGATCTTGGAGTTACCCTTGGAGACCATGATGTACTGAAGTCATCATGAGGTGACTTGGAGAAATTGTTTAGGTACGATGAAGAATAGTGGTGAAGCCTTCTAAGAAGAAAAGGTTGTCATTGATGATGTGATGTGTAGACTACAGTGAAGGGTAAGCTTAAGATTCTCAGGGCTCATTGAAGAATACATTAGGAGCCGTGAAGTATAACCAAATATTTCTTGATGAAATGAAGCAAGAGGTTGGAGCCTCATAGAGACAAGGCTGGTGCCTTGGAAGATAGGGTTGGAGCCTTAGAGGATTGGAGTCCTCAAGAAACCAGGTTGGAGCCTGTACCAGAGATAGGGTTGGAGCCCTAGAGGTTGGTGCCACAAATTGACAAGGTTGGAGCCTTGGAAAGACCAAGTTGGTGCTTGGCACAATACAGGTTGGAGCCTGGAAGATTAGAGTCTTCATCTAGGGTTGGAGCTCTATATCATTATTGTACTTTACTTATTGTAAAGAAGAAATTAATAAAAGTATCTATTCCATCATTGTTCATTTTGTGTTCTAAATATAAGTGATCTAACTAGTAAAAATAACAATTGGAGAGAAATACCGATTCACCCCCCCCTCTCAGTATTTCCAACAAAAGGTCATGATATTTCCATATAGATGTTTGGGATGGTTTCTTATTGTTGTCCATGTTAACTGTTGGGACGGTTTTCTTATTTGGGTCACTACCTCAGCAAGTCCATGTAAGTGCATCTGGTATGGTTGATCTCCCATTTTATGTTTGGAATTGGGAGCTGCAACTTCAACCAAAAAGACAAGGTCAGTTGAAGTTTTCTCTCTGTCTGTGCACTCTCTGTCTGTGAACTAATCCAGTTTCATGCTTTCTCTCTGTCTGTGCACTCTTTGTCTGTGAGATAATCCAGTTTCATTGTTAGCTACCATTTGTGAGTATTAGTCACAACTACCCCTAGTATTGTTCCATAACTGTCACCAATCTCCAGAATCCCTAAAACACATAATTTTTTTTTAATGAAATCAGTACATTCATATTTTAATACTTTTCGATATGGACTCTCAATGTGTAATGTACTCTGTTTTTGTTGTTGTTATATGTATATTTGTTTTCATATTCAGTAATCCACTCAGATCTTCATTCCAATAGGACAATGCAATATCTCATTGTTAATTTCTCCTCTTTTAGAATAAGCATGGATGTCATATTCTGTTTGTATTTTTCAGTTTCGTTGTTTGAGCTGTTAAATTAGGATGATTTTGTCATTTTCTATTTATAGTTTTTATCACTTGGTCTGAATTTACAAATTCTCTGTTTCTATATAGATATATTTTGTAACCAGGCCCGTGTTTATGTGTAAATAATCATTATGGTTGAAGGGCTGCATAAGGGCTGCATAAGGCCTTGTACATGTTTCCTTCCTGCATCCAGATTGTGGCTTTTAAAAAATATGGTAGATTTGGATCGTGCTAACCAAGGTTTCAAGCCAAATGAGGCTGTCCATGTGCAAAATCGGCACAACTGAAAACAAAGCACCCAAACCAAAAAAAATGAAATGTATCCTCACCAAATCAAAATCTATTTTGTTTGTTAGCTAGGGTGAAAAATGAAGGAAGAGTGTCGTTTTATCACTTTTTTTGCTTGGCATAGGTTTTAGAGTTAGCAAAAAAGTGCTTTACTTCCTTTATTTTATTTCTTTTACAAGGTTATGCCCAGCAATAGCATACAGGGACATCCCCTCTCACATGTAAAGAGAGGCTAGGCACATCTCACCACCCAGTCATCTGCAAGGACATCCCATCACAATTTCGATGTACTAAAACATGGACATCCCAACTTATTCAATAATAAAAAAAAGCAATACTACTGTAGTTTTAATCTTATTCAATAAGATATGAAAAATGAAATTAAACACTTATGCTAAATTTTGTGCAGCTTATATAAATTGTTCCTAACTCTGAAGGGTAAAATTGTAACTGTTAAAATCGTGTTCCGTATTGGGTCAAGGTCAAGGGTATATTTACAACCTTTCCCTTCAAAGTGCAAAGCTCATCATAACGTTTCTCATGTCAATGCCTTATTATCTATGCCTTTGTCTAGATGAACCAGGAGAGGTTATCTACAGAAATGGCATTTGTGACTAAAGAATTGAAATAAAGTAACAAAACAATGTAATTACATAAAAGGAAGTATTGAATCCTGCAGTATACCCAGCCTGCAACTTAATGGCTTCACTGAAGTAGCCAGACTTATAGGGTCTCAGTGATTTAAATCCGCTTCCTGCAACATATATTCATCCATGGATGAGTTTCTAATACACAGATCTCTGTATACAGAGACTACATTGACACAAGACAATGAAATAAAAAGAAAAAGCATGATTTACCCGAGTTCCTGTCGAGCCAAATGGTTATTCCAGACTGATCATTCCAGATTTTTTGGTGCTGGGGACCCCAGAGAACATGGAACCCTCTATTAAACTTCACAGTAGAAAACTGAGAAGCTTGAGGATATCTGTGACACCTTCTCACTGCTTCTGATACTCGAATATGGTCAGCATTCAGGTACACTGGAACTATTATGACAAATGCAAGCACTAGTAATGCATGAAGGTGCCCAGTGAATGGATTAATGGTGTTTTGGCGCTTGCAGTCATACATTGCTGCTGCCGGTTTCCTCAAATGATCAGCTGCTGGAAGTGAAGTGAATGGAAATGAAAATGGGTATCTCAGTGGGATGTTGCCAGCATTAAATAGATGGTATGGGAACTGTTTATCAATACGGTATTTGAACTTTTTCGTGGTTGTGTGACATCCCAACTTATCTATATTGATATTTAACCGTTTATTACTTATTGACTAGCAACCATCTTTAGTTGGAGTATGATCATTCATGATTTTCTACCTGCTTGTGCTTGAACTGGATGCCAATATCGAACTGCAAACAATCTTACATTTTCAGTCCCCAAGATGAAGCTCCCTAAGATAATCATTCATTGATAGGGAGAATTTTCTAGAAGCAAGAGGACAATTTGTTGGCAATGTTTATATATTTGAAGATGCACCTTTGGGAAATAATGACCTTAAACATCCTGGCTAATAAAATCTTATGAAGCATTATAATGATATAACTTTTTGAAGTACAGATTGTTGAGATAGAAGGCAACAAGCCAGAGCAGATGAAAATTATGATTCCTTTGCAAACAAAAAAATACCCTTTGTTGTGTTGTTATATATAACATATACAAGTTCTTTCTATAGTCTTATTATGTGAGACATAGAAGTACAAGTTCTTTTGAATGTATAGTTCCAAGAGTCACAATGGTGCCCAATAGCTCTATTCTGAACTTATTTGCCTGCTAATATCTTGCTATAGAAAGTACATAATTCCAATGTTGAATGACATCTCTGATTTAGCAGTGATCACGGTATTGTTCTGAGTTGGGAAAATGCATTTCCCTTACAGAGACAAGGCAGTAGCTGTTTGTTTTTGGGTCATTTTATAATGTGTGTGCCTTATATGTGAGAAGCTATAGTTATAACTCAATGATCTATCTGGCAGGGTTTTGATTCTAATGAATACTAAAATTTAAGTAAGACTCTTAAGGAGAGATTCAAATATGGTCTTTAATATCTTCCTCGGTTGACCTTTCACTTGGATTGCACTTACAAAAATGACCAAGCTGGAGAGTACAGAAATTTGCTTAGCCAATATCTGGATGTCAATAACCACTAGCACTTTTTTTGCATGTTTGGTTTTACATCTTTTGTAGTCTTCTTTTTCTTTTAATTCGTTTGCTTTAACGGAACAACTTCTTGGTGTATAATTAATATTTTCATCTCTTTGATGTTTGAAAATTGCCTGCAAAATAATGTGTTGGAAATGGTCTCAGTGGAACACTCCGACGAACATACTGAATTCCATGCCTCTTTATTCATCAAAAAGGTGTCCATGTTACATTATGGCCCAATTTTACTAGTGACCTCTTGTTGAAAGCCAATATCAAGTGAAAATTGAGTTTGCAGAAAATGTAGTTAGAAAAAGTAAATTGATGTAGATTAGTGGTGATAAATCTTTGGTTACATATTTGAAGACAATTGGATATAACCGCCTCTACACCCTAGTGGATATTCCTACTCTCACATTCTTATATATTTCTAATCCTTGCAGCTTCTGTAGCCACAAAAAATGAAGCTCAGTAAAAGCTTTTGACAGATGAGCTACCTAGAAAACTATTATCAGAATCATCATCAACTTCTAAAGAATTATCATTACAATCTTCTTACATGTATTCTGTTGGAACATCCTCTAAATCTGAAATATCAACACATCTGGTGTGCTGGCAAACCTCACAATTATCGCAGGCAATCATTCTCTCTCCATCATCCTCCCTTGTGCCACATGGGAAATAAATAGTCCATACTTGTGTGCCTCTCTCTGCCTTGTACTTGGAAATATCACCATAGCAATGATCTTGAACAGTAACAAAACTTTCTGGCCATATGAGTAGCATCAAGGTTGTTGAATCTTTGATATTTTGTAGCTCTCCTACATTTTCTACTTGAAAACTTTTGAAACAGATATAAACATCTCTAAAAGCTTGAGCAATTTCTTGCTTAAGATCTGCTATAGCTACATTTCTAGGCATGATAAGTAATTCAGGTGGTGTTTTCTGCAAGGTTTGTGCTCCATTTAATATCTCTGCCACAACAAACACTCTTATGCTCTCACTGTCTGTTGTAATCATGTGATGTTTTGCCTCATAAAGTATGCCTGCAGACTGTTAATCCCCTACTATCACATCAATTCAGCCTCTGCTTCACTGTATCCTTTTATTTATTTACATTATTGAGTAGAGTGGCCTACACAAACGTCGCACAAATAAATATTGTTAGGTGTTTATTTGTTTTAGTTTGGTTGTTTTGAATGTAACATCATTGGGTGGAGTTCATGCACATTATGACTGCATTGTTGCATTAGTTGAACTATATTTTTGATAATTCTTCATGATTTTGTGACAGATGGGCAGGAGTGAGCACCTATATCGTTATGAGTTGGATGGAACTTATGCATTCGAGATTTATGGTGCTGATGAATTTCCATTTTTCAGTGAAGCGGGCTGGTTGCCCATCATTAAGCTGTTCACCAGGCATAAAATGCATCTCTCTTATGATTTTGTTGATACTTTTGATGGTAACAACGCTAAGGTTGAGGGGCTATTGTTTCCTGTAACAGAGGAAAGCTATGCAGAAACATCAGACACAGCAGCTGAGGGTGAGAGGTGGCTCAAAAGGAAGCCAATACAGGGGGTAAACCTCAATTTTTTCCTAAAAGACAATTGTCATGACCCTTGCTGGAGCGTTCGGGTCCACTCTAGAATTTTAAAACCAGAGTGAGATAAACCAATGCGACAAATTCAACTTTATATGACATGTGATGGTCGTTTCTCTAAGGTCTTTTTGTATCACATGAGATTTCTGGTACACATGGTTAGGTTCAATATGATGAATCTCCCTTATTTCCTGCATCAAATCTTAATAAAAATGGTGGCCTGTGCAAGAAAAGGAAAGATTTTATATCCCTATGATGTCTACCACCATGGCCTCATTCAAATCTTGTACCTGCATGCATTAAAGAAGCAAGTACAACAGTCGAGGAAGAGGGTAATGAGATAGCCACTTCTTATAAAACATAAGAAGGAAAGGGCTCTACCTACAGAGGTCGAGAGCAGTCATCAAGTTGTTGCAAAAGCCACAGACAACACTAACAAGAGGAAAAGCCCTAGGCTAAATACCAGGAGGAGTAGAGGGCAGAAAGAAGAAGTACAAGACAACAACAAAGATGAAACAATTGGACAATCTGTTAAGAAGGGTGAAGATCTTGGAGAAATTCACCATGAAACAGAATACTCTAAGAGGCCATGAACAAGGCCTACAAAAAAACTGAGGCTAGGGTTGAAAGATAATCTAAACCCCGAACTGAAGGATCCCATTTTAATTATTGATGAACAAGAAGAAGGGTCTTCTAGAGATGAGCATGGGCTTCCAGTAGAAACTGAAAGACAATCTCAAACAGTTTAGAAAAAGGGTCCAAGAATAAGTAGGGCGTTGGCCAACAACAACCCCCTTTGTAGAGGTAGCACATCTTGCTGAAATCTGACTGGCTGTGCTTGGAGTTTTGTAACCTTCATGGTTTTGGACAATTAAACTTTCTTCACTAGAGTTTGTAAACATAATATTGATTTCTATTTAATTATATTGTTATGGGTTCTTTTTAATGTTATGATTCTTGTAAGTCCATATTATTATTCTTCTTATGGACTATTATGTTCAAAAAACATATCTTAGAGAGTAGCTAAGTCAAACCAGGAAAGACATCTTTATTCTAAACCTGGTCCAAGTGTGTTTCTTGAGGATACAAATCCTGTAGGTTTTCCAGCACCTACAGGATCTGTATCATAAGTTAAAACTATTTATCTATTTTTTAAGATGTTGGGAATTTTTTGGGTAGTTAAATAAACTGTAATGGGTATGTACATATTTTATACATGTGAAATACTAAAACACAAGTTTAACTTTTAAAATTGGAGCTACCAAACACAAGTTTGACTTGGCTTAATTCAATAGTTAAAACCGGGATTAGCTCAAATAAGACTTAATTGAATAAACAATGAGAAAATGTCCACCCTATAATAAAAGAGATAGAGCCCACTTGGAAATAACAGGACCACTGACAAGCCCATTTTGAAATCACAACACTATTGACAAGTCTTATCCTGGTACAATGGTAGATCAAACTTAAAATTTTCCAAGGCTTTATGGAAAAAAGTTCAACTAGGATTAGAACTATAATTAGACTGTTTGACTTGGTTTTTAGGGAATAGAGTAAAGCCTATTTGGTGTGTAAATTGATTACTAAGTACGTCATGTATGTTTGCCTGATTACTCTTCTTCTAGGGTTCTAATTTTCAAGACAATGCTATGTATATGCTAATGCCAAATTCCTCTATCTGTATTCCATTGTTTTGATAATGAATATTCATTAGTGCCTTTCATCATATGAATAAAATATGACCATGAACTCATGTTTGTTCAATTTTCTAGGGAAATATGCGATCAATTATTGGCATAGTTTGAATTATTGTATTGATTAATTTTCTCATTTGTTTTAAGAGCCACAGAGTGCCCTGTATGTAAACCCTTTAAATCCGTCTGTCAAAATTGCTTCCATCACTTGGTTCTGAATTTACAACCTACTCCTTCACTTATTTCTATGTTTACAACACTATTTGCTACAAGTGGTGTAAAATGAATCTATCCTGAATAATTTCTCTTGGTTGGGCAGATATCTTCTTGTTACTGAAAGATTAGTTTTGTTACAGTTTTTTTATTGAATCATGACTATGAGTTTAGATGTTATGGAAAATATGCAATTCATAGCCTAATAGAATATGTAAATGTTGATGGCAGCGTAAAACAATTAATCGTTGGTATCATAGAATTTTTTATTATTGGGTTACAGTTAAGGGAAACAAGGAGCAGATCATCTATAAGGCATTTTCTATAGACATTGCTAACTGCGATTAAGAAATAAAAACTATATCACTATTATACCCTATTATTTTCATCAAAAAAGACATACCTCCTTCCATCATTTGTGTGATCTGGAATGAACTCTCTAGAGGAATGGATCTCTTTTTGTTTATTTTGTTTAGCAATATCAACAGGCATACCACAAAGATGAGCAATCTGCCTCCAATAGATGCGCACAAAATGGGTACATTTTTCGGAGATTTTCCTGTAGCGTAAAGATCCATTTATCTTTCTGAGAAATCTGGGCACTCAAGTTGTTCTCAAGGTCTTTGTTATGGTCGAATTGGGCGGGAGTTTGGCGAGGGAGTGCATTCATGGCAGTAGGTGGCTCCGGCTCATGGCATGGCAGACTGAGTGTGCGGGAGGGAGTGGTCGGGTGGGAGCGGAGGGGAGGGCAGTGGCGGAAGGGAAGGGAGGAGGTGGCGAAGGCAGACGGTGCGGGGGACGGTGAGTTCCACTAGAGTTCGGTCGCCGGTAGTGGGGATGACAGAGTGGGGTCCACCTCCTATCCGGAAAGTTGTGGGGGTCGTCAGAGGGGGTTGTCCCATCAGCCGGAGACGGGATCCATTTCGTCTAACGAAAGATCACTCCAAAAAAAATACAAGTGTCCTGCTGCACAACGCTGAACAAAAACACCAATGGTCACAAACTCTGAAACTCGTTTGCCGATGGTTTCTTGAGTTGTTATGTTGTGGACGCCGGCTGACTCTTCACAAGTTCACTGTCATGGTTCATGTATACTTGTGCTACTACTCAATGCCGTCACTGCTGCAAGTCCACCTCATCACTGCCTGTGGTCTGTGCTGCGAGCCCACGTCGTCATTGCCTGTGGTCACTGTTGGTTGCAAGAATGGTCACTGCTAGACCGCTAGTTGCTGCTCAGAGGAATGGTCACTATTGGTTGCTACTCAATGCTACGAGAATGCTGCTCACAGCTGCGAGAATGGTCATTGCCTGTGGTCACTACTGGTTGATGCCCATAAGAATGGAGAATGGTTGCTGCAGACAGGACATTCGATAGCGTGGACGGTGGAGGTAGTGAACCCTAAACCCAACGTCTATGCATAAAATATCAAGCGGTAAGGTCAAAACACAATCAAAATGTCTATGCGACGTGCATACCAGTCAAACTTTATAAATAAAATTTTTTTTTACCTCCCTTGTCTCCAATGAACCCAAAAATAACCCTTTTTTGGGGTTCGCCGTAACCAAATCATGAAAAGAACCCGATTTTTGTTTGTGAAGTCTCGGGTTCTTGCAAGAAGAACCAGGTTCTTTAGGGTTCTTCTTAGAAGTACCCGTTCCAGCACCCGGGATGTGGGGACGAGAACTAGAGATGGGTTCGAGAACCCCACCCCTAGATTCGGGAACTTGTGCAACATAGATTTCATCCCATGTGCGTGGATGCTGCGAGTTGTACATGCGCAGAATGTGTAGGATCATCCTGTTAACGACCTCTATTTGGCCATCAGTTTGGGTGTGGAAAGTTGTGGACTTAGTGAGCTTGGTGTCCAGCATCGACTAGGGACTTGACCAAAATGTACTAAGGAAATTGTTGTCCCAATCTGTGATAATGGACTGTGGGATCCCAAAGTGTACCCACACTCGCTCAAAAAAGAGTTTAGCAGTGGCTTCTGCTGTGATATTATTCTTGCAAGCCGCCATAATGGCCATATTAGAGAATCTGTCGATGACCACAAAAACATAAAAACACAATTGTTGCCATGCTTGGTAGAAGGAAGGTCCGACATGCAATCCATGGAGATGGATTCCTACGGCTGACTAGGGGTAAGCAGCGGAGTATATAGGCCTTTCTTCTTGATGGTCGGTTTGGAAATGATGCAGGAAGTACAGGATCTGATGTACTTCCCAACATCATGTTGAAGGTTGGGCCAATAGAAATACTTCTGTAGTACTGCCATTGTTTTCTCAACCCCGAAATGTCCAGCGACTCGACTGTATTGCACTTCCCAAATCAACTTGGCATGCTCGCTTGAAGGAACACAAAGGTGTCCCAAGTGGCATAACAGTGCATCCTAGAGGTGAAATTCTGGAACTTGCTTACCCTCCAGGAGCATCTGGTAATTCTGGATCACTATTGTAGAGATGCGGCCAACCTGAAGTCTCATGCCCACAAGAGTCGAGCACAGTGGCTAACGCCACGATCAGCGGTCGACTAAGACAGCCTGCAACATTATTGGTCCTCCCCTTCTTGTACTTGATGTTAAAATGGAACTGTTACAGGTATGTGGACCATTTTTTATGGCGATCATTTTGCAACTTCCCTTGTGTATGTATGAATTGCAGGGGTCATTGATCTGTGTGGATGACCATTTCCTTCCCCAAAATTTAATGCTTCCATTGTCGGCAGGCCTGCACAATGAAATACATCTCTTCGTCATAGGTGGGATACTGTCGGACTGTGTCTGAAAGTGTCTCACTGTGATATACCACTGGATGCCCCTGCTGAGTAAGTACAGCCCCAATATCATAGTCAGAGGCATCTGTCTCGATCTCAAATGGTTGCTGCAAGTCTGGTAATGTGAGAACTAATGCAGAGAAGAGGCGATTCAGACCAAAATAATTTTTCTTTCGCTCCTTCCTTGGTGACTTGACTAAAAGGCCAAGTGATATGAGAGAACCCCAACAAAAAATTGCGGTAGAAATTAGCAAGACCTAGAAAGCTGCGAAGCTCTGTTAGAGTGGTTGGGGCTGGCCAATATTGAATGACCTAGATCTTGGATGGGTCAACATGCACCCCCTGCATATCAATAATGTACCCCAAATATTGAACCTGGGTCATGCCAAAAGTGCATTTCTCCAAATTGGCACACAAATTGTGTTGCCGCAATGTTTGGAGGACGGGTCGAATGTGGTGGAGGTGCTCTTCCCAAATCTGGCTGAAGATCAGGATGTCATCCAAACACACCACCATGAAAGAGTTAGTCAATGGTCTCAAGATGTCATCCATAAGCCTCATGAAGGTTGCGGTAGCATTCATCAACTTGAAAGGCATGACCAACCATTCAAAAAGGCCCTCCTTGGCTTTGAAGGCTATCTTCCACACATCAGTGGGTTCGATTGGTACAAGGTGATACTTGGACTTCAAGTCAATCTTGCTGAAATATTTGGCCCCCTTGAGTTGGTCCAGAATGTCATCAATCTGTGGGATTGGATATCTATTTACGACAGTGATCTTGTTCAACGCCCGATAGTCAATACGAAGTTTCGAAGTCCCATCCTTCTTTGGCTCCAATAGGGCGATGAAGTCGGCTGGATGTGACCTTTCTGCAGCAACTCCTGAATCCACCTCTTTATTTCATTGTTCTCCAGAACAGAGCACCGATAGATTGGTCCATTGGGTAGCGACGTGCTTGGGGTCAGATTGATGGAGTGCTTGACCTGACAGTACAGAGGCACCCCTGCAGGTGAGGTGAAGATGTCTTCGTACTCCTCCATGACCTTGTCCATCTATTCTTACCGTGTGGAGGAGCCTTGTCTGGAGGTCGTGGCCATAGTCTTCTTCTTTCCCTGAGGGTGGATCATAAGGAAAACAAATTTCCCAGTTTTGGAAATGAGCTTACTACATTGCTTGATAGTGATCAAAGAGATGGTGGTAGGCAGTGCTACCTCCGGTATGTTGTACAACTTATTACCCAAAGTAACAATAACAAAGTGAGGCCAAGACTCATACACAACATGTCGCTTCCACAAGTATGGTTGGCCTAATAGTACATCACAAAATTCAATAGGAGAAACATCACATAATACCTCATCCGTGAAGGGCTTGATGCTATAGGGAAGGCGACACTGCTAGCTGACAAGGATATGTCTTCCTTGGTGAAGCCACCCGATGGTGTATGGTTGTGGGTGTGCTATGATCGACAGCCCCAGTCGCTTCACAACCTCTATTGAATGAGGTTATTTTGGTTCTCGTTGTCGACAATGAACTGCAGCAGGGAACCCTTTACCCACATCCAGGAATGGAAGAGGCACTCCCCTTCCTCTGGATCTTCAGGTTCTTCCTTCTGGATCTTGGTGGTGGCAACAGTGGCACTGTGCTCTGCATCGATAATCTACTTCCCTTTGTTATTCCCCTTGTCGGGTTTTGACTCAGAGTCGGAATATGCATATGATTCGGAAGCCTTCAGCTTGGCCACTAGTGACTACTTCGCTTGACACTCACTTGTGTTGTGAGTGAAGCTCTTATGGAACTCACACTACTTTCCCTTGTCTTTCTTTGTCTACGTGATGTTGTTCTTCGCTTGCGGCTTCGAAGGATTGTCTTGGACCGCCCTGCTTTAGCCTTGTCCTTTGTTTTGTGGTTTGGGGGCGCCTTTCCCTTACTTCTGATTCACAGATCCAAAGTCTCACTTCTTCTTTTTGAATTTCTGCTCAATCTTGGTAGCATACTGGTATGTTGCACCAAGCAAGGAGATGTCGAGGAACTCCATTTCCTCCTGGATGTATCTGTGCAGACAATGGCGGGTACTTAAGCACCAAATGTTTCTCCGAACCTTTGATACCCAACTTTTTGCGCAGGGTATGGAACAGATTTGTCAGATCATGCACATCTTGACCCTTTGTTGCCGCAGCATAGTCCATTTTATGTACTTGTCCTCATAACTCCACGCGAGGTAGTATTGTTCCTTGATGGCTTCTCGGAAAGAATTATAAGTGGGTGTGACCGAGAAAAGGGAGGATTTCCCCTCGTCCTTTTGCTCATAGTAGGTTTCCCACTAGTCCTTGACGTGGGGGGCGGCTTTGAGGAGTGTAAAAGTAATCTTTTCCTGATTGGAAAATTCATGAACCGAAAAATATCCTTCTAATAGATTCAACCATCTATCTATGACATCTGCATCTATTTGGCCCTCAAATATGGGAATGTCGAAGTTAACTTGTACCTTAAAAGGAGTGGCGCCTCAAGAGTGGTTGCCGAATGAAAATGCATCATTGGTGGGTAGCTGTCGAAGGATCTGGGCAAAGTTATCCATCATCGCGTTCCTTTGTTTCTCGAGGGCCTCCTCGAGCAATATTTTGATAGGATCTCTTGCTCCCTCATCTTTCTTTTCCTCCACCTTGGGAGGTCGTCGGGGTTTGCGAGGCTGATCTTGCAAAGGTTCAACCAGATCAAGCCCTAACTCTTTATGCCCCGATCTCGTTGGGGACGTGTAAAGAAAGATCGAGAAAGAGCAGATCGCTTTGATACCACTGATCCAGATTTATGTAGGACGCAATAAAATACATAAATAAACATAAACGTAGAGATACAAAATAAAATATACTTTATTTCATTAATATCAAATAACTAAAATAATCTTACAAACATAATGGAAATAAACTAGCTCAGGCGATGGTAGCTTATCTCTGAGAAGAGATGTGACGGCTACATGCCTTTGAACTATGTTACAATGAGGCTCAAGGGCCTTTTTATTATTGAACAACATGGGAAAACCCCAAAAAACCAAAACCCTAACCCCAGGAGATGGAACACCAATAGTTTGTGGGCCCGGTTGGGGTTAGTTGGGTAGCCAACTTCCCGGGGTCGTAATTTGGTCATATAACCTCTGTTTGGCGCAAACGATATATCGTCAAAAATATCTCTCTGAGTACTATAGAATTTTCCACAGTCCCTTGCCTACGGCTATGGGCCTGCTGTGGACTTAAAAAATGCCATTTAGGGGGTCAAAACTGCTTCAGAAGTTTAGGACCCAAAAAATTGCTAAAAATAGTAAATGCTACTATAAACAAGGAAACTGTTGAAACTGATTAGAGGTCTAGGTGGAATAGGTGGGTGGCCACCACATGTAAATCATACTTGTGCACAATGTTGAATGCAATTTCAGTCAAGACGTAAAGTCAGTTTGACGTGTAATGATCTATGAATTTTGCATGCAAGTTATTATAACCAACAAAAGTTTGGGCCCAATTTGAATGAGCAGTAGAGGACACTCTCTGAGTGGCAAACTGGAATTTGTACGTGTTCTACAGTCCAATCTCAGTCAATGTTACAATATATCAAAAGAGTTATAGTTCAAGGTTACAAAACCACAGTAAAAATCTCTGGACAGAAAGAGGCAACGTTACAAAACCACAATAGGTTTAGCCCAGCACCAATTACCTTGAACAACTCTAAACAAAACCATAAATTCATCTTTCTTTCAGCGCTGCTTCAAACTGGAGCAATCTATTCTGAATTGGAGACAAGAATGACGTAAGATCTTTAATAATTGTACTTCTTTTGGAGTCTAGTATTCCCTTGTCAGCGTCCAAAGACACGTTCAACTAACAAAAAAAAGACAAGGAAATTTTATAATCAAGTTTTTGAATATCATATATGACTAGCAGACTTTAAAACTAGTTTTAAAAAATATCTATATAATACAGCACAACACATTGAATTTCTGGACAACAATATAAATAAACAATAGTACCAGCTGGGATCTTTGCTATTTAGATGAGGATAATTTACCAAAATTGATTTACACCATCTAGAAGCTTGACACAGCAGATCTTAAGCATGACAACAATTTAAAATAAAATTGTTTCTCAACATATGTGTAGACAAAGAACATCCATCTGGTAAACACCGACACTTAGTGGTGTTTACTTATGGCCCACCCCACATTCTAAATAAATATAAGCCAGAAAACATGTGTGTTTACATTCCTATTTCTCTTTCAAATAGTATCTTTCATTTCTCCTTGCTAAGACCACAAAAGAGACCTATTTGTGATCCAGAAAATAGGTATGCTTATATAATTACTACTCTTTCAGCTAGTGTTTTGGATTTCAGCTCCACTAATACTCTCCTAACTCAGAGCCAGAAAGGAGCCATTTGTGGTTATGGATAGCTAATAGCCGTTTGTGGCAATGGATAGCTGATCAATTGCTATTAGTTGGCTTCTAGGAGCTGGTTTGAATACGATCAACTGGGAAGGTGATAAATATGAGGTTCATTCCTCTCATTGATGGCAGGCAAAAGCACATGATCCATGCCAATGCACTACACTTGGTCCAACAAGCAAAACAAAATGGGATTTTCATTCCCAAGTGATTTTACTCATGCAATAGAGGTCCTTACTTCAGTAACAAGCTATGATATCAAATTCATTGTGTAGGAAACACAAATTCATTGTTAAGCTTAATGTTTCCCACCTCAAATCATTGGAGTGTAGGAAAATTACTCAGCAAATGTGGAACTTACTCCCCTATTCTATTGCCCGTGTCGAGTGGAATTTGTGGTGGGAATGTGGAACTTACTTCCCTGTTCTATTGCCCATGTCGAGTGGAATTTGTGGTGGGAATGTGGAACTTACTTCCTCATCTTGGACTTAACCCCAGATCTATCCCTCCTTGAAACATGATAATATCCAAAAAAAGATGGTCTCCCTATAAAATTCTACAAGGGTTTCTGAGACACCATTGGGAAACCTTTTAAACATATGCTTGGAAGCTCTTCATCTAGAACCACTTGCAGAGAAAACTAATGCAGGCATATTCAATATAAAGTTATAAACCACAACTCATCCAACAGGAACTCAATTAATGATCCCATGCTAATCATTCTACTTTACATGGCTTTCAAGACTCCTGCAGAAGTATTAACCACAAATAAATTAACACGTGGCTACTTAATGGGTAGATTCATTCTATATAAAATTGTGGAAACTTCAAAGCTATCAGGTGGGCTAGAGAAATCCATCAAGAAGATCTGCTCCTCAAAATTGATTTTGATAAAGTCCTACACAGATTAGAATGGTATTTTACTTCAGATATGATGACAGCAAGCCAGAAATGGTCCTTCAGAAAGGGTTTTCTTTGTCCAATAAAAAATTTCATCACAGCTAATGCTCTAGGTTAGCTAGATTCAAGTGCAAACCGAAGGAACGATCCTTATCAGGTGCCTACAAGATGTTTTAAAATCCACTTTGTAGATGACTCTGTGCTCTCTCTAGAATTAGCCCAATCTCTGGATATAATGACGTATTGGATTTTGCCCAATTTCAACAAAGCAGTGAGCATTATGTTCACCAAAGCATCTTTTAAGGTTCAAGCTGGGCATCTAACATTAAGAAACAGCTAAATCCTAATTAACAATTACATCTGAATCAGGTCATTTTTTATTCAAACATGGATGGTATAACAATGTTGACAATGTGAACATGGAAGAACCTCCACAAGCTGGTGGAAAAGAGGATAAAGGCAAAGATGGTGGAAGCATCTACCCATGTTTTAAGATGTTGCTCCTACAACAGCATTGGAAATGTAGCATCATTGAATCTTACACAAACGAAGGGTGATGCTTTGGTCAATTGTTGGTTTATTGTAATTAATGTTTATGAGGTATCATTCTACCATTTCTCTTCTATATTCCATTTTCTTGTTTAGTTTGTAGGTCGATCAAGTTCTGCAAGTGTTCATTTGTACACACCATGTAATTGATGTCTATTTGATCCCTAAAGAGATCAGAGATTAACCACTGATAGCCACTGGCATGATTGGACATATTAACAATTTGCACACAAAATACTGGAAATCACTAACAATCACAAAATATCATCTTCCTTGGTTATCTCTTCCTCTTCTTGAATTTTGTAAATTATATATTATAAAAAAACTGAAGAAACAAGCTAGGAAGTGTTGTGATATTTCTTGTGAAATTATAGAGAATCCTCATGACTAATTTGGGATTAGTCAATTTGTTGTCAGGTGCTCTAGTCAATCTGTATAACTAAAGTTTAATCTGTATAAGTTGTATTGAGGTTGTACTAATACAGCTATGGAGTTCACTGACAAACTAAGGTTAATACTTATAAAAATGACAAACCCAAAAGGGACAAAAATTTCAGAACATGCTCATAAGGTTATTTTCAAAATTAACAAACTCTAAATTCACACATTGGGGAAAAACAGACATCCAAATTCTCCAACACATTAAAAACGCATTAGTTCTTTAAGCTTGTTATTGCCTAAATCTACCTCAGGCTGAAATAAGGCAGAAAGAGGATAACACCAAACCACGCTCAGCCTCGTAGCTAGCCCTACGAGGACATGAGAGGACTCTCTCCGAGTCAATCTCAGCGAAAATTGTTTCAATAGGGCTTGAGATGACTGAAACAAAAACTGATCTTAGGCTAGATATACAAATAGGAGGGTTTGATTTTGATTTTTTGGGGTTTTGTTGAAAAAAAGGGAAAGATAATTTTGGGCTTGGGGATGAGGCCAAATTCTTGCAGAGTTCAAGTTGGGGCGAGGAAGGCAACGGATTTGATGTCTTAGATTAATTGAATGGATAGAAAATACTGTTGAGGCGCTGAAGAGGGCAAGAGGGTGCAAGGATCCTCTCCAGACTGTCGAAAAACATATAAAACTAAACAAAAGTTTAAGGCAGAGCACCAGCAAACTAATGAATTCTACCTCAGTTACTCATTTGTTTAATTCAGAAGCAAAGAGAAGGGAAATGGCATACATATAACATTAATGAAACTTACAATAACATGAAAGAAAACATCATCAAAACTCAGAAGCCACAAGGATCCCAACAAGTGCTGCAAAAACTCTAGTCTTTCCTTTGCCAAAACCTGAAAATGGATATACAATGTGGTGCCAAACTTTTCCCAAGAGTCCAACCCTGAAAATGACTCAGAAAATACATAATATAGACCATCCTAACCCCTTCCCATGCCTCTAGGTTTTGATCTCCTCCTTCTAGGATTTGTTTCAACCAATTCTAAACATGGAACTGAAATCTAGGCAGCCAAACAACTTACCTCTAAAAGGAAGGAAACTGATTCATTCATTTAATTTTCACTTTTTAGTGAATGAATCCTCTAGAAAAAGTAAATGTGAGTCAAAATTACATCATAACCATAAAATTACATCATGATAGATCAAAAATTACATCCAAAAGTGAAACTAGTCAAAACTGGGCGAATTTCTGAGCTGAAAAGTAAAAATTGGGCAAAAATCCTCTATGCGCCGCACCCAAAAACTCTATGCGCCACGCCACTTTGAGCCTAAAGTCCAAATCAAGCTCATGATAGCTCGTTGGAAATCCCTGGATGTCTTCTATCCAACCCAAGTGGAATTTTTCAATTTGGAGTTCATTTGCCCCTTCAAAACTTCAATCTCCCAAGACTGGTTCCTGCTGGTGCAAAAAGTGGCAGAAAGGCCATTTTCAAGGTGTTTTTGGATCTTTAGACCACCCAGAACTTGATGAAATCTCTCGGCCATTCCTGAGAATGCATATTTTATCATAACTAAACCAAAAATGTAAATTTCTCCTCCAGAAGATGTCCCAATCATAAGCGCGCGTCGGGTGGCGCGACGCGTCGGGCGGAAAAACCTGTTTTGCGACCAAAAATTTCAAAAATGACAAAAACTTCTCCAAATTCGCTGAAATTCGGAGTGAAGGTCTCCCATCATGTCTCATGCTCAGCCAGGGAAGCTTCGGCCAATATTATGTCTTTTCACGCCTCCTCGATGCCTTCTTCATTTATGCTGCTTGAGGTGAAAATGAAGAGCTTGGTGTCTTTGTCTTAGTTCGCCAAATGTGTCAAAGTCAAATGAGGGACTATGGGAAGAATGGGCAGTGAGAATGATGGATTTTTGTTGAGTGAATTTAAAGTGTAATATAGTCACTTGATTGTATGGGGATTTAGGAATCTAGGAATATTTGCAAATGATATGGGAGAGTATGGGGAATAGTAAGGTTTAGCAATAGGGAAAATGGGACAAGTTATATGAGAATGTAAGGGAATCAAGGATCGACAATAATGATAGGATTATGAAGGGGAAAGGGATCAAAATTGGGAAATGGAAACTTAGCACCAAAAATATAATTTCAACACACCAATTTCAAACCCTTGGAGTAGCCTTTGTCAAGAAGATGGAGTTTATGTTTACACCTTTCAAATTTTCCAACCAACCTTCGAAATCACACCAAACACCAGCAAGAGCGATTGTATCAACTTAATTGAACAAATAAGAGAAAAATATTTGAAGTTTTTTGAAAATTTGGTGAAGAAATGATGAGATTTGGCCTGTCGGCTCTGTGCGTCGCGCGCACACCCAGTGCGCCACGCCTCCTGGATGCGCCGCGCACGTTGAGAAAATGCACTGTGGCAGGAGGCCCAGTGCGCCGCGCACTTTCCCAATGCACCGTGCATGCAAACTAACCCATAATTTTGCTTTCCAAACTCTATTTCACTTTTCCACAAGCTTCTTCACGATTTCTTTGGCTTCTTGCAGACTTTTGCTATGCAAATGGCTTATTGAAACACAAAAATGTCTTCCATACCATAAACTTTGATTTTGATTTGGAAAATCCTCTTTCTACTTTTGCAGGGATGACTGACATTGGGTTGGTGATGAGATAACAGTGGTGGGAGATGAAAAAAAAAAAAAAAGGTGGGGAGGTGGGATGATTGACACCAAAACAAGTTGCAAAACCTTAAGGAGGCACTTCTCAACAAGATAGTAGGGTTTATATTTTCAACCTCCAAACTTCCAAATTCCTCCCTCAAAACAACACGCAACACCAGCTAAAATCAATGACAAGAGCTCACAAACTTTCTTGGAGCAAAAATAGTTGAGTCATTTTTCAAATTTGATGAAGTAGTAGCACAATTCTGCTTAGAGGCTCTGTGCGCCGCGCACCAACCCAATGCGCCGCGCCATAAATAGTGCATTTTGCAGGATGATTTTGGAGGCCTTTCCGATGTCCAAATTGGGCGCGTGATAGCTCGTTGGAAATATTATTGAGTCTAATTTCCATCCCAACTGGAATTTTTCAATTTGGAGTTCATTTACCCTATCAAAAATCAAATCTCCCAAGACTGGTCAAAATGTGCAAGATGAGGCTGCCTCAAGGCAGAGTGCTGTTGCAGTCAACTTTTGAAGGTCTTCCTCAACTCAAAATTGCGCTCATGATAGCTCATTGGAAATATATTTGTGTCTAGTTATCATTTTACTCATCAAGCAAGTCATTTGGACAACCACGCTAGGATAAATCTAGATTTTCCCAAGGTCACTTCAGAGGTGCACCAATTCTCCCGAGGCAACGGTATTTTTGACATTTCTCTAAAACCATGATACCTGTGTAAAAAGTGAAGGATTTTGTTCTTCTTTGGCAGGTTTTGGACAAAAACCTCTCTCATTTTTCCAAAATTCATCTTTTATTGCTCAAAAACATCATTTGAGTGAAACCTATCCCGATGTGTGGAACAAGGGATTTGTCGAAATGAAGCGAAATGAAGGGGATAAGGGGCTTCTAAATTCTTGAGACAATTTTGGGAAGTAGGGAGGGATGTTAGGAATCAGGGGAAAGTGGAATTTCAGGGATTGAGTGAGGGGAAGGGGTCCAAAAGGGCAAAACACAGGCCTAGCCTAGAAAATTGCCAAGTTGTAGCAAGAAACTAGGGTTTGTGTAAAAATGAGGAATTTGGGGGATTTCAGTGATGGAAAGTGTTTAATAAGGTACATTAAGGATAGGGGAAGGTGTATGAACATCAGGATACAATTTTTGATGATGATTTGACCATCCAAGAGAAATTACCTCCAAAACCCTAGGAGAGGGAAATGGACCTTACCTAGGCACAACTAAAGCATGAACAAGGTGTAAAATGACCCTGTGGGATCTGACATGATGATGAAAAACTTCTAAATGATGGTATACTCAGCTGAATGGTGACATGGACCGACATTTGGACAACTCTAGAAGGAGTGAAAACAAACCCTAGACCTACAGACTGAAATGACTCTTTGCCAACATTGAGACCAAAATACCATCTATGACTATAAATGACTGAAATCAAATTTAATGAATTTTGATAAATTTTGACCAACCCAGCAGGTACAAACATGAGGGAAACGAATGAAGAGACCCTTCCGTCAGATTATGGCATGCCCCTAACGGAATGTAGATGAATGAACTGTATGAGACACCTAAAAATGAAATCCAATAAGAGAAATGATCTCTGACAGAGGGATGTAAAGACCGACTCTAACATAGCTCATGTGCACATCTTTACCATGCCACCCTGTATTTAGACAGGCCTAAAAATATTTTACAATGTTTATTTCTAAACTAGCATAGATCATCTTAAACCCAAACCCATTAAGCATACAGAGAGAGAGAGAGAGAGATCAAACAGGCACATGTTAGTCTACAGGCATAAATGTGTCGCTTGTTAATGGATCAGAGTTAAGATGAATATATGCTAGGTTTTTTTCTTTTTAACATGATGGAAATTAACAAACAGCCAGCTTTTTTCTTTTGACATTACATGCCAAACCACAGCTAGTTTTCCATTGTAGTTCATTAGAGCTAACATTACCATAGACATAACACATCTATTCCACCAAGGTTGTAGAGTGTGCCTCACTTCAGTGCAATCATTAATATTCTTAGTATTTACTTCCAATGAACTAAGAACATTGATTTTACCCAATACCAGTCTACATCTGCACCCTTTGATACAGATCTACCCAGGACTAATGTTTCTAGCAATACCCTAAAGGGGGTCTATCTATAACAATGCTCTAAAGGTATCCACAAAAAAAACGGTAAACCACATACCTCACTCTCTAGAATATCAAAACAACATAGAAAGAAACTGACAGCATGATAAAAAATTAACTCGCCAGAGATATTCAAGCAATTTATTACTTTCAATACTTTTCATATACACACCTTCATATCTTCCAAATCACCATAAGAAGCCTCTGGAACATTTAGAGTGCCCTGAATTTGCTTCATTTCCTCCTCAATCAACCACTCACCTGTGTCAAACCAAAATCTGACTCAGATTATAGACCAACCTTATACATTTCATAATCATATAAAAATATTAAATAAGCCTCACCTTGAAACTTCAAGGCGATCTCATAAGAGTAACCAATTCGTTTCTTATTGCGCACTGTCACCAACGATGCCTGAAGCAATGTTTAGTAATTATACTCAGTTCAACATGAATTCAAGGGCTCGAGAATAATTTATACACAACATTCTCTACACTAAAAAATGTTTAGAGGAAGTTACATATCAAAATAAATGGAAGAACATGCAATTGAAACTTGTTCCTATAAATCTGTTTCCAGGCTTTTAATTCAGGTAAAATTGAAACTGACATTGGTTAATTAGTTTTCACATAGATGTCTTCCCACAAGCTGATGTGCAAAAAAGCTAAGTGAAGTGAACTTCTACCTCTGAGTGTAAGTAAAAGGTTACTCGATCAGCGAGAATTTAAGGTACAAGGCTATTATTATCTCATAACCTGCATAACATTAATCAAGCATTCCACTTTCTTTCTGAAGGGGTGGGGAAAATAATTGCACAAGAAAGAGTTTTGGATGCAACCAACAAAGAAGCAAGTACTGAATGCCCAGTCAACATGGGGAAAATAGGAAGAGTTTCAAAAATATCGAATTTTGCAGGATGGCCTCGGGGGATTCTAACAAAACAAAACAAAAACAAAAAGTCCCGAGAGAAGGAAAACATTGCAAAACAGGAAAAAACTGATGGATAATTAAAGAAGCAGGTTTGCAAGGATACTTAAAAATCCCACAAACAATTATAATCACTATTTGTGAAGTTTGCAGAATAACAGGAAGGAAATCAGTCTTCATCATGACTCAAAATCACAAAGGCAAAATCCATCCAAACCAAACAAAAGACCAAGTACAAGAGCTCACAGAGAAATAAGCTGCAGCTTTTCAGCTTAAGCAATGTATTCATAATTCCTCTGGCAAATAAGGAATGACTAGCAAACAGTTCTTTAAGGCGGCTCATCCAAAAGATTCAGATCGATCCCAAACCTGCTAAAAATTATACATTACGATATAAATGGCCCATTGTTTTAGCAAAAGATTCAACCCTAAAACAAGTTTAGTGAAGCTACACCCAACACCAACAACATCACATTTTGGCTTTCCTAAGACTTATGAAAAAACTAAGAATTCAATCTTCAGGGGAGGCATGAAAACAGACATCCAAGATTTTGTAGCATCCTAGGATGCTTGCCAAAGCAACACAAAGAATTTACTAGGGGCATTGCACAATGCATCCTTTATTAATCCCAGCGCATATTTGGACATACATTTCAATGAATTTTATTGTTGGACTTCCAAAAGCGAGCAACAAAATAGTGAGTAAGGTCATGGTAGATTGTCTTTTAAAAGCAACTCATTTTCGCGCCTCCACTCATCCTTTCACTCCTTTCTCAATTTCCCAAGCATTCGTGGATAATATCTTCAAGCTACACAGTATGCCAACTTCCACTGTTTCAAATCGAGACCCCACATTCATCAACAAATTTTGGCAGGAGTTGTTTAAACCTCATGGTACACAAGTAAATATGAACACTACATATCATCCTCGAATGGATGGTCAAAAAAAACTAGTCAATAATTTATTAGAAACATATTTGAGATGCTTTGCCTTAAAAGGTGGCACCCATGGGCACAATGGTTTCCCTTGGCTAAATGGTGGTACAATACCATTTATGATGGAGCTACCAAAATGACATCATATGAAGCAATTTATGGCCAAAAACCCCCATCTATGGCATCCTATGTACCAAGAACATCCAAGTTTCATGTAGTAGATAGAACACTTCACAGTAGAGAAGCTATCAGACATATCCTCAAGGAAAACTTGGATATGGCACAAAATCAAATGAAACAACAAGTTGATTAACATAGATCTAAATTTTATTTTCTTGAAGGGACAAATCTAAACATCTTACTTTTTTTACTTTTTCAACAACTATCATCAGAATCTGGTTATGAAATTGTTGATGAAATTGCAATCTTGCATTGTTGAAGTTGCATTTTTAAATACCCCGAAAATCCCCTGTTACACCTGAAATATACAATCTCAAATGCAATTCCAGCAATTCTTTTAAATATTTGGCCAAACTTTAGACAAAACTGGTCAGAAGAATATTTGTAACAAGATTCAAAAAAGAGTAATGTGTTTAGACTACTGTCTTTTAAATCATAAACAAATCTTGGCAATTATATTTCATTTCAAATCCATTTTCTCAATCCTTTTTGCTAATGCATTTAAAAATAGGGCTGCAATTTGGGTTTTAAGTATTATTCTTCTCTGCGTTAGCGAAAATCAAATAAAAATATACTTCTCCATCGTCAATTTGTTGAGAGGAAAAAGAGAATCCAAAGAGACCCTTGTTCAACAAATTGGACAAAAATCTACCATCTGAAGTAGATCATGTAATATCTTCTATAATTCGATCCCCACAAACATTGCTCTATTCGGCATGTCATTTACATGTGATAAATATGTTATATTACACTTTAAACTAATGGGTTTTTACCATTCACCCTTTCTTTTGATCTTGGATTGGATTTACATGTGAGACATGGTTTAGAGCATGACATATCCCACAACACACAGTTCTCTTAGGCAGTTAGTGCAGACCCCAAGCCATAATGAATACCTCAACCTCATTAGCACAGAGTTACGATCGAGCAATGAACCCATGCTGCTAAGGAAATCAAAATGAAATCAGATTCTCAAATCTACGCATGGCTGACAGAACAGGCCACATTATTCCTCTTGTTCCTCGGCACCTGCATCATCCATCTCTTCATCATTTACCTCATCTGCTTCAGCATTTTCTTCTTCTTCCTCAGTCATTTCTGGTGGAGGTGGAAAAGTATTCCTCACTGTTTCAAGAAGTTCATCAACAGTTGAGCTTGACATTCTCTCTTCACAGTCTTCTACTATCTGATTCACAAAGAATTAGAATCGAATTTCAAAATTAGAAATTCAAATATCTAGCGTGGTAACTTTATAAGCTTAAAACCTGATCACAAAATTGATATAAGAGAAGATGGATAAGAACACCACCAAATCGACTTCAACAGCTGTTGAAGGCCTAAGATTCAAAACTTGAAGCCTTTCTACTTTTTTAAGTGAAAACTTTTCAACTTTCAGCAAAAAGTCTTGCACACTCTCGAGAGTTTGGTTGCATGCTGCAGATTCAACCAAGTAGTCAAAAACCTGTATTAAACGAAAAAAACAATGATGGTGGTCATCTTTCATTATATACCTTAACCCAAGGAAAGTAAAAAGTTACTAAAAACATTAGAATGAATTCGTATAAATAACTGACGAATTCAAGGTTACAAAAATTTATTTACCTTGCATTCAGAGTGAGTTGCAGAGCCAAATGAGCCTAGGGGATCTTGGGTAGCTCCCCTGGACCTTAATAGCTCAAGCACTTCGAAATTTGATAATAGACCTGAATTAGCATCCTTTCTGACATAAGTAAAAACAAAGCAAATTAGTTATACATATGTATTTTGACAAATAATACATAATACAATGGCTTAGCATGTACTCTTTGAAGGGATGACAAATGCATCCATTTAAGTTAAATAGATCAGGATGTTCTATGTGAAAGTGTGTATTTGTTTTCTTAGTACAGGAGATTTGACATTTTCAACGTCACCAGCTTTGTGATTCATAGAAAAACTTTAAGAAAATTTTCTTCTTAAAACTAATTTACTTAGATAGTCATTTGAATAGAAAATCTTACATTTTCATAACGTATGGAGATGAAATCCTGAATAGACTGCCAAAATAATTATGATGAACAAAAATGTACAATGTCGGAAGGCAGGGACTTTATAGCATCCCCAATGTGAATGAAATCTCTGGCTGCTATTCTCCTTTCCCACCTGAATGAAAACAATTGAATGTTAAAAGAAAAATGATATATTTTAATTCACAAATCACATCTTAACAATTGCATTTGCATGTCCAACCTTTCTACCTTTCAGGCTATCGTTCTTTTATATCCTGCACATCTAACACACCTTGCCTTCAAAATTTTAATATAGATAGTTACGCATTTAATGTTTTCTACTTGAACATGGACAATGAGCTCTCCAATGTGAATATATGACATGAAAACTTCTGGGAGACCCACACTCATAGCTGGACACATGCACCTGGGCTACTTATATATTTATTTGACATACTGCCACAAACCCAAAAAATATGTGCCTGCCCTTGCTACTTAGATAAGATAATGAGAGAGCTTCAGAGCAATTAAGTACCAGCCAATGTTGGCATGGGAAGCAGTAAAGAAATCAATGTCTCCACAAAAATTTGTATACACTGAAATTAAGTGAAGTAGATAGGCATTGTATCAATCAGTTTGGGATTTGGTTGATGTTCTTGGAGAAGTTTGTGGAATTGAGCATGAATATTGGCACCTCTGGTGTTCAGAAATGCAACTATGCTCGGTCTTCATAATTGCTATTACACTCACATCATTATATATTTATTGTAAAAGCAAAAGAAAGAGAAGAATATAATTTTGAAAGCATGGGTTTCATGCTATATTTTATTTCTGTCAATTATGTCAAGCATGTTATTCATGCTCTAGGATTTATCGAGTCAAGATAGTCCTTTTCATATGCATAAGACCCTTATGGGCACATTGTATCAAGAAAGGAACATTAAATTTGATTTTAAAGTGTTATTTTTGGACTCCCAACACCAAGTTGACCCTACCAATGAAGTTGGCCTAGAAGAAGCCTATTCAACCTCACAAGATAAGTATATATTGGAGGAGAATTTGACCTTATGTGAGATCCAATTCAAGGAAGTTGGATCTGCACTTAGAACAGAAGAAAAAGTAAATATGAAGGCAAGGAATAAAAGGAAGAATCCAAGCGAAGAAGGACAAGTCTGAAATCTGACCTAAACTAGCTCACAAGTGCAAAATTTTTGGAAATTTGTGTGAGTTGCAGGGCCAAAGATTGCAGGCCGAGTTGCAGACCTGAAGCAAGAAGCCAAACCTTGACTATAGCAGATTGGAAATATTCTGACTCTTGTTGACTTTGACTCTTTTAAGAAGATACTTTGGAGGAAGACTTTGACTCTTGAAAGAAGATACTTTGGAGGAATGACTTGATGTTTGGTGGAAGTCCTTGTCTTGTTGTTGGGTACTAGTTGTCTCATTTTGATTTGGTTGTATAAGAAGAAGAAGAGTTTGATTGGGTTTTCCCCTTACGAGAGGGGTTTTTCCTTGGCTGAGAGCCTAGATATTGTGTTCTATTGTTCTTCATGTTCTTTTTTATTTGATAGTTGCTTGATGAAGAGAAAACAAAAGAAGATAATATGAATTGAAATTATCACAAGCTATTATCAAAATAAGAAAATATTTTCTGCCTTTTGATTTTCTAACATGGTATAAGAGCTAAGGTGAGAAAGGAAAAAGGCAACTTGAAGATCATTTGTGATGAGGATACAAGGAAGAGTACTAGAAAAAATACAAGGAAAGGCATAAGGAGAAAGCTCACCATTCATCTTAAAGGAAAAAAAAGACATTTGAAGTTATCTTGGAAGTGTTAGGGTCCTATAAATATAGGATTAATAATTTTGATTTGATTTGAATATAAATATAGGATTCATATTAGCTTGTTCCGAGCACACTAATAAATAACCATACGTCTGTATACTCACATACAACACTAAAGGTCACTATGCTTACATAACATAGTCATCTAGGAAAATCAACCATCACCAGATAAAATCATGTCAAATACAAATGTGCAATCATGGTAAGATCTATAAATCGAGACATGTCACAATCATTAAGCATCATGTCAAAAGTACCAAACACACTTTATCAATATCAATTGGCCTTAAACACAATGACATATCCATATGAATGTCTCGATCACCTGCACACACATGTTCGGTTAAAACATACGAACTTTCCTAACTAACAGATCTTACTAGCATCTGCAATACATCTACAAAACTAACATTTTCCAAGTGAACATCTGATTTCATGCTTAATTCCAGAAATACCAGAAATTAGTTCACAACGACAAGACAAATCATAGATCCATGGATTTAGAGTATAGACCGAATTCATTATACATAAATTCAATTATGTTTATCTCAAGCATAGTCACATCTATGAGCCTTCCTTTGCGTGAATAAGGCTCATACCTCTACTGTAGATCAACAATGTCATATACTTAAATCATATTTCAATAGATCATAAACTCGCAACATGAAAAAGAATCTTATAGGAGAGAGGTTCTTCCTCTAAATGAGAATCCACTTCAGTCATGTCATCAACCTGTAACTATCATGATCATCAATATCATGTCATCCATCTTTCATCAAGGGTTGGACTAGAAATATAGGGGTGACAGGCTGATGTGAGCCCAGAGCAGATCGTCGACAGGGATATTGAGGCCAACTTTCAAAAGTAATGCAAGGGAACGATGGATTTGGGCAAGGTTATCTTATGGATCCAAGCTATTCCGCGACTAAGGAGGATGTACAAAACCGATGCTCCTGTCAGTTGAAGACGAATTGAGGCAGAAAGTGAGATTACCCAGGAGGACCATGTCGAGATCGACCAGCCCGTCGACCCAATCGGTAACAAAAAACATATGTGCCCAAGCCTCGTATGCAATCTCCGATCGCTACCCATATAATTTTAAAAAAATTGTTTTAGAGTTTTGAAATATAATTTAAAATTGTAATGTATACCAATATTAATGTGTAAATAAAATGTGTTATATATAATAATGTATCTATAAATATTACCTTTTGTTTTATTAAATCAATTTAAATTATTTATTATTTTTAAAAAACAAAATTTTAATTAATTAAATTCAGTTTTAGCATTGTATTGTATTTAGGAGAAGTGATTTTTCATAGTTTAGTTTTCTTTAAACAATTTAATCTAGTAAAGACATGGGTTGGCAATGCCATGGTTTTCTAATTCTATTCATTGGAATTATTTTGGTAAGGTGGTTGGTCCAAATATCACAAATTTTGTGTTATTCAAGTTTCACAAATTCAAGTTATTTTAACAAATGGGTTAGATCGTGAACAATACTTTAGAGTTGTTAAAAAAATATAGCTCACTAGTGCGAAAATGAACAAGTTATTAATGAAGTTATTTAAATAGTATGAACAAGTTATTTAGGATGCTACTCATGAGGTGTAGATTAATTGATTTATGTGGGGTTTAGTCTCTATCAACAAGTTTAAATTTCATGAGAGGGGTTGAGGATATGAGCCACCTTTAGGGGAATTAAACTATCTCAAGGGTCATCCAAGATTGACTAAGCATCACATAATCTTGGTGATAACATCCCACTGTGGGCAGACCATTCTTCCATCCGTCCATCCATTGTGGTGATAGCATCCTACTAGTGCGCAAATCATTCTTCCATCCAACCTGGTGATAACATCCCACTGATGGGCAAATCGTATCTAACATTTGGGCTTTTTGGCGCTTGCATTGGAGAGTTTAACAAATCTTATGTGCATGCATTCAACATTATGCTTTGTTCATGTCGAGATAAAATTCTCAAATATATTCTTCGGAGTTGTCTACCGACGCAACAAAATTTCCCGAACAACAGTTTTTTGCTGGAATTCAATAAACAAAATTTCAAAAAATCAGGTAATGTGAGTATTTAAATCGTTTTTTAATGGTGGAAATGGATTCAACGCCATCGAAAACCCCTGGAGCACCCAAAATCCTGAAATTTGACACCCTTAACCCAATTCTTCAAAAAAATTCATAACATTGCCCAAATTTCTAAATTATTTTGTGGGTTTTTAAAACTACCCATATTCTTTCCATTTACCTTTTCAAGGGCTATATATATATATATATAAACTAAACTCTAGGCTCTGTTCTGTGCGGTATATACCAAAATAAATGAGTTTTGTTAATTAGTTCATAATTATTTACCTACGACACTTTGAATTCAAATTGGAGCAAAATGGAAACAAACATTTAAAAAGATTACATGTTGAAAGTCGTAATTTCCTGTATTAGGGTTTTATCCAATTTAAATACTAATGGACAAGGCATGGTCTTTTTGACTGGATTTTCTATATCACACCGTCATTTGAGAATTACAGAGGCAGAGTCGGAGATTGGGCAAAGGCGCTGAAAATTTATTTGCCTGCAAAGAGTTCCGTCATTCGCCGGCTTGATCGGAACATAAACTCTCAAATGCAATCATATTTTTTTAAACACCAGTCCCTGAACAGAACTTTCAACTGTCGAGGCTTTCGAATTCCCACAATTTGGGGCTTAAAGGTTCTGAAAACTCTCAATCTTCTGGTGTACAAGCAAATGGTTTGGTGAAAATATCAGAGATTCCCTGGGAAGAGTTTAATTATTTATACAAGAAGTACACTCACGAGGTAGGGGATTTCACTGCATGTTCTTGACATTCACTTTTGGAATTTGTGGAAAATATGATTGTCTATCTCTTCATAATTACTTCTGATTTAGAGCTGGATCGTTTTAAAATGTCAGTGTATTTCATCCCAGTTACTGTTGTGGCATCATAGGTTCATCTTTCTTTTTACAAGATACCTACAAATAACACTGTGTGCGGCGATTACGCCCTTGATTAATCGGGGAGCAATACAATGGAATGCAGCCAGCTTATAACACTCTTGAAATAACCCTTTGTCTGAGGTTATTCAGGCGAGATATCAATTCTAGCAAATTCGCCTAGCACTTGTACCTGGCCTCAGCCACATGAAACGGCTTACCTATAAGAGCTCCCAAAAGGAAAAAAATCTTTTGGAGGGTTTGAACCTTTTAGAGTGTATGAAACACCTCCGTTTTACTACCGAACAAAAACCCATTCACTTTTTCAACGGTCTTGAACAAATAACTAAGCTCGAAGCCATAAGTATAGGGTTCACAAAATTAGGGTAAATGGCAGTTGATGTAGTGGGTTGTTCGCTCACTTCCGGATGTTATCGAATCCTTCATTTAAAATTCGCCTGCATCTGTCTGTGACTTTGTATATCGCAGTGGGTTTATTGAGTGGCCACGTCTTATCGCGTTTTTTCATAGGATTTTTATAGCCCTAATGTAACAATATGCGTAACGAGCAAATTAAAAAAAAATGGGTCAGTGGCCACCGCTAGAGTATCACAAGGAAGCATGCAAAGTTGTCCGATTGAAATTCGAAGACTCCAAAATCTAATGAGGGGCATTGAAGACACAAAATCCCCGTCAAAATGTGGCCATAACAAAAAACTCATTGGCACACTGCCAAATAACAGACAACCATGAAAAAAATGTAAGTCTCCCTTAAGGGGTGCAGCAGTAATAAAAAGTACATTTCATTTTTCATATACCAAATTTGGCTTTGCTGCAGATTTCAATCGATCACATAAAATATGCTTATTGGCAGTTGATGCGGTGGGCTCTTCATTCACTTACCAATCTCGTTGACTTCTTTCATTAAAATTGGCCCCTATCTCTGTGTATACTAAAATTAGGTTCTCAAGATTATATAGTAATATACTCTTTCTCTTCATACGTGTTTTTTTTATATTTCTATTCATGTAATAACATGTACCAGTACAACAAATACTTAATAAAAAAATAGGAGTCTTTAGTGGCCATTGCTGGAGGTTCATGAAGAGGCACAAAAAACCATCCTCTTGAAATTGAGGAAAACCAAAAATTTGATGAGGGTCATTATAGACTCAAAGGCCCTATTGAGGTGTATCCATAACTCAGAAACTCAATTTCACAAGGAAATCCAAGAAAATAAATACTTCAATATTACAAAGTTATAGCTCTTAGGGCACACTTTCCAATCAAATAACAGGTCTGAGTCTTGAGATGTCTCATAGCAACAGATCATAAAAGCAGTAAATCTACCTTCTTATCTTCCAGATGTTTGTTAAATCACTCAACTAATTCAGCTCTATACCATGTCAAAATTCAAATTAGCATGCATAACTAGGGCTAGAATCTACTGAATCATGAAGATAATATTTGCTGAAGATCAAATCTGCAAGTACACAAAATTTGGATTGCTGGAAAACTTCACATATATAAAAAAACATGAACTACAGGTACATACCATGACTTTCTTAGAAAGCTGGTACAAGTTGAGCTCTCCAAGAGTCCAAACCCTTGCCAGGGAAACCATAAGAAAACCTAGCCTCCATATCACTCCACTAAAGATCCTCAGCAAGCTAGCATTCACATCAGCAAGTTCTCGTTGGCCATTCACAAAGCTTGTGTGCCAAAGATCCTCAACAAGCGAATGTACACATTGGGGGCATCCTTAAATTAACATTAGATTTGAATCTGGGGGCATCCTTCCTTCCTTCTGCTGGACTAGTTCATTATTTTGATGAAGGCAAAGGGTTACAGACTTCAGTTGGACCTTCTTAGGCTTCTAATGTCCTTGGTGAGGCAAGTGATTAAGGCCTAAGATGAGATGAGAGGTTCAGGGGTCAAAGAAAAAGGAATTTGGTGAGAGGTTAAAGAGAAAAGCTTACAAACTTCTTTTTGTCCGATGTTTTTGGACTGGGCGGTGTCTTATTGTGCTTTATGCAAGACTAGGTCGAATGTAAGATCTAGGCTCAAAAAACAGGCATGCATAAACGGGTAGGTGCGACTGTGGACTTGATTTTTTTCACATCCATACTAGCAGGTATTATGAGCATAAGAAGCAAGAGACATCCCTTTCAGCGAGCAGGACATGTCGGACCGTCGTCGATCGGTAGCTAGTTGCTCCCCCACCCCGCCATAAGGAGCTGAACCTAAAAGGAGTTCAGGTAGCTAGTGAAATATTAAGAATAAGAATCAAATGAATATCTCTCTGCAGCTCTAGTGATAACTTGGCTGCAAAGGAGTTCGGGTTCGGGGGCGAAACACCTGACTCAGCTTCCCCCGCTCCTTTCTTGTTTACCCCCACTCTGAAGACACAATCAATCGCAGACTTGTTCCTTATACAGGAGAATAAAAGTTCAAAGCAGTCACGGACTTGTTCCAAAGTTCAAAACAGTCACGGACTTGTTCCTTATACAGGAGAATCAAAGTGCAAACCCTTGAATTAACTAGTGCCATTCCCGGATCGGGCCAGTGATATTCCTGGATCGAGGGCGATTGGAAGCAAACCCCGCCTAAATTCCTTGAAATTAGGGTGATTGGAAGCCAATTCCACATGCATTCCTGGCAATCGGGGCGATTGGAAGCCAAGCCCACCTGCATTTCTAGAAATCAGGGGCTATTGCAGAAAAAATCCACCTCAAAACAAGGCGAATCGGCGGGTTTCAAAGTTTATCAACTTATTCTTTATGGCTAAAATATAATAATTATTTTATTTTAAAATAATTTCTGGGCGAACTATAGAAAACTATAGAAAATGGGTGTAAAATAAAAATTCGCCTCTAAAAAATGTAAAATTCCTTAAATTTTGCCCATGGGCTAAGATTTGCCCTTAAAATTTTCTATACCCATATAGCCAGCCGGTTTCATCGGTGCTATATCTGCATACCAAAATTAAATGAATCAGTACCATATACAATATTCCGAAACTTTCAAATGCACCATAAAAAGATAAGAAACTTGTCACTTACCATTTGGCCCCCATGCCCCACTTGGCGGAAGTGGCAAGTTTGGGTCCCCATGATAGTTCATCCCACTATAGGGATAGTCATCTATGTACAAAGGAATATGATCCCAATGCACAAAAAACTCGAATCATAACACCCGTTGGCCGGATAAATCGATCTTGCGGACAAGACCTATCTCCCTAGTATCAGAAGATAGTCTAGAAACAAACATACAATTAAATCTATCTTTCTCTAGATATATCACGATTTATAAGTAAATGCTACAAATGTGTTACGATCCTACCTTGATCCAACGCTTGTTTGTAGTAGTCGTCCTTCAGTCACCCGAAAGAGTTATCTTCGAAGATCTACAATCACAAACAAACAAATATCAAATAGCACCTGCATAGCATATATTCATAAATCATATCTATTATGGTGATCAAGGAATCCATAAAATAAACAATCAGTTGATAGCTTATTGAGAAAAACAAACTTATTTGTATTAACTTTGAAATAACCTTGATGTTGAGCAGGTCTTCCGGGGGTTCGAAGCCTTCTTGGGGTTCGAAGCGAGAATTTCCTTTACTCTCTACTCGACAAGCCTTGCACTCTTCCAAACGAGATACATACAGGTATGTAATATTTCCTCATAAAATCTCAGCTAAAGGAGTCTAAGTTCCAACAACACTTTACCTCAAATAACACTAAAGCTTGAACTCCCTTTGAGGCTTGCCAATGCCTCTTTTTATAGTGCAAAAGATGAGGTTACAGTTCCACCTATGAAGGGATAGAATCATCCTTCAAAAGGATAAGCTCCTCACATCAAGGGGTTAGCTCCTTAAGGCATGGGATACATGAACCTTAAAAGAGCATATTTTCCACCGCAAGATTCCTTCCAGAAGCTTCTAGAAATGACTGAAAGTGAGCTTTTTGAGTTTACTTGCACCCTTTTAATCTTTTACAGGGGTCCGCACCCTTAACACAGAGAAAGTGTGGTAAGGTACGCAGGAGACATTCCCATTAAGTGCGGGACCGCAGGTAAGACAAAGAGAAAGTGTGATCCCAGAGTTTTAGAGACTTTTGAGAGCTTTTCTCTTATTTTTAAGGCTTGACATGAGGAACTGATGTTTTTAGACTTGCAAAGGAGGAAAGTATGAGAGATAATGAGCTCATACGGACAACGAAATGTCAAGGTAACAATTTTCAGTGCAACAACACCCGTCTAACTGCCCCACCTCCCCCTCTACATAGAAGCTTCCCATAGAGGCGTATCCAGGGCTCTCGCGGGCCCCCATCCTAGATCTGTATATGAGGCTGAAGTGTCAGGATCTTGTCAAAGAAGAGCGAGAAAATCACTATGCCATATGCACAGTCATGGTTCACATGCCGCTTGGATAGTGAAAATTTCCATTTCAATGACGACATCATCATTTGGGCCCACCTTAAGTAGGTCCCACTCAATACTCCCTCAACAAGCATCATCTGACCCCCATTGATGTGGTGGAGTGCCTGGTTACCTAGGATCCACAATATTGCTGTGGCCACAGCACGAGTCTCTAGCCTCTCTAGATCTCCGATCAGTATCCGTGTCTATTTCACATGGACACCTAGTCGACAGTGGTGCTCTACAAACTCCATAACGTTCCACCCTCATGGTAGCATTGGATGTGTGTTCCCCACCATCCCCAATGGCAGGAGACCAGTCAGGAAATATATATCCTGGACAGTCAGCTCGATCTGGTGCCCCTGCACTATAAAGATCTCATGATCCGGGTCCCAATAGCTGGTGATCCAGGCCAGCAAGGGCTCTCTTTCCCTCATCAATGGGTTCTCCACAAACTTGAGGACCCCAAACCTAGTCAATGCAGCACGGACTGCACGATCCTCTCGGATATCAGAACGTAATGTGTCTAGGTCTCTCTCTCTCCAGTTGATCCTCAACTCTGCCATACCTGCACAAAACCATCATGTTTGTCAGCATACATAAAGGAATGACTATCTCATAACCATAAATCCTATCTCTCAGCCAAAAAACAACACTAAAACCCCTCTCTCTGACAGGTCGTACTTTTCAGGCCATTTCTTGGGACAGGTTGCAGTTTTCTACCTAATACCTACTACCCAGGTCGCAGAAAAGGCCCCAAAAAGTGCGACCCAGTTGTGAAGAGGAGCAAGGGTCTATTCTTGAGCCTTGGGTGCCTAATATGAAACTTTAATCCACTGAATTGAAAGGGTAGGGTTAGGCCTCTTACTTGCAACTGACGGATCTCGATTCCAGCGGTCGATTTGTCTGCTACAATCGCCGCAAGATTTAGGGCCTTTTCTCCTCTCTACATTCACCATAACTACACTTGCAAATGAATCAAATTGGAGGGAAAATGCCTTATTAAAAGAAAAACCCCATATTTTTCTTTCTCTAGCTACGGCCAAACAGTAGCTCGGTTTGACAAACCGTCAACACCGTTGGAAAGCTCTCACCGAGTTCTCAAATGGGTATCCATTCATTTTTTTTTATTTGATACTTCACTCGGAATCCTTTTTTCCAAGAAGGTTCACTTCACTACTTCTCAAAATCGAATTTCTTCACTTGCGACACTTGTACTTGGGGCACCACTTTTCCTTCATACTTGTCAATTCTCATGTCGATTTTCGTCGTGAGTAACCCTCTTGTACTCATGTTTTTATGATCCCCACTGGGCCTGTTGTGTGTGGCAACATCATTGAGTCGCCCTTGTTTAGATCATCTGAGTTGAGTCATCATCGCATCCATGGAGTCTGTCCCGCCATAGTCTTCCATCCTTCATTTCTTTGTACCTCTCTCATGTCACACATTTTGGACCCTATTCATACTTCCCCATATCCATTCTGAAGTCAAGTCAGTAGCTGCCAGGTCATCCATGACCTTCATGCTCTAACAAGGGAAGTTGTCAGCTCACTACTTAGTACTCCCCATTCCACCATCATCCCTGGTGTTAGTCTATTAGTAGTTGTACTATTATCCCTTGTGCCTTAGTTGAGGAGCCCTTATTACCTCACATATGGCGGACCTCATTCTTTCAACATCAACTTATTTATTCCAGAAGACATGTCTAGAGGGCGGTGTACCTTGGTCCCAGCTTCCACTCTTGTTCGGTGCCTCGGATTAGGCAAAGGGACCCTTTATTTCCCTTTGCCTTGATTATTTCTCAGTTCCAGCTCCTTATGGCATGATCGAGATCCGTATACTTGATTTTTCAGTGATGTAGCAGGTTTTACCAGTGATTCCCGGGTGTGTGTGAGATGTTTTAGGCCTCATGAGGGGGTGACCCTTAAAGTATCCCCCCACATGCCCGGATGACCTCTCTACTACAACCTTAGATGCAGCTCCATGGATTTGATGATTCCGGCCTCAGCCACTTGCAGCGCCTTGTTAGTTTGCATGTATCATTCAGATTTTCAGAGCCCTTTCCTATTTTACAGGGCCTCTTTGGTTGTACTTATATCTCATGTACTCACATATTATTGTATAAGTCCTGGATGTTGTCCCAGGCACAGTATGTATGTGGGATCCATTATCATGTTTTTTATCTGGCCCATTTTTATGTCAGCATGTACTATATAGTTCAGTCCCATGTTCGCTGCACCATTAGTCATTGTACTTTGTTATCTCGACAGACATAGGTATGCCTCCCCCGCCTCATGTAGAACATGTACTCACTCATAAAAGAAACTTTTCACACCTGTAAGTCTCGCCTCCTTAGGGTCTTGTCCTCTCTCACTTCATTCTGCCTTATATTTCTCTCTCTCTTCCTCCCCTTCAGTGTCTAGTGATTGAGTTCTTACAACGTATTTCGGTCATACGGTTAGCTCCTAACACTTGCACGTTGGGGGGAAATCTGTTACGCCAATTTTTGGTCATCTAACTTGTTACTATTAGATGGAGTAAAGTACACCATGTAAGACCAATTTTACCATAGTAAAATTGCTTTCACTATGAAAAATAATTTAATAACCCATAGTTTATTAAGTTGTTTATGGTCTAAACAGGAAACCCCATGAGGAATAATTAAATAAATCCTTATTTGTTTGATTTTCCTCTAGGTATAATTAATTAAACCACTGTTTAATTAATATTCTTGGTCATATTCAACCCAAAACATGAAAATTAATTAGATAAATAATTATTTATCTTATTATTTTCTAGGAATAATTATTTAAATCATTATTTAATAATATTCCTTTTTAAATTTGACTAAATCATTAATAATAATTGAATAAATAATTATTTCTTAAAAATATTCTTAAAATAATAAATAAATCATTTATTTATTTATTATATCTAAATAAATGGATTTGACCAAATTCAAATTCCTTTTCCCTCCAACAAAAATAATAAAATATTCCATAAAAGTTGGATCTAGATTTAGTTAATAATATTTTAATTATGCACCAATATCTAGACTAACTCAATATTTTGTTATAAATAGAAGGTTTTTTCCATTCATTCACTACCTTTTGTTTTCTAGAGATCACATTTTGATCTATACTTTTGGTCTGACTTTGATCCTCCATCATTCTCATATTTTTTTGCTTTTTGTTTGTGCACTCCCTTTGAGTTCCATTTTTGTTTGGATTTTCTGCACCATCAAGAGAGAGATCTTAGATCTAAAGCGCTGAGGACATACAAGAATCCTTCCCATTGAGGGGGACTAGAAACATCTTTCTATGTTCCCTTCCCAGGTGTCATAACAAAAAAAATTCTTTAAAAATTCTTGTCTTGTTCATTGGATGCATGGAGCAACTATTTATTATTCTTGATGTTTAATGTCTTTAACTGTATAGATCTAGATTTTTGTAGCATTTATTCTAATCACTAACTGTAGATCTAAGGAAATTGACAGCCTCATTTGACGTTAGGGTTGTTTTTTATGCAGAGCTAAAGTGAGTTTTTTTTATACGCTTGCGATTAGAATTCATACTAACACTCTTTATTTCCTGTCATATGAAATGAAGCACTAGAGTATAAGTACCACACACTGACTCATACAGTACTTGCCATGCAAGAAATGGGGGTAAAATCCAATTCAAATTGTGATGTGAGATAATCTCCTCCTGTTTCTCTTGCAGGCTTCTTACTGGATTGCTTATATGGACACTTGGTTGCATAATGTCCATATTCAAGGAAGTGAAATCATCTAATTTTAATAAGGTCTTTATTCTTACCATGGTTCTGCCTAGATTCTTCCTTGCCTTGGGCCTTCTTTCCATTAGATTTCTTCCCTTTTCTTTCCAAATAAAAAATTTCTTCCCCATCAACTCTGGATGTGATACCATCTCTAGTGTTTCTTCTAATATTCTCCTACACCAAGTTAGAACAAAGTCTCTCCAAATTTGGGAGCTTTTCTCTTCCTTTAACTGAACCTTGATAGTTGTGCTAGGAATTCGAAATACCAAGGAATGTTAAGCTCACAAGTTCAGATGATGGTACATTTTCTCCAACTTGTCCAAATTCATCTATGACCTGAGTGAATCTTGATAGGTACTGAACAAAAATTTCATTTTTCTACATTCGAATGTTCCCAAGGTTATCTTTCAATGTCAACTTACTGACATCACTGTTGCTTTTGAATAGGTATGTGAGGGTTTTCCACATTGCATAAGAATTCTCCTTTCCATGAAATTTCAAACCACATGGTCTCTGACTCCCTCCTGGATAATCCTCCTGTCTTTTGTAGTATCTGTCTTCCACTGAGCCAGCTGTTGTGCATCTGATGTTGTTGGTTTTGGAATATCAGTTTGTGTGTACTCCAATACTCCATTGTCATCCAACACAACTTACATTTTTTCTTTCCAGGCAATGAAATTAAAATTTACCTCCAATGCATACTCAAGCCTCAATCCATTGAAAGACATTGTTCTTGCATTAAAGAAAATTCCTGCACCACAAATATGCTATTCGAAATTTCTCTAAGAGAATATCAAGAAACTGGTTTCTATGTAGTTTTCAACAATAGAAATACCATGTAGAAATAGCTCGAAATTTATAGTTGCTAATGAAATTAGAATAAAATAAATAAATAAATAAATTTTCTACTCAATCTGCGGAAGGAAAAACATACAATAGAAACACATGCAATCGTTCAACCAAAATGAACACAATATTTTTACTAGGGAACCCAACTGGGAAAAACACCTCCTATATTTGTATTATATCAAATGATAAAAATTATCTATTACAATGACAACTTCAATACTTGAAGCCCAGCCTACATTGTAATATTGGTCTCTTCCTCATGAGTCTTCTTTGGAAAATACTTAGCCAAAATAGGCCTATTGTTTTCTCCTAATTCCTTACGCAATTCCTGAGGAAATTAACTCCTAAAGAATAGGGAAAGCTCTTATTTGCTTACAAAATTCCCAAGAGAAATGGTTCACCAACTGCATGAAAACATTTTACACTCACTAATATACAATAATGATTACATTCATGTCTTTTTCCTCCATTCAACTAGGAAATTCGAATTCCATGCATGACTAGGGCCTATTTTTAGTAAATTGACTAGCTAACTGAGATATGAGTGAGTTAACAACAATTAAAACTACTCAAATAAAATCATACTAACTCTATTCATAACTAGAGCTCAGATAATTGAGTTTCACTAACTATAACTCCACTAGATTGTTAGATATTAGCAATTAACTGATGCACAACTCAGCTTATTTTCCAAAAACTCAATTTGATATACTTAACTAAGTGACTTGGCAGTGTCACTCCTGCTAACTACAACTAAATTCATCATGTTGATGTGGAAATTCAAATTTATCCATTTGATTAAGGCACAAGTCAAATGAAGCCTTTTATTTCTACAATTTAACATACTGCACTAGTTTTGGCCTTGCTTGAACTCCAGTAGTCGTTTGAATTTGAGACAGATGCCAATGGTTACACCATGGGTGCAACGTTGATGCAACATAGGAAACTAATATGTTACCATTCATAGACTTTTTCTCAAGTTGTTGTGAATTATCCCACTTATGACAAGGAGATATATGCTTTGGTGCAAAGCATGATGAAATGGAAAAATTACTTAATTAGTAAGGAGACAATTATCCATACACATCACCATCCCTTGCAATACCTATAATCTCAAACCAAGTTGCATCAAGCACGTCATTTCAGGTGAATGTGATTTCTTCAGTAGTTTCACTTGGTAATCAAATACAAAAAGTACTAGATATTGTCTCTTGTCTTCCTATTTTTGCCTTTGTTACTTTGAAAAATGCTTCTTTGTCTCATGAAAGTTATGTTGAAAAATATATTGTTAATGAATATTTCAAGGAGATTTATGATAAGCTAACCCATGGATCGTAGGCAGACAATTACCATTTTCAAGGAAAATTTTGTACCATGTTGGAAAATTTTGTATTCTTACCAATGAAGGGTTCCATATAATTATATAAGCACATACTTCTCTTATGTCAGGTCATTTTGGTGTAGGGAAAACTTTGTGTCATTTCCAAAGGTTTTGTTATTGGCCTCATATGAAAGAAATTGTATCAAAATATGTAAAGGGATGTGTGACGTGTTCTGTTTACAATCCCACTAATAGAAAATTGGGGCTATACACACCACTCTTTGTTCCTTGTCGTCATTGGGAAAGTGTGTCTATGGAATTTTTTGGGGGTTTTCCTTTGTCTAGGAAAGGTCATGACTATTTGTATGTCATAGTGGATCGATTTAGTAAGATGTGTATCTTAATTCCATGTACGAATAAAATAACTACAGAGTAGGTTTCTCAACTCTTCTTTCAGTATGTGTGGGTCCACTTTTGGTTTCCCACATTCAATGTTGTATTTCATCGGGACTCCCGATTCCTTGGGGAGTTTTGGACAAGTTTTTTGAGAATGATGGACACCAAATTGAAGAGGAGCATGACATTTCATCCAAAAACTGTTAAAAATACAAAATTTGTCAACCGCACAATTGTTCACTTGCTTCGAGGCTATTGTGGTAAGCATATCAAGTTGTTGGATGAACAACTTCCTTATGTGAAACATGCTTACAATAGGGCCATGCATTTTTCCACCTAGAGCTCACCATTCAAGACATGTTTTGGATACTTGCTGAAAGATCCATTAGACATGGTCTTTGGGAAGGATGCATATTCCAGTGAGAAAAGTGACAAGGAAAAAGCATAGAAGTTCATTTAGAGAATCTAAATGATTCACCAGACAGTGCAGGAAAACTTGGATAAAAATAAATTTCAATATAAAGCTCGACATGACAAGCATCGGGTTGATCACCAATTCCCGATTGGAGACAGGGTGTGGCTCCATATCAACAAGGACAAAATGGAAGGTGGAGGAAAGAAATTGAGACTGATTGGATATGGTACTTTCTCCATCTTGGAGAAGATTGGAGACAATGATTTTTTCTTTGACTCGCCATCATACATGCAGATGTATTCCATGGTGAATGTTGAGAATTTGAAGCTCTATGAGCCTCTTTTGATCATGGACACAAAGGAGGTTGGACATGTTCCTTCAGTAGAAGACTTTGCACCATAGTATTTGGAAAAACTACCTAAATGCATCATTTTTGATAGGAGTACTAAGACTTCATGACGGGGAGACATCGAGTACCTTCATATTGGTTTCAAGGGGATGCATCCAAGTAAATACCATTGGATTGAAAAGGAGAAAGTGAGGGAGAAATTCCCTCACTTGGGAGTTCATTGATAATTATTTTGGAGGCCCAAAATCTCATTAGTGGGGAGGAACGATCTAAGAGGATCCAAAAAGGCCAAATATTCTAAGTCCTCAAAACTCAACGAAACCTATCTCAAATTGAAGAGCTCGTTGTTTTGAATCCAATGATGTGAAAGACACCTCAATTTGACACCTTATGCGAAAGTTATGGCCCACTGAAGGTTTTCTTTAACAACTAATTTTTTTTCACACACACTACAAGGAAAATACCCTCTAGTGGAGGTTATAAAGGAGGTTTTTAGTGTTATAAAATTGGAAAAAATTGTCAAAACAACATTTGCTACAACATCCATTTTTGGTAATGGAGGTTTTGACAGAGCCTCTAATGGAACTTCAACACAACTAAAAAAAACTGGGTGGGCAGAGGTTTTTTAGGATGTTTTTCTCATTGGTGTGCGCATCATGTGTGAACACATTGGCGTGTTTTACCCTATACGCACCAGTATTGTAAATATACCAAGTACTGGGATGGAAAAAAAAATTCGGAAGCCTCGGGGTGTTTAGCAACGTCCTGGTGCATGTCACCCACAAAGACGCACCTGGCTGATAGAAGGTGCATGCAACAGTGTTGTTAAGGTGTAAAAATGCACCGGACCGTTTAGGTGTTAAAACTCACCGGGCCATTAAGTTATAAAAATGCATTGGTGCGTTGAAGGCAAATAAATAGGTCGTAGAAACATTGGTGCACAATATCATACAAACACACTGTTGCACAGTAACTAACACACACCGGTGTTCATTTTCTATTTTATAGAAACATCGACCTGTGATAGTGCAATTATTGTGATTTTTTAAAATTTATTATTCATCAAAATTCCATGCATATCTTATAACAATATTCATATCAATTGAATTGTTATTAGTGCATTTGAATGTGATGTTTGGATGAATTTTTTATACCATATCTTCAGATTTCGCATCTCTTCATTATAATATTTAATCATCCATATATTTAATTAGTGGTGTAAATTTTCACAGAACATTTTAAAACATATTTTATTTTATATATATATATATATATATATATATATAAGACACTCTTTTTCATACCGAATGGGACAGTTATTGGTATCCCTTTGTCTTTCAATTGAGATACTATGTCCATTACATTAAACAAAATGTCTGATTTCACAGACAAATATTTCAAAAAATACACCTTGCTTTGATATCCAAACATATTGATCATCATTCTTCGCTGGAACTGTTTTCATTGCTCAAGCTACTTCCATGACTTGGGTTATTTGGAGGAGTGTTTTGTTCATTGTGTTGATTGTTTTCTTCTTCTTCAAGTTCCATCTACAAACATAACAATAAATTGTAATGAGTGTATATACATTAGTGAGAATAATGAAAATTGCAATATTAAATAATATATATCAATGTAAATCGGAAAGAAATGTACCATAGCAAGAATTGACTCGTGAACTATACACATTCTTTCAAAACCAAATTTCATGCCTTCTTTCATCAATTCATTTGTTGGCACAGTTCCATACTTTGTTTCGTGTAATTTTTATACCCCATAACAAATCATAGATTTAATATAAAAGGCTTTTTTGTTAATTATGGATGGAGCTAAGTAAAACAAGATAGATGCTTACAAATTCCACAATTAATTTCTGATATGCCAACATATACTGACAACCCATATTTAACCCAATGTCAATCAATTCTTGTGATGGTTCTTCGTTGTAAGTTAGTACCTGTTTGAAGACATTCAATGATGATTATTGTAAAACAACTTAAAATATACAAAAATGAAAGCTATTTAAGTTGTGATAAGGAAGTAACAATTACTCACAAACATAGATATAAACCCTTTTCTTCCTCGTAGTCCCATTTTATGTGTTGAATGGGTTCCATTTTCTTTTCTTTTCTACAAGAAAATACTTGAAAATTAATATTTAATGCTAAATTATTTATTTATTGTACCGAATCAAAAAATTCATTGATTACATATTACATTTGAAGCACGATGTTGTTGAGATGGCTCCTCGTGCGATGCATTTATGTCCATTTCTTTGACCATCTCCTTGAACACCTTTTTGGGCATTCCTACTGGAATATTTTTAATATCAACTCGTTCATCCTTTGAGATTTTCATAATCTTCCTGAAAATGTAATATGACAATAAACTATTTAGTTTTTATATTGATATATGAAAACTAAATATAACAAAAGTGATATTTATGAATGATTGCATTGTAGTAATATATACATTGTAGGTTTTAAACCTGTACAAAAATTATCTGCAAACGAATCTTAAAAAAAGAAAATGAACAATAGCGAGAGAATAAACATAAAACAGATATACACAGAGATTTTCCCCTGGATCCCAAAATCGGGACTGCCAACTTGATTTTTCATTATATTCCTTTTAGTGTTACAACACATATATATACATGCCGAAGAATTCATAAACCCCAATCCATTAACCTTGGATTAGAACATAACCGTAGTTCCCTCGACCGGATCTACAAAATACGAGGGGCTGAAAAATATTATGCCCCAAAACCATGTGCAAATCCATGAAAAAAACCATGGGCGGGTCCGCCCACTGAAAAATAGGGTCCAATTTCCCTGCGAAGCACTGGATAGGGGGGGTTTTCGACCCACTGTGACCCCCCCGCGCATGTGACTTATCATGGAAAGAATATAACACATACCCAACATTCTCCCACTTGTTGTTTTCTTTCCGCAGGGGGCCACATGAGAGCTTAGTCATTAGTCGAGCTGTGCTGTAGAAATTTTAATACAATTATGTATTGCCTGGATTATCCCGATCTAACAATTATATGCCACTTTTAAATACATAATCCTTCTACTAAAATATTTGCAGAAATTTAATCGCCGATTGCAAACACATGAAGAAAGATCAATCACACATAACACATATGTTTTTACCGGGAAAGCATAAAGCTAAAAACCCCAATATCATATATTATGTATATATCATGGATCGTGAAACAATCTCATACAAAACTCTAATCCAAGAGCTCTCGGTACAATATACAATCGTCTCACACTGTCTTGCAGAAATTTGCAAATCCCTTGCACAATTTACTGCCTCCAAACAACCTGCCTCCACTGCGCAATCCCTGATGGTTAAGAACCTTTGAATGATTCATTCTAGCCTGCCTTGACTATGAAATACTCATAGACACATCCAACGTGTGTGTGGTTTCATGTGTACACCCACTAATGTCACAACTGATAGTCAAACTGTCCCTTTCACCTATCTATCAACTGGGTCTCCACTGGATCTGACATGCATGTAGTTAACAGTAGTAAATATTTAGTTGCATGTGAGATGTAATATTCCCAAATGGGGAATGGAACAATAGAATGCAAAATGATATAAAAATAACGTAGATTATCTTTTAAAAAGCAGGAGGCCAATATGGAGACCTTCCATTTGTCATTACAACATCAAAATACATGTTAAAAGTGGCCCATAAGATGCATGACAAGACAAAAAAGTCTCCAATGACAAAAATCCCTCAAAATGAGGTGTTGCAACCATATATTAAGATTAAAAAAACCTTACAGCGTTATTTATTGGCTCTGCAATAGTTGTAGATTACACATCAGATCTAGAGCAATTATGTGGACAAAAATTTAGATCTATAGCAGATCCATACACTATACAAGCTCCTCTAATAATCCCCCTTGGGGTTTTAAGCAAAATATCGAGTACATGATGTAGATCTGAGATCTAAGACTGCAGATCTATGAAAACATTTAGATCTGGAAAGTGGATCTGATCTGATATAAGCAATAAAATGATCTCCTCCAAAATATCTCCAAAGTGAAGGGCAGTCCCCAACACCTAGAAAATCACTCTCCAATTGCTGAGCTAAAATACCCTGCAAATGCACCCGCAGGAATAACGCAGATCTAGATCTATATTGCGTTGTATGGATCAAAATACAATTGGCCTACAACCAAGATATAAAAATGATGCTCAATATCTTCACTATTGTCCTCCCAATGAAGTAGAACCCTCCTCCACTGAGGAGAAGCACTGAAATGGACTAGATCTGAAAGATCTAATCTCCACTTGTTGCAGCTTGCAAAAACAGTCAAACCCTCAACAGGATCTGCGTTGTAATTGAAAGAAGTAGCTTGGCCCTAAGCCAGATAGTGGACAATGCAATAAACTCTCCCAAGAGCTACTCAATGGGAAGAGGTGGGATACCCGACCAGGAACAACTAATGCTAAACAACATACATTCTCAGCTAAACAACAAGAGAAAGATATATGTATAAACAGACAATATGTTCAGAAAATATGATAAACATCAACATCCCTCTAATGCTGCCATCCCCTTCCTTTTATAAGACAAGAGCTTGTAAAACCCTAAACCACCTCCAATGAGATTGCTTCTTTCACATAAGACACCTCCATCTAAAACTGTGTTGGTTCTAATTGATGGCCAATCCTCCATGACAGTGCTGTAGATTTGGTCAAGGTTGACCCAGTAAAAATGTTTTAGCCCCTGTCCACACCTTAGGGTACTTTATTAGGCTAAAAATATGATCCACTTTCACATGAGAAGTGGTTTTATTCACCATAAAGAGTTTTATGGGTCCTCCCACCTACTTATTCACCTATCTAAGTGTTAAAAAAAAGTTTTAATATTCCCATTAGTTGTAGGCTAATGTAGGAATATTACAGTCCTCCCCTACAAAATGTTGCTTGTCCTCAAGAAACTACAAGGACATTGCAAAATCTCTAATGGATATGTCTTCTCCCAAGAATACAAATTTTCCTTTGGTGAATGAACCAAATAGCTTTCATCATGAAGAAGTGGGAGATATATGGAAAGAGTTATATGCTGTCCATTGGTCTCCTTAAGGCATGAGAGATGATAAATGTTAGGTGCTTCAACCCCAATGAGAAAATCCAATCTCCATGCTATCATCCAAACAAAATGACCCACCCTTAGCAGCTCATAGAAACAGTCATCAATCCCCTGCTTATGCAATGTGTAGGGGATGCATGGCTGAAAATGAGAGGTAAGATTGTTCAAATTACGCCGCCTCTCCCTCCATTTCTAATAAATTTGGAGCTTCTAATCCTTGACTGCAATAATATAGTCATAATGAAGCCAAAAGATACTTGTAACCTCATGATTCCCCTCTTTGGTTCTGGGGAGCCTCCTTGCCAAATCCTCCATGCATATAGTGAATAGAGTATCATCACCATATGGGCTCCAAAAGAAACATGGACTAAATGTCATATGACATATAGGATGGTTAAAATAGTCCCTCAATTGAGACCAACGTTTTTCTTCTTCTTGCTGTCTCTAATCATGATACAATAAGTGGCCATTCAACCACCTTCTTGCTTCCATAAGTTTCTCAAAAGCTTGGAAATAGTAGAGGATATTAAGAGTTGGCTAAATATGATACAAGCCAAACATGTCTTGCCAAAAATCCTCCCATGTGAGAGGCTTCTCCCAAAGACACAAGTCAAACATATGGCCCCTTGCATAAGGAAACAAGTGATATAATGTAGTAGCCATATAATGTCCCATCCTCCTTTTGAAGCATGAATAAATGTGGGAAGTTTCATTCCCAACGGACACATCCAACCAATGTGCCTTCCCTCTAATCATGTTCCCAACAAATTTAAGAGCATCATCAACATATGGAATCACAATCAAAGTCATGCTAGCTACCATGCGTAATAAAGGAGAAGGACAATGGTCCCTCATGTGAAACCAGCACAATTTTGCTCCTAATTGCCACAGAGTATGATATAGCAAGTTTTCATCCCACCACTTGTTTGCTGCCCCATTCTCCTCACATACTTGGAGAATGTGTATGATGTTTGGTGTCAATGAGGCACACCATAAATAATACATCATCTCCCCAAAATCTCCTAGGGAGTGATCAACATCATCATTTCTCATGGCTCCAAGTAGCCCATGAAGAAAATGAGAAAGAGTTCCCCATCTAGGAGCAATGCTCTGCACATTTGTGGTAAGAAAATGCAAGTATATAGTAAACATATCATGATGTTTAGAAATACAATCCTTACCATACACTTGGTTTAAATTAGTGAGGTAGCTCATGGATGAGCTCTCTCTCAAACCCCATGAGTAAGGAGGTGGTGATGATAACTCTCTCCAAGATTTGTGTTTCTCCTCGCCCTCCAAAAAATCCATGCATTTCCTCATATGATTGTGCATCTCCTCTTTGAAGTCTTCCCACACGAATCCCTCCAAAATAGTATGGTAGGTTCTAATGAAACCAGTGGGATTGGAAAGAAAGATGTCATAGGCCGCATATAGTAGTTTATCTTTGAGCTTTGAGTCTCTAGTCAAATAGATCTGATCATGAACATAAATGACTCCATCAACCACTGTATACCTCCTATCTTCCATTTGTCCATCAATAACCTTACATGTGAAGAGGTTCTTGGAATATTCTACCAAGAGTTGGGACTACCAATATGGATCTAGGCTTCCCAACAATGACAGCGCAATAGAAATCTGAACTGAAGCTCCTATCATATCATGGCTATCCTCTTTGACATGCTTGATGCCAAAGTCACATGTTGGAGTAATGTCACTCCACCTTTGCTGCCTCTCTTGTAGCTGATCTTGCCCAAGACAAGATTGAAGTACATGGAAGTCATTCTCCTTTTGAAAGGTATCTTTCTTCCAAAACTTCCATAGTTTGGCCCATGCATGCAAGGGTGTTAATACCCTCTTGTCATATTCAGAAATCTTTCTCATGTGTGGAAGTATCATTTTCTCCTCCAAGACTATGGAGTGGCCATTTGACACCATGCTCATGTCATCATAAATCTCTGAATCCTCCTTTTCTAGCAAAAATAGCTGAGTGGGGGATAACAATGTCCATATCAGAAAATTTTTCACCCTTCCTTGGAACCCATCAATGGTTCTCAGCGCTGTGCTAACTTCTCCCAAGGCTCCTTCCTTAGCCAAATATGTCACTGCCGCATTAAGTTGAGAGAACACTTTATTCTTCTTCCAATTAGGGGGTCTCCCTGGTGGAATGCCTCCATGTAAAGAGACATCAAAACCTGAAGTAGACTGTATAAATGAGTGGAATGATGTGTCCCTCCACTTGCTGCATAAATCAGTCTCCTTCTTATGAATATAAACCCCTTGAAATAAACAAGGGTGCATGCTCCTCATCCTTGAATGTTGATCCATCCTTTCTCCTCCTCCTTGGATCAAGGTGTTATTTCCCATTACTATTGTCACATGATGCTCCTTAGGAACCTTTTGCAAAGATGCAAAATCTCCTCCTCTTGAAGTAATAGCTCCATGCCCATCCCCATGTGGTGATGGTTCTTCTTCTGAAGTGACAACATTGTTACTACCTTCTTTCTCTTTCTCCTCATCAATATTTGAGAATACCTCATCATCAATGATAGACCTTAGATCTTGGTCTTCCCTTGAAAGAGGGGTCTCCATGTCTTCCTTTTGAGAAGAAATCTCTTCATGCAGTGGGGATCTTGCCCTACACAAGTTTTTATCCCCTTCAATAGAAATCTGAAGTGGAGTTGGTGTAATAGATATTTCCAACTCACACAAGGGTTTTGAATGTTCATGCTTTTCTAGGCCATTTAAGGATGTTTCAGTTTGTTTTACATAAAATATCTTCACTAATCTCTTAGTGAATCTTGCATAAGAAGATATATTTGCATTTCTTAATGAAAAGGATTCAAACAACCACCAAGCATAAGCTTTACCTTTGAGATGCAACGCTGCTACTCTAAGGGCTTCCTTTTTCTGAAACTTGATGTAGATGCAAATATGAGTCTAGTTGATCTATCCAATCCTTGGTTGTGCATGTGGAGGATCCATCAAAATTTGGCAGGAAGAATCTACCTCTTCTCCTTCTATTGTGTTTTTTGGATCTCCTTTCCTCCTTAAGCTGGAAGAACTCTTGAAAGTTCAAGTGCTCCTTGAATCTCCAAGATTGAGATTCATACTTCTCAAGATAATCACTCAAAGTGTCCTCCTTTGGTGCATCTTATTTCTCCATATCTCTTGCTAAAAGTCTAGGCATAGTATAACGTTGTAGATTTGATTGTGTAGCTTAGTGCTTGCACACATAATATGAAGAACTGGGGTTTTCTTCATGTGAAAATATTCTTGAGGGACCTTCATGTCTTTCCCTTTTAATTCCCTTGATTTCTCTTCTAAGCTCATGCATAGTCTGAAGAAGAAGTCTTGAAATCTCCTTCCCTTTCATTTCTCCAGATAAAGGGGTTTTACCCTTGTCTTATTTCTCATCAGTGTAATCAAATTTCTTCTTCTACCTTCTCTTTAGATACTTATTCTCTTTGTCAGTAAGAGGTTATTCTTCTTCAGAAGACATATTGGCTTCCTAGGAAGCACAGGCTGTGCCAAGATGATGCTCTGATACCACTATAATATTCCCAAATGGGGAATGCAACAATAGAATGCAGAATGATATAAAAATAATGCAGATCATCTTTTATAAAGAAGGAGGCCAATATGGAGACCTTCCATTTGTCATTACAACAAAAAAATACATGTTAAAAGTGGCCCATAAGATGCATGACAAGACAACAAAGTCTCCAATGACAAATATCCCTCAAAATGAGGTGCTGCAACCATATATTAAGAGAGAAAAAACATTACAATGTTATTTATGGGCTCTACAACAGCTGTATATTACACATCAGATCTAGAGAAAGTATGTGGACAAAAAGTGAGATCTATAACAGATCCATACACTATAAAAGCTCCTCTAACAATCCCCCTTGGGGTTTTCAGCAAAATACCAAGTACATGATGTAAATCTGAGATCTAAGACTGCAGATCTATGAAAACATTCATATCTAGAAAGCGGTCTGATCTGATATAAACAATAAAATGATCTCCTCCAAAATATCTCCAAAGTGAAGGGTAGATCCCCAACACCTAGAAAACCACTCTCCAATTGGTGAGCTGAAATACCCTGCAAATACACCTATAGGAATAACACAAATCTGGATCTATACTATGCTGTAGGGATCAAAATACAGTTGGCCTGCAGCCAAGATATGAAATTGATGCTCAATATCTTCACTATTGTCCTCCCAATGAAGTAGAACCCTCCTCAATTGAGAAGAAGCACTGAAATGGACTAGATCTGAAAGATCTAATCTCCACTTGTTGTAGCTTGCAAAAACAGTCAAACCCTCAACAAGATCTGTGTTGTAGTTGAAATAAGTAGCTTGGCCCTAAGCCAGATAGTGGAAAATGAAATACAAACTCTCCCAAGAGCTACTCAATGGGAAGAGGTGGGATTCCCGACCAGGAACACCCAATCCTAAACAACATACATTCTCAGCTAAATAGCAAGAGAAAGATACGTGTCTAAACAAACAATATATTCAGAAAATATGATAAACATCAACAACCCTCTAATGCTTCCATCCCCTTCCTTTTATAAGACAAGAGGTTGCAAAACCCTAAACCACCTCCAGTGAGATTGCTTTTTTCACATAAGACACCTCCATCTAAAACTGCACTGTGCCTCATTGATGGCCACTCCTCCATGACAACGCTGTAGATTTGGTCAAGGTTGACCCAGTCAAAATGTTTTAGCCCCTGTCCACACCTTAGGGTACTTTATTAGGCTGAAAATATGATCCACTTTCACATGAGAAGTGGTTTTATTCACCATAAAGAGTTTTATGGGTCGTCCCACCCATTTATTCACCTATCTAAGTGTTAAAACAAATTTTTAATATTCCCATTAGTTGTAGGCTAATGTAGGAATATTACATGAGATCACTCCATGTGAATTAATTTAATATTTAATTCACTGATCTATCACTAGTGTATCTTTAGTTACAACTAGTTACAACTAGCACAACTGAGTTTAACTCACTTAACTGAGTTAAACTACTTCACAAATCACATAACTACACATCCAACTCTATTAGAACTAGAATCACTCTATTACAACTCAAGTCAAGTTGCATGTCCCACCAACCAACCTGAGAACTCGAAATTCCTTCAGTTAATTGGTTTGCCACTTCAGTTAACTGAAATAAAGTGCTTCAAGAGAATAGATTAATATTTATTGTCCAATTATTATTAAGAGATAATAATAATCGACTTGCATTCTATTTTTAGACATGTGATCTATAAATAGACTTCGCCCATGCATCTAAAAATATAAACTCATCTACAAACGTAATTTTCTCACCATTCTAAAAATACACATACACCTAAAAATAGCCTGTGTGGACCCCATCTAGTGTAGGTGCTTAATTTTCACTAGGATCAAGGATGTTTTTTCCGGATGCCAATTTCACTGTTTCTTGTTGCAAACTTCAACATCTCCAACACCCATTGTTTCTCTACACCGAGAGAACTTCTGAGTGCTCACAGACTTCTTCAATGCATCTACAATATTTTTCAAAGTGTCCACCTTTACTAGCAACACCCTTTTATCCTCAACCATATCTCTCACAAAGTGATATTGAACATCAATGTGATTTGTCTTTGAATGATAAGTAGGGTTCTTAGCCAAGAAAATTGCACTTTGGCTATCACAGGCTATCCTTATAGCTCACTACACCAACCCCATACTTGAACATAATCTCTTCAACCAAACTACTTCCTTGCTTGCATGAGTGGCTGCCATGTATTCTACCTCTGTAGTTGAAAGAGACACTACATACTATCTTTTACTCATCCAACTAACTGCACCTCCAAATAGGCTAAACACATACCCACTTGTAGATCTTCTTTAGTCCAAATCTCCAGCCCAGTCTGCATCAACAAAACCATGGATGTCCATAAATCTGTCTAATTCTAGTCTTCCTTGGTAGCACAAACCATAATCACTAATGCCACGCAAATACCTGAAAACCCGCTTCACTGTTGTCCAATGATCCTTCCCTGGTTTTGACATAAACCTTCTCAATACTCCCACTGCATGTGCAATGTCTGGTTTAGTAAATACCATTGCATACATCAGGCTACCCACTACACCTGCATATGGAACACAGGACATATCCTCTTCTTCTTCTTGTGTCTTAGGACACTATTCAATAGATAGCTTTACACCTACAGGAATAGGAGCCTTCACCAGTTTACTATCCTGCATATTGAACCTATGCAATATTATCTTGACATACTTCCTCTGGTTTAACCAGAGCTTCCTCTTTGCCTGATCTCTCTTCATTTCCATGCCCAAAATATAGTTTGCAGCACCAAGATTCTTCATGTCGAATTTGGAGAAGAATTGGGTCTTCAAATATTGGTTAATTTCTTTGTCATTTACAATCAATAACATATCACCCACATACAAGACCAAATAAATAACACGGTCACCAATTAATTTAAAATAAATACAATGATCCTCTTTGCTTCTGGTGAAGCCAAGTCCCAGTATATTGGTATCGAATTTCTGATACCACATCCTTGGTGACTGTTTTAACCCACACGTAGACTTTTTTAACCTGCATACAAGTTATTTCTTATCCTTCACCATAAAGCCTTCAAGTTTCTTCACGTAGATCTCCTCTTCCAAATCCCCGTGAACAAATGTTGTCTTCACATCCATCTCTTCTACCTCAAAATCAAATGCAGCAGCAACATATAAAAGTAATCGCATAGAAGTAACCTTCGCAACAGGAGAAAAAATATCACCAAAATCAATTCCCGATACTTGGGAATAACCTTTTGATACCAACATAGCTTTGTATTTCTCCACCTTTCCTTCTACATTGATATTCTTCTTAAACACCCATTTGCTCTCGATGGGCTTCCTTCCAGCCGGCAACTCCACCAGATCCCATGCCTCATTTTTGTGCAAGGATGCCATTTCATCAACCATGGCCTCCTTCCAGAGTTTTCCATCCTCTGAATCCACTGCCCTCCCTTATAGTTCTAGGATCATCATCAGTGATAGTTAAAGAAAAATTTGAACAGAAAGCAGATGGACTATACTTTTTAAGCTTCCTTCTTTCCCGAACTGAACTTCTCACAGCTAGAGTTTGTGGCTCTTCCTCTAATGAATCTTCTTCTGTTGTAGAGTTTGATTCATCCTCCTTTAGATCAAACTCTATCTTCTCAGGTTCCTTTGGTAGGAATTCATGTTTAACAACATCTTTCACCTCTCTAAACACCAGATCTCGATGGTACACAACCTTCCTTGTTTTTGGGTTCCAAAGCTTGTAACCCTTTAAACCATCCTTATACCCAATAAAGATGCACATTTCAGATTTATTATCCAACTTTGTCCTTTTCTCCTTTGGAAAATGTACATATGCATCGCATCCAAATACCCTCAGATGTGAAAGAGAGGGTTTCTTACCAGTCCATACCTCATGTGGAGTCTTATCCTCCAACGCCGATGAAAGTGATCTGTTAACCAGGTAACATGCATTATCCACTGCCTCTGCCTAGAATTCTTATCCTAACCCTGTACCACTGAGCATGATTCTTGCCTTTTCCATCAGCGTTCTGTTCATTCTTTTTGAAACTCCGTTTTGCTGAGGTGTGTATGGATTAGTATTCTATTGTGCTATACCTCACTTCTTACAGAATTCTTCAAATTCCTTCTTGCAGAACTCTCCACCATTATCTGTTCTCAACACCTTTATCTTCTTCTCTGTCTGGTTTTCCACCAGAGCCTTAAATTCTTTAAATCTATCAAAGACTTCAGATTTCCTCCTCAAGAAATATATCCATGTATTCCTTGAGAAGTCATTTATGAATGAAACATAGTACACAGACTTTCCGAGTGATGGAACCGACACATGTCCAAACACATAACTGTGCACAAGCTCTAATATCTTGTTCTCCCTCTTAGCACCAGAAGGAAAACTCACCTGATTCTGATTCCCATATACACAATGTTCACAGAAATCAAAATCCAGAGAGAAATTATACATACCTTATACCATACCATTTTCATGCAGTATCTAAAGGCCCTTCTCTCCAATATGTCCAAGCCTTTGATTCCATATCATGGTCTTTTCTCCAGAGACCACTAGGCTTTTCGATCCACTTTCAGGAACCACAGAAATGTTGCACCCATCAATAACAGTGCTACCCTGAAGCTTGTACACAGTTCCAATCCGAACTCCTCGCATTAATACCAGTGCTCCCCAAACCATCTTGGAAGTATCTTTCTCGAACACTGTTTTTACACCTACATCATCCATCTTGCTAACATAAATCAGATTTCTGGCCAATGCAGGAATATGCAGAACACTAGGAAGTTTTCTAATCCTTCCACCTTACAGCTTCAACTTTACTTTTCCACATCCAATGATTTTGGCCTTCCTATTGTCCCTTAAGAAGACATCACCACCATCATACTTCTCATACTCGTAGAACCACTCCCTATGGGGAGTGAAGTGAAAGGATGCACCTGATTCAATCAACCATGCCTCATGATCTACATGTGTATTTGAAGAAGAAGCCAAATACACATCCCCACCTTCATCCGAGGTGGTTTTTGCCTCTGCAGAAGGAGCATCATCAGATCCCTTTCCTTTCTCAGGAGATTTAGATCTGCAGTCCTTTTTGTAGTGCCCTTCCTTTCCGCATTTCCAACACACGTTTACAAACTTTCCTGGAGATTTAGATCTCCCACTCGAAAAATTATTTTTGTTTCTGTTCTGGGACCTTCCTTGTATAGATGAGGAATCTCTATTCTAGCCCTAGATATTTCTCTGTCTCATTTCCTCCGACAGCAAGGCTGAGACAATTTCATCAAAATTCAAGGTAGTTGTATTGCTACCTATTGCAATAACTAGACTGTCCCATGAATTTGGTAGAAAACACAACAAAATTATGCACTTATCTTCATCTGAGATTTTAATATCAACATATGAAAACTGAATTACCACAGTATTGAAGGCATTTAAATGCTTTGTCACTGAGTGTCCATCCTTCATCCTCAAGTTATACAATGTTTTCCGCTGGAACAATTTATTCAACAGAGACTTAGATTGGTACAAAGTCCCTAGCTTGTCCCACAAAGTATTCGTCATAGCTTCCCCATAAACATTCAACAATATTGAATCTGAGACATGCAACCGTATTGTGCTCTTTGCCTTATGATCCAGCTTATTCCATTCTTCATCTGAAATTTCCGTTGGTTTAGTACCCAGATCTATCGCGATCCACTGATATTTATCCACCAGCATGTCCTCCATCTTGAGCTTCCACAACTCAAAACTCTGACCATTAAATTTATCGATCTCTATCTTTCCACTGCCCGCCATCTTCTTTCACTGCAAGAATCGATCCCGTAGAGCTCCCACTGAACAGGGTCTACCACAGGCCCGAGCAAAAAACCCCTCAGCAGCAAAGGTGTCCCCTTGAAGCCGAAATAGCTCTGATACCAAATTTAGGTTTTAACCTTGTACAAAAATTATCTGCAAACGAATCTTAAAAATAGAAAATGAACAATTGCGAGAGAATAAAACATAAAACATATATACACAGAGGTTTTCCCCTAGATCCAAAAATCAGGACTACCAAATTGATTTTTCATTATATTCCTTTTAGTGTTACAACACATATATATACATGTCGAAGCATTCATAAACCCCAATCCATTAACCATGGATTAGAACATAACCATATTTCCCTTGACTGGATCTACAAAATACCAGGGGCTGAAAACCATCATGCACAAAACCATGTGCAAACCCATGCACAAAACCATGGGCGGATTTTTGCACTGAAAAATAGGGTCCAATTTTATTTTTTCCCGTGGCGCTGCCTCGGACCCCACGCAGGAGGCGGGCTAGGGGGCTACCCGCCCCCTACGAACCCCCAGACAGGGGGGGCTGTCGCCCCCTGTGTGACCCCCTAGCGTGTGCGACTAATCGTGGAAAGAATATAACACATACCCAACATACATATATTTCTAGAAAAAAATTTAAAGGAATATTACTTTTTCAATCCTTCTTTTTTTTGTTGTACGTTTTTGCTATTAAAAGTCCGACATGTCTCATTGACCAATTCTCTGGAAACTCTTCTTGTATTTTAAATAAAATTTGGTTTTTGGAATCATTGGATTGATTTTTGTATTGTAAGTGGAAAGAACATCTATACATTCGTTCCACTAGATCCCTCAAAGTTTTGTAAAATTTTTTCCCCTTTCGTTAACCTCCAACACCACTCCAGATGAGCTAAGGAGCAATTCATTTTAATTTGCATGTTCTATTTTTTCTCTTTTCTTAGAAAAACATCCCTTTTCTTCGTTGTTGTTCCATGTAGAACATTAAACATATTTGAATTAATATATTGTTTTAAAAATGTTATCTAATATTTTTAACTATATTATTAATAAAAACTCAAAAAGAAACTCATATTGGATCGATAAATTTTTTCATTCACCTGATTCATCCTTCTGCATTTTTTTCGTCAAACTTTTACGCTCTTCTGGTCTTAGATCAAAAATAATATTATCAAGTTTCGTCATTTTGTGGCTCTGTGTGATACACACTAAATGATACATATTAGTTAAACTTACATATAGTTCAAATATAATAATTTTTGTAAAGAATTTACAAAAAAATTGTCTTTTTTGCTTTTTTGGATGTGCTATCAGTATTTTTGTTACTTGAACTCTTGTCAGCCATTTCATTATCAATATGAAACATGTACCATTCATTAATATATTTTATAAATAAATCACATGCTTTTAAGGTTAAACAAATCAAGAAAACGGTGCGACTTTTGCAACTTATGCACTGAACGTAGTGCGGTAGGTTCTTATAAATGCATTGCCAATACATTAGAAACACCGTATGGTGCTCTTTGTCAAAAAGGAGACTCGCTGCGTTATATTAATACCGGAGCACCGATTAACTTAAACATAAATTAATAAAAAAATGTTTATATCAAATAGTGTTTTTTGTCAATACGCGCTTGGTGCGCTATACTACAATTGCGCAACGATATGCTATTTTAAATAGTGCACACCGATTAACAAAAGATGTTTTTTAAAAAATCGTGCAAAGGCCGACAGGGATTGGGATCTGTCTCTGCAAGTGGCCCCACGGGTTAGATGTCTTACACCTATATATATAGTAATACAAAACCTATAAATCTAAAATGAAAAGCCCTAATTGTGAAGTCACATAAACAAGAAGAAGCGAGGGTTTAACGTAAGAATGGATTTTTTGTTTGTTTGTTTGTTTTTTTTCTAAATTTTAATTAAATGTAAATAGGAATATAGATTGTAAATGATTTTATTAGTAAAATGCACAGTAAAATTTAATTTTTTACTATGCATGTATTAAATCTAACAGAAGCTGTAAAAAAAACATTTATTACAGTAAAATTTAACAATTTTACTATACTACAGGGTTTTTGTGTGAATCACCAAATGTTTCAAATTCTGATTATCTGAATAGTGTTGTTATTTGTAAGTAGTTTGTTGCTCCACAGTGCTCTCACACTCTCTTGCTCTAGGTATTTCTCTCGTGCAAATCTCTCCCTGAATTTTTTTGCAAAAATAATGAAATAATGAACAACTTTTACTATTTAAAGAATTTTTTATGGAACTATATTTTCGAAAATAATTTGCCGCTCATTTTTCAATTTACCGCATTTTTTCACTTGAAAAAAATAAAGTTGTTTTTTTTTCCTGATATTCGGTGTGTTTGTTTACTAACAACACCGATGCATTCGGTAATAAAACCGCACCAGTGCGGTTAACAGTACATTAGCACCGATAACAATAACTCATTTTTTAAGGCACCAAAATTACTTTTAGGTATGTACACTAAAATTTATTGTTGTGGGGTGCAAGGTATGTACCTACTATCTTCCGTTGCACCCCACAAAAATGTCAAATCGAGAGAAGGCTGAATAAAGAGAAAAATTCAGAGAGGAACGATACCAAGAATGGTTGAATCAACCACCTATTCAATTCCCACTATGTCCAGATTCACCAATTAGGAATGAATACAACAATAGTAGTTCTTCACAAGCTGGCAATGGAGGCATTGAAATAGAGGTTGGTATAGATGATTACTTAAGGGATATGACTGCCATGGAGACAATGTTGTTAGATGCATTCCACAATGATGATCATATTAGGTCCCTATATTACTAGTTTAGTCCCTTATTGTTATTAGTTTAGCCCCCTTATTGTTATTGTTGTACCCCCGTAGCTCCAATATTTTTATTATTGTGCCCTTACATTATTATCGTTAAGTCGACTAGGATTATTTTGACCCCATGGACTCCCATATATAGAAGGTTTTGTCATTTGTATCATCCAAGAATTGTTCATTTATGTACTATAAATGAGGTTTCCCCCTCAAAGTGGCTTAATTCTAAGGTGTTGATCTCTCTTTCTTCTATTTTTGGAGCTAGTTTGATAACATTCGGCATCATAGCTTTGGATTCTAGGGTTTCGCTACTCCAAACAAGTCATCATGGAAGTTTCGCTATAAATGTTTTTCTACAAAGTTTAAAAATCTAAAATGTTTATAGAGAGAAATCGAAATCCTGAGGAACATCGTGTAAAAATTTCAGATCTTGGTTCGTAGTATTTTCGGAGATATGATCTGTGTAAGTTAGGGTTTTTTTTCATGCTCCCGAATTTCACCTAAACAGAGCATCATGGAATTTTTGCTATAACTATTTTTATACGAAGGATCAAGAGCTGAAATTTTTACAGAGAAACACCTAAATCCTGAGGAACATCATGTAAAAATTTCAGATCTTGGCTTGCAATATTTTTGGAGATATGATCTGTGGAAGTTAGGGTTTCTTCAGGCTCCTAAATTTAATCTCAAAGAGGTGATCGTGGAAAACTCATCATAACTCTCTCTTTGAGCATTGGATTGGAATTCCGTAAACAATGGCCACAAGTACACAAAATTTGTTTCCTATTTATCAATTTGAGAGTCGAAGGAGGAAACAGTGACAAGTGGCACACCATATAAGTTCGCTCTACTGAACTAGTCCATAATTAGGTCATTGTGGGAGATTGGACATAGCTTTGCCTTGAAGAATCCAAATCATGTTAGACCTATGGCACTCTAAATAAGATTCAGAGGGCTACTACAAGACCAAATTTTAGATATTGAAGATCCTAAAGCACAGAGATAATTCAGTTTCAATATGGAGCTCCTCAAAAGCAAGAAAAAGGAGTGTATTTTTTATTTTATTTTTCCAAATTTCATAAGTCTTGTTTGAAGAATTAGTTTGAATTGATTCCAAGGGCATATTGTAGAATAGATATCACTATTGGGTTCTAAAATTCCCCCAAAAAAGAATTCAACACCCATTGAACCTTCATAAGGCTCTACTATGACTCATGAATATGAAGAAGTGCAGCATGACATATCAAAATTACAAGATCAAATGCACCAAATTTCGCTCTCGCAAAGAGAAAAAAAAAATGAAATGGAAGTTTTGAAGAAAGGCATGGAAGCTAAGATGGATGGTTTGAAGAAAGGCATGGAAGCTAATATCTATGGCATGGAAGCTGGCATGGAAGCTAAGATGGATGACATGGAAGATAAGATCGATGAAAGATGGAAAACATGAAGAATTATCTAAAAGTAGACATGGAATGTTTGACAAAGTTGATACAAGAAATGTTTCATAATGGCAAAAAGATAGTAGAGGAAAATCATTATGAGAACAAAATAAATTTTAATCGTGATTTCATAAAATCTAATGTTGAATGGAAGACCCACCATATTCCAAAGATTGATATGAGGAAGTTTGATGGCAAGGATCCTGTAACATGGATACTACAAATGGAGCAATATTTTGATCTCAATAATGTGCAAAACACACAAAAGGCATGCATTGTAGCTTTGTGTTTAGAACAAAATACATTTGTATGGCATCGATGGCTTTGCTCCCGTAAAAAAATTGTCACTTGGTCAATTTTTACATAGGAAATTATAGCACATTATGAGGATATATAGAGCAACACCTTTTTTAGCAAATTGATAAATCTCAAACAAAAGGTTTCAGTGGTGGAGCACATTGAGGACTTCAAAAATTGAATATAAGGGTAACTGATATTCCAGAGGAACACATGACTGATGTCTTCATAGGGACTTTAAAGGATAAAATCCAACACGAGGTTCGCGTTTGGGAACCTGATTCATTGGAGAAGGCATTCAGGATGGCAAGAAAAATTGAATGTAAAATTATGGCAACAAGGAAGCCTACCACTCACATCTATAAAGATGGAAGTGTTGCTACTCCTAAACTTCCACAACCTACAAGGTTTAAAACACAACAATTGGAAGAAAAAAGAGCAAAAGGGCTTTGCTATAGTTTTGATAGCAAATACACTAAAGGTCATAAGTGTGTTGAGAAGAAATTATTTTACATAGATTGTGAAGTGAAGGAAGAAAATGAACAAGAATCTTCAAAAGAAGAGGATATACACCAGGAACCAACCCTAGAAGAAGAAGAAAAGAGTCCGACCATATCATGTAATGTATTGGCAGGAATTACCACTCCTCAAACTCTCAAGATAGAAGGACATATCAAGAAGAAAAAGGCAATAGTGTTGATTGATTCAGGTAGTACCCATAATTTTATTTATTGTAAGGTAGCCAAGGAATTGAATTTTTTCCTATACCCAGCACCAGAATGTCAAGTGATGGTTGCAAATGGAGGAACTATAAATTTCTCTAGAAAATTCCATAATATAAAGCTAACCATGGGGGAATATGTATTGAATAGTCCAATTCTTTCCATTCCAATGAGAGGTGTTGATGTTGTACTAGGAGTACAATGGTTACAATCTTTGGGGATGGTAGCTTTTAATTTTCAAGAACTTTTCTTGAATTTTTTTTCAGAAGGAAAGGAAGTCGAATTACGGGGCAACAAAGGGAAGTCGAGAAAGATAATAAGATCTAATGTCATGAAAAATCTTCTGAAGAAAGAACAACAAATCTTAATTGCACAATTATGCTCGCTAGAAGTTCCAACATCAAAATCATCTATTTCTCTAGATCTCCAAAAAGTCTTGGACAATCATTCCAAGGTGTTTGAAACTCCCAAAGAACTCCCACCTATTCGTGATCATGATCATGCTATTCATTTTATTCCAGGAAGTGTTGCTCCAAACATTAGGCCTTATAGATATCCTTATGTTCAAAAGAGTGAAATTGAACGTATGATTGCAGAAATGTTAGAGGCTGGTATAATTCAACCTAGTCAAAGTTCTTTATCTGCTTCAGTAGTATTGGTGCACAAGAAGGATGGATCATGGTGCATGTGTCCGGATTATAGGGAGCTCAATAAGCTCACTATTAAAGATAAATTCCCCATTCCTATGATTGATGAATTATTGGATGAATTACATGGAGAAAATTGTTTTACCAAGTTGGATCTTCGTTCAGGATATCATCAAATTAGAAAGAAGACTGAAGATATTCCAAAAACAACATTTTGAACTCATGAGGGTCATTATGAATTTTTGGTCATGCCTTTTGGCCTTACCAATGAACCTTCTAAATTTCAAGGGTTGATGAATTCCATTTTCAAACCCTTCCTTAGAAAATTTGTGCTAGTATTTTTTGATGATATACTAATCTACAACAGGTCTTGGAAGGATCATGTTCAACATGTTGACAGGGTGCTCAAACTATTGCAGGAGAAATAATTATATGCAAAAACATCCAAATGTTTCTTTGGAGTACAAGAGGGGGAATATCTGGGTCATATTGTATCTCACGAGGGTGTTAAGGTAGACCCTAAAAAAATTAAATCCATTAAGGAATGGAGAGTCCCCATAACCATAAAGTAGTTGCGAGGATTTCTTGGGTTAACAGGGTATTATCGCAAGTTTTTTAATAATTATGGGATAATTGCAGCATCTATAACAACATTATTGAAGAAAGATGCATTTTCATGGACTCCTAAAGCAACTAAGGCCATTGAACATCTTAAAGAGGCAATGTGCCTAGCACCAGTCTTAGCTATGCCAGACTTCACAAAAAACTTTATTGTGTAATGTGATGCCTCAGGAAATGGAATTGGTGTTGTTTTAATGCAAGAAAGAAGACCCATTTCTTTTGAAAGTCATCCAAATGAAAGTAAAGTATTTACAGAAAGATATTTATGAGAAGGAAATGTTAGCAATGCTACATGAACTAAAGAAATGGTGACCTTACTTAATGGGAAGACATTTCAAGGTAAAAACTGATCATGATAGTCTTAATTTTTTTTTGGAACAAAGACTATCTTTAGAAGAGTAACAAAAATGGGTCACAAAGATGTTGGGTTATGAATTTGAAATCATCTACAAAAAAGGGAAGCTAAATGTTGTTGAAGATGCACTCTCAAGAAAGAATGAAGAAGTGGAAGCATTGCTTTCTGCCATTTCTATTATCCAAATAGATTGGATAACTAAAGCAAGGGATGAATGGATGAAGGAAGAAGAAGTGTGGACACTCATTCAAAATTGGTAGAATCTACTTGGGCCTACAATACTACTTGGAAGACAACAACAAGATTCACTCCTTATGAACTAGTCTATGGTAAGAAGGCTCTACTTTCACTTGAGTTTGAATTCAACACTTTAAGAATGGCAGCTGAATTAAATCTAGATCTATCAAATTCCAAAAAAGAGAGGTTGTTGTAACTAAATGGATTGGATGAGTTCAGAATCCAAGCACTTCTTCACACAGAGGTAGTTCAGCTGCAAAGGAAGGTCTGGCATGACAAGAACATCAAAGAAAATACCTTCCAAGAAAGATATTGGGCACTGTTGTATAATTCAAGGTTTAAATATTTCAAAGGCAAGCGTATGATAAGATGGTTGGGACCTTACACAGTGGAAAAATATTTTGATAATGGTGCAGTTCAAATCAGAACCATAGATGAGGAAGGAATCCCCTTGCTTGTTAATGGTCACAGACTTAAAATTTACAAGAAGCCTTTGTCAAGGGTGGAGTTCATAAATTCAATAAGCAGAGAGGTGTATGTGATGGGAAAATCCATAGTTTCCCACACCTCCTGAAAAAAGGAAAGAAAAAAAATATAAGAAAAAAAAAAGAAAAAAGAAAAAAATAAAGATCCATGGGTGAAAACCTCTCTGAGGCACCCAAGGCAAGCTTGTGGGTTGAAAACATCGATGGAGGCAGCTCACTTGCTCTAAAAAAAATAAAAATATAAAAAGAGAATAAAGATCCATGGGTGAAAACCTCTCTGAGGGCCCAAGGCAAATTTGTGGGTTGAAAACCTCCATGGAGGCAGCCCACTTAAAAAAAAAAAAACCTGCATCTCTGTGTTTTTTGTGTTTGCTGTTTTGCGGGTTATTAATGGTTTTTGGAAACACAAGGGAGCATTCATCTCCTTTTCCCTTCTTCTATTTTACCATCCATCCCATCATTCACTCTATTCATTTTCAGAACTTCTTCCATCACCTCCATCTACCATATTCCTCCATTCCTGAGCACAACTTAGAAAAAGAAAGCAAGCCACAAACGGCTACAAACATCAGGAAGTTCCTTCAAAAAAAAAATTTCTCATGGAATACAAAGAAAAACAAGAAATAAAGCTACATAACGGACTCCAGGAGAGAAATAATTCCACCCATGTCATCTTGAGCACCCCACGTAACATCTACAATGGAAAGAAACAAAAAGAAAATACTAGCAGCTCACTCAGGAAAATAAGGAAGAATGCAACATATAAGAGGCCTGTCTCAAAATTCCATCTCTTGAAAATGCCTTGAAAACAACATGTAAACTCAGGTATAGCTTCTCACCCCTTTCTATGCATCCATAATAGCCATAAATAATTAAATTTGAAGACTTAGAGTTTAAGGGGCATAAATGTGGCCAGCTAGCTTGGCCACCGTCGTGAAGTATGAATAGGGAGAACTGCAAAGTCACGCCACCTGGGCATGCAAAAGAAAAAAATTAAATAAATTGTAGTAGATGAGAATGAGGTGAGGAGACACGCATTATCATCCTGTTAATAAGAAGAGGGTCCAACTGTCTACAATAGAAACTGGAGCTGAGCCGAGTTACATAAGCGCTCCAAAATTAGTTGCGCAATCTAATAAAGAGATATCCCGTCTCAACCAAACTAGTGAATTGAGAATTTTTTAGGGAAAGAGACCCAAGGGAACCCGCAACAAAATAGTACCAAGAGTGGATTGCGTATTTGAACAATGTGCAGCAACAGCAGCAGTAGAACAACAACACTAGCAGTCGAGCTAGCTTCTGAAGTATACCGCATATCAGACCTAGTAGCAAGGGACCAAGGGAAGATTTTCTCCTAGCCTTAGAGAAGAAAGAGAAGAGCCAGAAGAAGATCCAGAAGAAGAACCAGAAGAACCAGAAGAAGAAGAGGAAGAGACAAAGGGCCAAGGAAAAATATAAGAGATGGAAATAGAAGTGATAGAGGTAGTAGAAAGTGAGCAAGAAGTAGAATCACAGCACGACACCATATCCCCTCAAGACAAAGAGGTAGTTGCCACCTTATCTCCTCTAAGCGCAAAGAGACAAAGGCATATTTCTATGTATTTTAGAGTTGATAAGAGTCAGAGGATAAGTCAGAGAGAGACAAAAAATCCTCCCACGAGCTCGACTATCATTGAAGAATCACCAAGGGAGGAGGAAAGAATTGAAGAAACAGTTGAAGGAGCAGTTGCAAAAGGCACAGGCAGAGAATGTAGCACTGAAGGAGGAATTGTAGCAAAAAGGGAAACAAGTAGCCACCATGGAAGACTTACGCATAGAATCCCTTCAACGCAGATTCCCTTCTGACTCATATGCTGTGTACCCAAGGAGCGATGGCTCCTATTTCAAATCAAAACTCTAGCCTCCCATGGATCCCTACCTTTCCAAAAATGTAGGAAATTCATGGATTTCCACAAGCAAGATAACATGGCTAATCAGGCAAAGATGGAAGAGTTTTATGTGCATAACCTTGTGCTGGAAAATATGGATACTTTGGAACCCAATCCTATAATGGGGGATATGCAGTTGATGGCTTCATTATCTTGGATGATGAATGAGGACACTAGAGAAAAAGAGATATGGTGGGTCATGAGAAGAAGAAATAGAGAACCCTTACATATCAGACCGAAATTTTTCAGCCCAAGAGGAGTCATCCTTAACCATCGAGATATTGAAAGGGACCCTGCACTAGTTGAAAGCTACCTTTAGACTCAAACACATGTAATAGGCCACTTTGATGATGTTTCTAGGTAGATAGAAGATGGGTGCATTATGGCCAGCCAGAGGAGATGGAACATCCTCCCTCACATCCTCAAGAACAAGGATTACCATACTCCAGAAAGACTAAGGGGTGAATTGGAAAGGGAACCATTATACAAGAAGTCCATGCATGCCAAAAATATCCAATGGTTGGGACTAAAACTCAACCCACCTTTGCTGCTGGGGCTAAATGATGAAAAGGACACAGATGCACAAGATAGAGAATGGGAGAATGCAGAAAATAATAATGGTTTGTACTCCCTTGGGGAAACTCCCACACTTGTTTCTCAGGAAATCAGGGGGGCTATCAAAGCCTTGATGGAAATGCAGGAGGAGGATTAGTTTCTCAGAGGATGAGAAACCATTCAGTAGGGGGGTGATCATGAGTTCCATCATTAGACATATTTGGAGGGGTTAATGGTCACCTTTTTTCCTTCTTAGATCTCTTTTTCTTGAATTTTTATTATTATTTTGTTTTATGATGATAGTATAGGTGGTCATTAAGGATAACATACTTTGAGTGCCTAATATGAGGATTGAGTGCAGAAAATCATGAATTATTAAGCATTTTTATAAGGATTTTATTAAAGACTTGGAGGAGACAACAAGGAGAAATTATTGGAGGATTGTCCACCCTCTTTAACTCTCAAAGCCTCAGCCAAAGGATCCAAAATATTCTTTCCAACAATTCGAATTCCAAGGCAGCCAAAGGATCCCAAAGATTCTCTCCAGCAATTCGAATTCCAAAGGCAGCCAAAGGATCCCCAAGGATTCTCTCCAGAAATTCGAATTCCAGAGGCAACCAAGCACTCAAAGAGGAGTGCACTCAATATTTGTTTACTTGGAGTCAAGTGGACTCAATCACTATTTTCTATGGAGTTGTTGGTAACTTCCCTGTAGAATAAATAGAGCAGAGATAGAGCTAGGAAGGGGTCGATTCTAGTCAGAACTTTGTTGCAAGCTATTGAGATTTTTATCATTTTACTCAATGATCAAACTTTCAAAAATGTATGAGGTTATTCTTTTATGAAATGAGTAGATTGATTTCATTTTACTGATTTAAGTTTCAGAGAGATAGGCTCATGGGTTAGGGCCCAATCCATGTGCCTCAGCCTCTTTGTTATATTCATTCTCTGCTTTCTCTCATTTCATTAGCTCCACTTCTGATAATTTCACTCATGTTTCAAGTTGTTGTTCAGTTTTTCTTTTAGTGTGCTGCTGCAGGTTTCATTTTCTTGCGAGTAATAGAATAAAGGCGAAAAACCCAAAAGCTATGGATCAAGATCCCCTTATTATCTCTGTCAATAGAGCTCAAGGAGGGTGAACCTTCCCACATACCCAAAAACTTATTTCTATTCACTTTTTATGAGATTATAAGTAGAGTTGCATTACCATTTTCCAATCTTCCTTTGCACGATATTTTCACACATTTGTATGTTTTTTGTGGATAGATAAGCAGAGTTGTTTGTAGGAATTATTGCTAAAACCCCAGAGCAGCTCTGTGGTGCCTTCCCGCTTCATTTTCCATCTCTGTATTCACGGCCTGAACACTGTTTTTACGCCTCCATTTTCCTCCTTTTCCTCTTATTTGCAAATGTTTCACCCACCTTTTATCCCTCAAAACGCTTAAAATATCCAGCCCGCCTTATTCCTTTGTTCTTATTGATCATGGTTGCCCTACCACTTTTTAACACAAAATGCTTGAAAAACATTGAAATTTGACCTCCGCCTTTCCTCATCAAAATTCCCGCTATCACAGTTCGCACTTCGCACCTTTCTCCCGACTCCATTATCGCTTCTCCGCCAACATTGTGATATTGCGATATTGTGAAATCGAAAATTGAAAATAGCAGATTCCATTGTTTTTCTTCAAAACTTACCACTCCTTTTCGCTGATTGCGATAACTCTGTTGCATTGCACATCGCACTTCGCCTTGTTTTCCTCTTTCTTTAAGACTTACTGCTCCTTTTCATCGATTGCAATAAATCCGCCCCTTCACACATTGAACTTCACATTATTTCCCTTTTTACTTTAACACTTACCCCTCCTGTCTGCCGATTGCGATATCGTGTTGTACTATGCCACCAGTCCCACTGCCATGTCTTACGCCACATCGCACATCTCAAATCACACATTTTATCTTGTTCCTGTTAACCTTTACCACTCCAAACGCCCATTATGATCACCCTCCATCACAACTCCGTCATCGCACTTTTTAAATCATTCCGCTCCAAAGCCTTTTTGCGCCATAATAAAGCTTTAATAAGGTTTAAACCCGCTCTTTCCACTTATAACCCTGGTTTCATGTGTTTATCCCTCCATTAGCACCTTTAGCCCCTTTACTTCTCCAAGCTGCAAATCAACACTTTTTTAATTAGGATTAAAACATGGATAACTTAGCTACATGGATAGAAGCATGGTAGATAGAGCATAAGATAAGTAGGGTGTGTTTAACCGATTGGCCAAGTTAAGTGTGGTTTAAATTAGTTTCCTTTCTGAAATTTAATTTAGTTTCTTTCTATCATTTGCTTCCTACACATTAAATTAGTTTCATTTCTGTCATTCCCTTCCCGCAACTTACTTCTCATTTTTTATCATAGGCTAAGAAATAACACCCTTTCGTAAAGTAGAAGAGGGTGACATGAACAAAATGCATCTGTTGTGTATATAGCACTATCACCTCCAAGTTTGTATGAACCCCGAGTTGATAAAGTAAAGTAAGGAAACCCCTCAGAGTTGCAGCACTCTTGGTGAAATACCAGAGATCACCACTTTTTGGCGCCGTTGTCGGGGGAGGTGTCTAGTAGATGTTTTGAAGCAATCATGTCTTTTCATATTTTATGAGATCATAGCTTCAAGAGAACATCAAAAAATGAAGGAAGAGGGGTCTGCCAAGTGCAAGTAAGGTATTGATCTTCAAAAAACAGAGATCTGAACTCTGAGGTTCTTGACACCTCCTGAAAAGGAGTTGCCTTCCCCAAGTGGAGCCACTGTTAGTCATCAATATTTTTCACTATTGGTAGATGACTATAGATTGGTTCTATATTTCTAAAAAAAACTTTCTTTGAACATTGTGAGTTTTAGAAATCTCATTGCCTTCATTATCCTTATAGAAATTTTTTCACTATTCTATCAACCTTGCCATTTCATGGTCACCCTCCCACTCCTAAAAGACTCCTTAATGGCTTGTGCCTCTCATCTCCATCCTTATTTCCTACCTATGACCTCATTACTCTGTTTTTCCCTTGCACATAACTTCACTTTCCATCTAGGGTTACCTATAGCCTAACTCATTCCCATGATCCCTAGGTTCCTCAAGCATTGATGGTCTCAAAACTATCTCTTTAGGCTCTTTAGGTAAATCAAATATATTGGATTTTGGATCTTCAATACAACACTTTGACAAATAATATGTTTTTCACTTGAAGCCTCCAAGCCAATTTTCAGTCAAAGATCATGGTCAAAGGACCCTCCCACTAGGTCATTAGGGTTTCACAGGTTTTAAATTCATCATTAGTGTTCCAAACACTAATTTTCCTTTGTTGGAAGCTGGCTTAGATGTAATAGAAGGCCAACACCAGCACATGGTTATTCAAGGAAGACCTGAAAGTTTCCAAAGAAGACTACCCCATCAGCTCAAACTCTGGAAGAGGTAAATGTTAAGATTTTAACACTTTTACAGGAGTGTTAAGAGGTCCATAAGCAAAAGGAATTGATACGGTAGATGGTCTGATCCTAAGCCAAGACAACTCGCAGTAGAAGAAAGGGAAACAATTTGGTCTTAAGGAGAACTAGGGTTTTTGAGCTTAATGGTCCAGCAGAGTGCCAAACAGTGATCAAATGGCAGAAATGGCATGGAGACGGTGCACAAGGCCAAGCATAATGAAATTCTCTCAAAAAAAATTGATGAAAAAGGGAAAAGGTGAGGTGAACTGGATAGAAATGAATGAACTTGAAAGGGCTATAGAGAACTTAGAAGACAACACTGATGATTGTCTTAAAACACTCCAAACATATAAGGTGTTTGGAAAATAGCTATAGAAGGTGAAATAATGAGTTGAACTCCATGATGACAGCAAAGGAAGGACTGTGAAGGTGCTGTTGTGTGCAATCATCCCAAAGTTTTCCAAGGTGAATGTGTCATTGCCTAAAAGAGAAAAAGTATAAATAATATCATTAAGAGAGGTAAATTCAAGGTTTTTAGTCACCTACCAAGCAAAAGATGATTTGAGCTCCAAAGGTAGGAACAAAAGGGGTGTTGAAGATGCTGCTACTGTGTAAAGCATCCTAAGGCTGTCAAAAGTGAATTTATCATGCTTCAAGGAGTAAGAGAAAGCCAAGTCATTGTTTTCAGGCACCTGCAAATCAGAAGTGGCCAAAGTAGGTGAAAAGCATGGTTTGAATTCCCTGGTGTAGGCAAAGGAGAGTTTTGAAGGTGTTACTTTGTGTTTGAAACCCAAAGGGATAAAACGAACATGTCAAATCTCAAGGAGCAAAAGGAAGAGCCACTTAAATGTTTTCATGTCACCTACCAAGTAAAAGTGTCAAAGGATATCAATGAGCCAAGAAGAGTCAACTTTGTGACTCAAGAAAACTTGCAGAGCAAAGGTGTAAAGAACATCAGTGAAAATTAGCAAAAAGAAGAGTGGACTTCATGATCTAAGTCACTTGCAAAGCAAAAAGGCCAGAGAGTTAGTGAGAAAGGAAAAAAGTGAAAAAGTCTTAAGACATTAGGAAATGGGTTTGCAAATATTAAATTTAAATCCCAAGCCTATAAAAGGTCATTTTGTTTTTTCATATGACTCATTTTTCACTTGCAAAAAGTTGGAAGCGTTCAGGAGCGAAAAATTTGGGAGTTTCAAGTCAAATTTGGACTATTTTTTGTGGCGCTGCGCCCTCAGGTCGGCGTTGTGCACCTAGAGTCGGGTGCTGCGCCCTTGGAAAAAAAATCCCATACAAATTACACAGGCGTTGTGCACCTGGAAAAGCGCTGCGCTCTTTCCCGACAGGCCCGGTAAAGAATACCTTGGCGCTGCGCTCGTGGGCTGAGCGCCTGTACTGAGCATTGTGCGCCTGGCATAGGCGCTATTCCCTTGGCCAGGAGGGCCTCCTACACCCTGAAAACACTCAAACCACCTCAAAACCCTATTCAAGTATTCTCCAAGGTCTTCTGAGCACATAAAGAGGTAAGTGGATGCCCGAACTTCATCTCCAATCATTTTGATGGTTTAATTGGAAGAAATTAAAACCCTAAGAGGCAACCCTAAGACCTAAGGTTGCAAGTCACTATTTGTCATTTGTTCACCTACCTATAGAGATTATTAGTCAAGACAAGGGTGAATTAAGGTGCTTACATTCGTTTAAGGGGTTTTCATTTATCCAAGATGGTCATAACACTCATTTATTCCGTTGAGATTCAACAAGATGATGAGCTTAGTGAAAAGAGTCGCCTTCACTAAGTGGGCCCGCAGGCTATTTTTGGCGCAAGTCTATTTTTAGACTATGTCTATTTTTAGACATGGTGATCATATTTCAGAAGTTGCAGTATGCTATTTTTGGATGGTTGATCAAGTTGGAAAAATAGATGAAATTATATTTTTAGAATATTGGGTGAAGTCTATTTATAGATCATTGATCTAAAAATAGATGCACTTCGATTATTATTAACTCTTAATAATAATCAGACTCTAAACAACAATTTATTCTATTGGAGCACTTCAATTCAGTGCACAGATGTGGCACATCAGCTGACTGAGGGAATTATGCAATTCCCAAGGGTTTACTGGAGCTAATGCATGGAGGACTCAGTTAGAACTCAAGTGGCAGAGTTATGACACAGTTGGAAGAAGTAGTTATGGAGTTGTATTCAGTTTAATTCAGTTAGACTCAGTTGAGCTAGTTGTATCTAGTCTAAATGATTAATACACTAGTGAGAGTGGAGTGAATTAATTTACAAATAATAACTCATTAATCAACTAAACAAAACAACAGTTAACTACAGTGCATGGCAGTTTCAGTGGAGACCTAGTGGAGAGGTAAGTGAAAGGGCAAGATAGACTATCTGTTGTGACTATAGTGATGCATTGATTGCATCACACACACATTGGAGTTTCCAATGAGGATTGCGCAGTCAAGGATGGAGTAATTCGAATTCATTCAGAGCTATTCTTCAGCAGGGATTGCGCAGTGGAGGCAGACTAGCAGGAGGCAAAGATTGGTGCATGGATTTGCAAGATTGGTCCTGATGAGTGTATGAAGATTGTACTGTACTGAGAGCTTGAGATAAGCTTAATATGCTTGTATGATATTTTCATATGATCTCCATGTTACATAATATATAGTTGGGGTTTTCAGCTTTAGGCTTTCCCGGTTAAAAACTGTGTTATGTGCGATTGATTATTTTTGTTTATGCTTCACATGTGTGTGCAATTAATTTTTCCACAAAAGATTAACATGTGGAATAGATTCAGTATCTTGCATAAAGTTAAATAGTGTGAGATCAGGTGGATCTAGGACATATGCATGCTTAGTGCATATAATTTCTACATATTCACCCCTCCCACTTGCAAAAAACTGCCATTTCATCACCATTTTTTCATTCCATTTCCATTTACACTCCAAGGTTGGCAAAACAGAGTATAAGCATGTCAGAGGAAGGTTATCATTAAGTGATAAAACTGTCCCTCATTCTCACATATTTACACCCTCACTCATTGATCTCATTCACAATCAGACTACCTTTCCATTTCCCTCCTTCATATGGGTTTCACATCAAGTGCTAGGGTTTCAAAGGTAGAGTGGCCAAAATGTCAGAAAGAGAGGATAGTGTTAGTGGAGGAGAAGGCAAAATGCCAAGGAGGCAGGGGCAGAAAGGTGGAAATATCAACAGGTTTGAACCACTCAACACAATAGAGCTAATGGAATCTCCCTTAACTGTTTCCTGCTTCCAACATGTAGGATGATTTGATTTTTGTGAGAAGGTACAGCAGGTGAAAAACCACCCTGAGCTAACTATCCTATTCATCACTAACGTGTATGAAAGACAAGTTAACCTTGCAGGGGTCAATTTTGAGCTATCTACAGATGTTATTTCCAATGCCACATGCATACCTAATGTAGGGGAGAAATGGTTCAAGCAGGCTAATCTTGACATGAGCTACTATGAGCCATATTTAAAACCTAGGTACAAAGACCACAATAAATCCATTTTTCCTTTCTCTCACTTTCTTGATATATATTCACCTATGATGAGGATCATTATGAAGTATTTTACATGTGAGGGATCATTATGAAGTATTTTTGTAAATTTTGGTTTTTGATTGTTTTGAAGTGGTGTTGTGCTCTTTTTTGGGGCATCCAATGGAGGAATAACTTACATTTTCATGTTCATCTTGCCAAGGACATAACTCACAGAATATTTCAGCTCATTTGGAGCAACAATGGTCCTCCAAAAGTGCCAAAAACACCCAAAAAATCACCTTTCTGCCCTATTTTCAGAGCTGGCACTGCGCCTTGAGCAGTCTTGGGAGAATGAGTTTTTGGGCAGGAAAATGGACACCAAATGGAAACCTAAAGGTATATTTGGACACTAGATAGAACATTATTTCCAATGAGCTATCATGGAGCTCATTTGGACACCTAGAAGGCCTCCAAATCTTGGTTACAAAACAGGTAATTTTTCCCAGTGCTAGCACTGCGCCGTTGAGCCTCAGTGATACGCCCTTGCAAAAAAGTCAACAAAACACACTTGGAGATATTTTGAAAGTTATTGAGGAGCCTCAAAGTCAGTTTTTTACCAAATTTAGTTGAGGATTTATTTTTGCATTTAATGAATTAGGATATTTGTGCCTTGGGCCTTGCATGGCCTCATAGGACAAAAACGAAATTTATGAGTAATTAATGGTTTCTAAAAACCTAGCTAGGGTTTTTCTCCCCTTTTCAAGTTAAATAATGCATTGAGGCCTCATTGTACATGTTGATTGGTTGCTGAGCTCAATATGATATAGACTTTGAGTTTTTTGAAGAAATTGGATTTGGTGTGTTGTGATGGCTTTAGATTGAGCATCAACGGATCAAGCACATTCCTGAGATTCATGAGCTTTGTTAGATGGTGATGTTATTCCACTCTTGTATTTGTTTACTTTAGTTTCATTATGTTCATGGTTTCCTTTATCATAGGACATAAATTTTAGAGTAGGATATGCTTTCTTGGCACCCTACTTCTGTCTGTATCCTTTATCTCTATGTTTTCTTCCTTGAAGTTTAATTAAAGAATCCTTGAATGCTCTTTAGTTTCACTAAAATGTTATGTTAATAGTTCTATTTTTTTGAAAGTAATGTTCAGAGAATTCTTAACTACTCTCTAGGATTACTTGTCTATTTTTTTAAGGTTTGTTTAGAAAAAGTCTAGTTGAATAATCCTTTATTGCTCTTTAGTTTTGCTATGCTATCATCCTGAAAGCTTTTCTTGTTCCTAGTATGTTTAAGGATCCTTAATTGTCCTTTGAACTGACTGCACTCATAACTTCATGTTCATTCCACACTCACTAAACCTACTTAGATCCATTTTTCCTCATTAACTTGCCCTATGAAACACCCTTGACCTATTATTTTACTTTTCAAGACCTTTGTAGACTCCATAGCCCAATGGATTGATTTTATCTTACTCTACCTATCCTTCTTGAAAATATATCCAACCAAAGAAACAAAGAAACAAACCATATTCCTATAACTACCCTAAAATCAAAACCCTAAAATGAACTAAGTCACATCCTTTACACAAACATAGAGAGAGCACTCTCTAAGTCTAGGAAGGCTAGGTCCTAGGGCTCCAAAGACTGGTTTGATGTTACCCTTGTACATTTGGTCTTTCCAATCTGATAAATTATGGGGACCTAACATAATGGCGACTCCACTGGCGACTCTGAGTCAGTAACATCCTAAGTACTCCTTAAAACCTCAGAAAACACCGGTCAATAGTATCATCTAACTCGCCACCTAACATAATGGCAATCATGGTGGGACCCTTAGTAAGTAACAACCTAAATATTCCTTAAGAACTCTCAAACCCCTGTCAAACTTATAAAATCAAGTATTAGCCAAGAGTAGTATCTAATTGATTCACCATACTAGCAAAATTATGACTCAACTAGAGAACACCCATTGAAAATTTTAGTGTTACATAAAGAAACTCAGAAAACCCAAAACATCTCTAGATATGTTTTTAAATTGTTGATGGTGGAAAAAAAGCAAACCCTCAAAGCAGTAAAAATCATCCACCTGCTGAATCCACTGGCCTCCAATAGGTCTACTAACTCCACTAGTTCTCACATACTCCTCTGGGATTGTGTCAATCAGTCCTAGTAGTTTAAAGCCTAGTCACACACTGTGTGAGTTCAGTAATTATTAAAAGAGGTATGTCTTTTAAAAAACAGTCATAAAATTTAAGCCTCTCTGGTGTTGAGTCTAAAATCTCACTTCACAAAGGATTTACACCAGATCTCACCCTGACCCAAACCCTCCTACCATAGCTGATGACCCAGAAAATATCTTGTGGAAAACTTCTAGGACTGAAGATTCAATTACTGTTAGGACCATTCACAAAGCAAGTTCTGTCCCTAAAAACCTCACAGCCTTGCAAGATCCCCAATTTGACTTACACCATAGAAGAAACCTTTTTAGAACTAAGTCTCAAAGTGGGATAAACTAGACAAACCAAAACTTCCACTCCTACTAATTTTCAGCTTCACCAAAACTTTGGCTCCTTTCATTCCAAATCTGCTCAATCTCAGCTTGCTGGTCCAAGTACATCTGCCATCCCCATTCACACATCCACTATGAAAACCACTCCATTTCATCCTCCACCTCCTCTCACAAACCCTCCTTGGGTTCCTTTACCTCCAATCATGGCAGCATGGTTTTCTGCATTGGTACTACCCCAACCTTTACTGTCTATGCCTCAAGACTACCAATATAAAATCCCTAACTTTACTAGAGCTGACTCCACAACTGCCCAACAACATGTAGACAAATTGAATGATTCTTTTGATTACCAAGAAATAGAAGAGGAGTCCATAAAAATGAGAATGTTTTCCCAAAGTCTAGGAGGAGAAGCAACTAAATGGTTCAAAAACTTAACTCCTAACATCATACATGACCTCCCTTCCCTTTATCAAACATTCATAAAAAAGTGGGAGATTAAGAAAAATCCTCTTCAAATCCTCTCAGAGTATAATGACCTTAAGAGAAATGTTGGGGAAAGTGTCCAAGACTAATGCACTAGCTTCAATAGTGTATACAATGCACTCCCACCTCACATGAAACCCCCACAAGGCCTAGCCTTTGTAAAATTTCCAGAGGGCTTTGATCCAGACATGGCCTACCAATTGAGAGAAAGAGATCCCCTAATCTTAGAAGACATGCAAAGGGGAGTTGTGAGTGTAGAAGCTAATCTAATTGAGAAGAGGGCTAAGATAAGGACACAAAAGAAAGTTACATACAAAGAGGAAACTATGGCCTCCACATTTGATGCTAAAATTGACAGCCTAGTTAGGACAATGGAAAGGATGATGGAGAGAATCAATTTGAATGAGAGAGCACCCCTTAGGGAAAACCAAGCAAATACCCAAAACATAAATGGAAACCAAAACTTCAGAAAAGACCCTCCTCAAAACAGACAAAGAGACAATGACTAGAAAATCAGGCCTCCTTTCCAAGACAACTATGTAGATGAAAAGGAAAGAGAGACTGAAGAGCCAGAAGAAAACCATGTAAATTTGATAGGTTCTGATAATGAGGGTGATGTTTTTTTCACAGAAGAGAAACAAGGTCTATTTTCCTCAAACCATGTTGATAGAACATATGAGGATTCTGAAGAGTACAAATTAGGATTTGAAAATGTTATCATGGAGGTTCATAGGCCATATGACCTCCGGAGTAATAAAACCCAAGATGACTCCAAGAAAAACAAACTAGAAACTGTTGTTAGGAAAACCCATGGAAACATCCTTAAAAAAACAGAACAAACAACAACATGATGGCTAAGACTCCTAATCAAAACAAAGGCAAAACCAACCAATCAAATGGTGACCAAAGCTGCCCTAGTACATCAACTAGTAGCCCTGGAAAAACTGCTCTGACTGACATTCCTAATAAAAATCAGCAAACCAAAGTACTTGAAAAGACTATGTGTGATAAATATGATGTAAATATGCCAATAATACTAGCATCTTTCAGTTTTGAGAGTGAGATTGCCAAGATCAAAATAGCCATACCCCTCACTGAATTGGTGACTCAAGATGTATATAGGTCCCAAGCTTTGAAAGCTTTGAACATAGGGAATGACACTGACACTCTGAATCTAACCGATGACAAGCCATAGCTGTTGTTTGGACCTGAGGTAGAGGGAAAATATCAAGAAGGAGTTGTCCCTCCATTCTATGTCAGTTTGAACATTCATGACAAAATCTTGCATAATGCTATGCTAGACTCCGGCGCCTCACACAATATCATGCCAAAGGTAGCGATGGAGATATTAGGCCTTGAAATAAACAAACCTCACAAAGACTTATACTCTTTCGATTCAAGTAGAATTAAATGTTTAGGCCTAATCAAGGATATGTGTGTCAATCTGGCACAAATTCTAGCTAAAAGCCTAGTTATGGACATTGTAGTGGCTGAAATCCCCCCAAAGTATGACATGCTTTTATCTATATCAGGGGGAGCCAAACTCCAAGGAAACCTCCAAATGGAAATGACATACGCTACCATTCTATTCTTTAACCAAACAAGAATATTGTACAGAGAATCTCACATGAAACACATGGTAAGCAACTAAGATAGGCCAAACAACACCCCTCTATATTCTATCCATTCACACCTTGACTCATTTATCTTGTACAATGAAGATGACATTGATGAACAAGTAAATGAAAATGAGAAAGAGCTAGGCCTACCAGAATAGTCAAACCAAACACAAAATGAAGAACATGACAACCAAAACTCTAGCAGCCGTGAACAACAACATAATGGAAAATCTGTACTTGAAACACTTTGGAACATGAGCTTTGATGGATCTTGTGGCAAAGTTGGTTCAGGAGCGGGTGTTTTGATACACAACAACAATGAAGGTCACTCCTACAAACTAGATTTTCAGTGTACAAACAATATTGTAGAGTATGAAGCTTTCCTCATAGGATTACCCATTGAAAAACATAGGAGCCAAGAAGATTTCTGTTCTAGGAGATTCTGAGCTAATCATTAGGCGAATCAAAGGAGAATATTCAGCCAACAATCCTAGACTAAGAGAATATAGGAATGTTGCCTTAGACCTCCTGAGGACATTTGAGAAATATGAACTTACCTCCATCCCAAGAGCTCAAAAAAGCCTTGCCAATGAACTAGCTTTTGCTGCCAATACTTGCCAAATATCTCATGCCAATGAACAATACACGGTAAAAGTCAAAAAACAGACCTACAATACCTAACAACATAGATTATTGACAAGTGTTTGAAGGCGACAAACAAATTGAGGACTTTCTGCAATATAAGAATGAATTTAAAGTGCCAAAACTAAGCTTAGATCATGAACAAGACTGCCATAATGAAGAGCAAACACACAAAACAGAGTTGCCTTGTGCTGTTGATATAAATATGCTAGGACACCCTCTTGAGGTGGAAATGTTTGAAGATTTAGATAAAAAAGGCTTTGAGGTATTGCAATGCAAAGATAACTCATTTCCAAGGGGTCTTGCCCCATTAGAAGAGCTGTTTGATTTCAATGATGTTGCTAGGAAGCCAAAAAAGGAATCTACCGAGACTGATGTAGAAGAATGCAACATAGGCAGTGTAGGAGAACCCAAAATGATGATGCTTTCCAAAACTCTGCCACCTCCCATAAAACATAAATATATTGAGATGCTCAAAGAATTTAAAGATGCGTTTACATGGGGTTATGAGGACTTGAAGTCCTATTACACAAACATTATTCAACATAAGATTCGTCTCAAGGGAAACCAAAAACCATTCAAGCAGAAATTGAGAAGAATAAACCTGTTGTGTAGATTAATCCGTCTTGCGGACAAGACCGATCTCTCTAGTACAAAAGGTAACTAGCAACAAACAACCAATTATACTAATCTCTCTCTAAGCATATAAGATTTATAAAAACACTATACGGGTGTAAAATGTCCTACCTTATGTCCAACGCTTGCTTGCTTACTTGATTTTGTTGAAGTCCTTCCCGTGTACATCGAAAGAACGTTCCTTGTATATCCGCAATCACAAACAAGCAAAAAGATTAAGCAAAGACTCTATATAGACATTAGTCATAAATCATACTTATCATAATGATCAAGGAATTTATGAAATAAACCACAAATTCGAACGGGTTTAATGAGAGAAATGAGTATATTTGTATTAACTTTAAAGATAGAAAACCTTTACAACTCGTGCCTTGATGTTTGATGCAGTGTCCTCCCTGTCCGAAGTCGTGAATATCTCTACTTCGACAAGCATTGCACTCTTTGAACTAAGACAAATGGAGATGAGTGATTTAACCTCAGCGAAAAGTCTTAGTTTAACTAAGTCTAAATCTCAACGGCGATTTAACTTCAAAATCTCATAAGCTTGAACTCCCTTCGAGGCCACCCAAGGCCTCTTTTTATAGTGGAAGAGAGGAGGTTTTCTAGTTCCAAATATGAAGGGATAGAATCTTCTCCTTCAAAGGGATAAGCTCCTTACATCAAGGGGTTAGCTCCCATCAAAGTGAGGGATGCATGAGACCAGCCTTCAAAGCGTATCCATTCCCGAAAATTCCCGTCTAGAATCTTCTAGAATTCACTCCGAATTCACTTTTTTATCTTCATTTTCTCGCTTTTTTATGTTTTACTGAGGTCCGCACCCATTACACAAAGAACGTGCGGTATGGTTCCTGACAGTGTCGAGATTTAGGTGCGGGACCGCAAGTGAATGCATAGAGAAAGTCGATACCAATTCTTAGGGTTTTTAGGATTTTTCTCACGATTTTGAAGCTTGATATGAGAAGTCGGTATATTGGACTTGCAAAAGGAGTAAGTATGAGTAATAATGAGCTCATCATACCAATGAGAATATCAAGGTGATTTACAAGTAAATAAATTTCCCCCTAAAGTGCAAAAGTCCGGAATAGATGTAGTCGTAGTTCATGTATATATGAAGAGTGCAAGATTTTTATCATTTCAAAGATCATATAACTAGACACCTACGTCATGTACGTAAAAACATTCAATGCAATATATATATATGTATATGTCATCATGAGGTAGGCATTCCCATACTACGATAAAAACTATATGAACTAACTCGAAATGCGTTCCGATCATGAGAATGATTTTGAACACATCATAAAGATGCAGATATATGTAGACACACGATATGGACGTGACCATCCGTTTATCAATAGTCTATCGTATAAATGACAACAAAATTCCTCGCAGCCTGGATGGTGGAAACTAGATCCGAGTCTTGATTTCCGCATCTCGAACTAGATACGATTCTATCCATGTGAATAAATGTGTTGAAGTCGAACACTGGTAGAAACCACTCGATTACCGATCAATGATGTATTGTTAACAAGTGTGAGAGAAACCACCGATATGTCAATGGCTCTCAAAGTACTCAAGTACAATCCACGAAATGTGAATGAATGAGCTGAAGTCGAACATGTCACGGGAGTCATCTCGATCGAAGGTCGTGATGCAACTCTGCCGTCGAAAGCGAGAAACCCGCCATTGAGGCATGCAGATTTCAAAAGTCACCGACGATTTCTGGATCAACTTCCCTAGATAGTGTCGTTTGATGTCGATAGAAAGCGATCCGTCGTAGGCAAGCCCACAACACGAAATCATAGATCAAGTTTTGAAAATATATTGAGCATGACCCAGTCAGGATGGTCAAAGATGGATGATGATATTTTTGCAGCATGAATGGTTTCTATTTGAACTGTTCTTCTTGGACACATAATCGATCATCGATATGGCTTGCGTGACAAGCGACCCAAAGCTAATACCCCATAAACCGGCTGAAAAATTTTCATGGTTTGATTAAGCTCATAAAGCAAAAGGATTTCCCAACCCGAGTGAATATAAGTGTCGTGTCCAAGAGTGGTCGGACTCGAGTTTTCGGAAAATTTTAAAATACAACAAACATGCTCATTTTTCTCTCTCTTTTCCCCCACCATTTCGCAAGTACTCTCTTATTTTTTACAAGCTTGAGGAGATAACATTTGTGGTTATAAGCTCTGTCCTTCGTGATGAGTCCAACTTAGTTTAAAATTCGAACCCTAAGAAGGAGTAGTTCGTTCTCGTTGAAAATTAAACAGTGTCAGCTGCGTTAAGTTTTTAACGAGTCCGAAAGATAGGAGAAACTCGGTGTTTTTCGCTTTTAGGGAGTCGAAGAAAAAACTTAAGAAAACTCCATGGGTGTTCTTTTTCGTAAATTTAGTCTCTCGAGCCCCAAAAAGGATAAAATAATGCGGAGAGAACTCATCGAATCCATATTTAGTCAACGTATACCTTTTTCGTAAATAGTCCATTTCAAAAGTCGTAAGGGGTAAACTTATACCGAAGGGACATTGTTCATTTTCTTTAACGAGTTCGAATAGTCAAGTACTCGCAATCTTTTCATATTTAGAGAGTCCGAAAAGGGCTTAAAGAGGACTCCAAGGTTTCGCTTTTCGTAAATTTTTGGAAGAGTCCGAAAAAGGGAAAGTGATAAAAAAGTGCTCTTTTGTTGAAAAACGATCATTTCTCTCTGAAAATCTCGCTACGCAAAAAAACTCAAAAACATTACACATACTGTTTAAAATAAGTAAAAATGCTTTCAAAAACATGCCCCCCTTTTAAAGTGAAAAAATAAACAAATTAAAAATTCATTCATTCGAAAAACTTATAAAAAGGACTTTTTCTATTTCATTTTTACCGTTCAATATCAGAAAGTGAAAAGTAAAAGCTTTTTGGTTAAAAAGTTCCCATGAAGATTCTCGGAAAATTCAACGCGTTGGAATCGAAAAATCGTCGACCTTTGAGTAATCCACGACCCTCCTTATCTTGGTTTTTCATCCGTTTAAAATTCATTTTTAGGCTTTAGTTTGATTTTTTAGGGCAAAAAATTGGTTCAAAAAATGCGCCGCGTGGGTCCGCGAGCGATACAAATGATTACCTGTGGACCCCGATTTTTTTCCCCGAACGAAAAAATCGAGGGTACCGCACCGCACACACATCTCGCGATGCGGGAGCTACGCTCTGTTTCACAAAGAACGGGTGCAGTGCCGCTGCGGTTAAATTTGAAAAGCACGGGCTTTTCTCAGCTTTCTACCAAAAATTTCTCAAATGAAATCATTCTAACTTGCCTTATTTTGTGTTAGCGAGATTAACAAGATGCTTATTTGGAGAGAAAGGGAGCATGAGGAAGTGGATGAAGCTGAAATACTTCACTTGCCCACACAAAGAGCTTTAAAAGCATGTCTGACTACAAATTCTGGGCCATCTGCAGCAGAGGGCACAAGTGGAACTCTTACATGGTTGGGTAGACGTATTGGCATGTGGAGGACCAAAGTGTTTCTTCATCAGGCCACCTGCTCAAAATTGAGTGGAGGATATATACTTTTTGACTGGTTTGTCCAAGAGAGGGCGAACATGTATCCTTGTTTGGGACTAGAGCCGGTGGCCGGATCGTCGCTAGTCTTCAACTCGAATTTTTTAGCAATGATCGAGCAAATCCTCGGGACAAACGAGATTGACATAAAACATATCATCCGTCTGAACCGAAGGTTATAGCATTCCATCGTTACCAAACTATGTGGAGCTGCGCTTCATGTGCAGCTACCGGGTTCCCAAATACGCATTGTCGTGGATCATTTCGCGGCACCATCTTCAATCGGGTGCGAAGTCAGCATAGCGATGATAAAAAGTGCCAACTTACCGCAGCAAAACCGGGGAAACTAAATAACTTTGGATATGGTTCCATTGTCGTTTCTTTTTCTTTGGAGAGAATTCCTCAATTAGCTCCACAGTAGCTGGCATTGATGCTTGGCCGACCCTCGAGAACCGAGAATGATTCGCCCAGTCCGCGCCCTGATGGCGTCGTCTGCTATCGAGGGCACCGAGATTGTACGATTCCCCGTTTCATATTTTCGTTTGCATCTGGATCGGCAAGTTTTCATGATAGAAGATTTTCCGTATGCTCTAGATGGATTCTCGTGGCGACTGTGAGAGTCTCTCCCCGCAGAACAATGAGATGATTCAGTAAAACATTTTTCAACGTTTGCTAAGTTCTAATTTTTTTTAATTTTTTTACTCGTCTTAGAAAATTAATAACCAAAAGTTTTTTTTGAATACGGATTGTGGGTCCACAACGACCACGCTCATCTCCAACCTTTCAGAGGAGACAACCGATTGCGCCCCGCACCCATCACAGCCAATCCGTAGAAATTTTTGGACGCGATTTGGAACATCATCCATAGCACTTGACTCTAGATATACTGTGAGACGATAGCATAGATGACATCCCTCTCAAAGCTACAAAAAGATATGTGATTGAGTCCCGAGGACCTTTCGGAGGTTCCCTATGCGTAGTGGCTCCGAGCGGTTGTTTCTATCGAGATCATCATCGGTGATGGGATGATTGTGTGACTCATTTTTGTACTTTTGTATTATCATTTTTGCCGATCATAAGGTGTTTCCAACCTATGATCGAAGACGATGTATATTTTTTTCGAACACACTCCTATGATATATATCACTATTTTGATGCTGCCATTCGTGTACATATGTGAATGTTGATTTGTTTTCATCGCTTTTTAATTATTGCAAATGTCTATTTATCATACTAGAAAGAAATTGAATCTCGCTAATGTATTCAAATGTCTTGGAATATGTCGATATTCAATATAATGAAACTCACGTTCCAAGAGACGAACTCTCAAAAATAACCGTAATAACACCGGATTTCTAATGGTATAAACCCCCGTAAGCGCGTAATACAATAAGTCTAATCCAACCTTACAATCAAACTCCGAATTCCAAATGATATGGACTCGAGATAATAACTCAGATCATCAGCACTCATACTCGGCAATGTTATTTGTTGTTCGACCAAGGCTTACCCCATGCATGGATACTAATCTCGTCGTAGGGTGAATAGATAACCCTAACTGCGGGAAGAAATGTTCCGTGTACTACGACAAGCACTATCAATGAAAACCAATGTAGGTTTGAAGAGACGTCGATATCCGAAAATATCAAGAGTAAAACTCGTATACAGTACTAGTGACAAAAACACACTTCTAAACTAGGGTCACACTTTTCTAATCTAAAACACACCGTAAGAAGAAAGAAAATCTAAGCTAGCTAAAAATCTCCACACCTTTCGTTTAAGCATAATATCTCTTTAGATAAAGCCCATTTCAGGTTTTATCCAAAGGACGCTAGTCAAAATCTACTAACTCATAGGGCCCCTTTTGCTAACTTTCGTTTCCCACAATGTAAGGACCATGCCACATAGGAACGAATTTTCCAACTCCTAGCTTATCGTTAGCTTGATCATGCGAGGTAAAACTAGGGTCTCCTCTCTGAAAAATTTCGAGGGGTCACATTTCTATCATATCGAGCTTCTTTATCCTTTTAACATGAGCTTCGTTTGCTAGCTATGACGACTTCGTCGATTCTCATCTAATTGAGCTCAAGGGTACAAGAAACGTTTTTTCCTCTTTAGACGTAGGGCCCTGAAGTAATTCTGCGCCTAATTTTGGTGAGCGGTATTTCGTATTCAATCGGCATGACAGCCTATCCTGCTCACCTGACATTCGATGCTCGACTATATGAGCTCATTATTACTCATACTTCCCCTTTACGCAAGTCCAATATACCGCTCCTCACATCAAGCTTCAAAAATCGGGAGAAAAATCCCTAAAAACCCCTAAGAATTGGTATCGCACTCTTTCTATGCATTCCTCGCAGTCCCGCACCTAAATCTCGCCACACGACGGAACCATACCGCACGTTCTTTGTGTAATGGGTAGCGGACCTCATAAAACATAAAAAAGGCGAGAAAATGAAGATAAAAAGTGAATTCCAGGTGAATTCTAGAAGATTCTAGACGGGAATGTTCGGGAATGGATACGCTTTGAAGTCGGATTTCATGCATCCCTCACTTTTCGATGGAGCTAACCCCTTGATGTAAGGAGCTTTATCCCTTTGAAGGAGGATTCTATCCCTTCATATTTGGAACTAGAAACCTCCCTCTTCCACTATAAAAAGAGGCCTTGGGTAGCCTCAAGGGAGTTCAAGCTTATGAGATTTGAAGTTAAATCTGTCGTTGAGATTTAGACTTAGTTAACTCAAGACTTTCGTGAGGTTAAATCACTCATCTCCATTTGTCTTAGTTCAAAGAGTGCAATGCTTGTCGAGTAGAGGATATTCTCGTCGGACCTCTGGGAGGACTCTTGCACAACATCAAGGCACGAGTTGTAAAGGTTTTCTATCTTTAAAGTTAATACAAATATACTCATTTCTCTCATTAAACTCGTCAATTTGTGGTTTATTTCATAAATTCTTGATCATTATGATAAGTATGATTTATGACAATGTCTATACAGTGCCTCTTAATCTTTTTTCTTGTTTGTGATTAGCGATATACAAGGAACGTTCTTTCGATGCATGGAAGGACTTCAACAAAATCAAGTAAGCAAAGCAAAGCGTTGGACTATAAGGTAGTTTTTACACTCCGTATAGTGTTTTTATAAATCTTATATGCTTAGAGAGAGATTAGTATAATTGGTCGTTTGTTGCTAGTCACCTTTTTGTACTGAGAGATCGGTCTTGTCCGCAAGACTGGATTAATCTACACAACAAAATGGCGACTCCATCGGGGAAGAACTTGTTTGTTCTTGGTTATCTTCGATTTTTTACTTGAGAAAACGTTTTTTCTCGGTTTTTGATTGATTCACATACCGTCTGTACTTTTAAATTTTTTTCTCTGCTTTTTGAAAGTTTAGAAGTGTTTGAGTTTTTTCTATAATTTTTGCTGGATCGCACTCTACATAGTTTTTGTGACAGGTATAGGGCGAGTCCATGACGTTCTTTATAGAATACGCGCGGGACCGCACCATCAACATCGCTTACATGCGGACCGTAAAAAATTTTGGCATTCCCGCTAGGTTTCTTTCTCCAGTTAATTTTTTAGATCTTTGGTTTCGCCTGTGACCAGGGTTTATTGTGTTCATCAAGAATTCATTGTGTATGAACTCCAACAGTTGTTAGTGTTTTGAATGATTTTCTAGGAGATTTTGCCGATTGGATTATTTTCCGCTTGTCTCTTTGTAGTGATTCAAACTTTTGACAATTTGCGAGATCTCGATTACATTGATCTCTTTTTTGTCTCTTAAATCCGACCTCATTGTGAAAACATCCTAGATTGAGAAATTAAGCCTTTTGATGTTTCTTTGCAAATCTTCGAAAGAAATTGCTTTTAAAGTTTTGAATTTCATTTATTCTTTGAGTGTTTTGAAAAAACATATTTTGAGTATGTTTTTGATCCGTTTGATAGATTCTTAGTTTGTCAAACAACTAAGAGAAACATTCATAAAAAAAACTCTAAAAAGCTTTTCTACTCAATTTAGATTAGTTTTTCAAGATTAGTTTTCATAGTTTTGAATAGTTTTAATTTTTGTAGATTTCTTTCGAAAGAGAATTTTTTTGTAGCTTCTTGTTTGGAAAAGAAAAGAGAAAGAGTTTTTCTTGTGAGCTTTGATAGTTTATTGAAAAGGCAAAATGTTTCTTTCAATTAGTTTTCATATTTGAAGAAGAATTTGAAAGTTGCATTCTCTAACTCTTCTTAGATAGAAAAATTCATTGAAAGAAAAAAAGAATTGAATATCATCATAGGTGCATTTTAGTGTTTTTGGAAGTCGAGTCTTCACATCATACAAAAGTTTCATTTCCTCACCCGATTGATCAAGAAAGAGCTCTTTTAAAAGTAACGCTTAAATAAAAATTCATCTAGTAATCTTTTTATTTCTGGGGCTCTCATCACCAACATAGCTTAGGGCTAGTATCTTGGGAGTAGGGAGTAATTAACTCTCCAAGATAGATAAAACAAACAAGTAGATTTCATCTCGTGTAGGAAGAATTCCAATGGTTGCATGTATGCTTCGGGGAAGCTCCTCTTAAAGGAGTTAAGCACGAGATCATATCCGAACCGGGTGGGGGTAATCAATCCTTCCTCATTGGGAACGATAGAAGATATACACGATATTAAAAACGGTAAACCCTCGGATGAACCATTTTCGGAGGAGCCAGGGGGGTCACTTGTCTGTAAACCTTGGATTTACATTCAAGGAGCTTCAAGGGGATTGAGCTTTGTTACTCTCGCTCGTGCGTGTGTGTCGGATCGTAGACTGCTCCCCGTGTATATTTGTTTCTGATTGGTAACCTTAGAGGCCATAATCTTTAGGATTCTTTCCTAAGGTGACCGTGGAGGGGAAGATCCCATGCCGTATCCGACACGTCGACTAGACTCACTTTCTGGACTCTTCCGGGGGTTATCTTCACTCGAGATGGTTATGTGAAGAAACTTGTGCCAGTCTGTTTCATTAAGCGAGTTTGTCTGGTAATTGTTCCAACCGCACTTTTTTCGTGTTAAAATTGTACTAGTTGGATTTCATCACCAACTAGTGATTTTAGTATGGAAAATTACTTGTTTGTGTGTGGTTTGAACTCTTAGATTTTTTTAAGCTGAGTGATTCAATTGTTTGTTTCTTAGAGACTTTAGGTGTTTTTCATTGAAATTTTTCTTTTGTTTTGCGTGTGATTAGATAATTTTTCATCGTGGCGGAATTGCCGAGACAATCCCGAGAATACAAGGGAAACCCCCCGAATTTACACGCAGGTCATCTTGCATGACTTCGAGCTCGGTACCACACGATAGGCTGTAGAGACTTAGATCACCGAAGTCGAAAGCTGCTGCTATTGTGATACATCCCTGATCATCAGAATTCCTACAACGAGATATATTCAAGAACCGATTTCGCTTCTAAGTCACGAAAAATATTTCTCCCCATCGGAGAATTATCTCGACTGAACATCGAAATCTCTCCGAGCATCTGAAACGCGAATCTTCACGTGTTAGAAACATCCTCGTGGATTTATCTCACCAACTTCTAGCGATCAAGTTCACCTAGGGTTAGAAATATCATTACTCGAAAATCTTCCTTACGGACTAATTTCTATAGAGAACTTACTAATCCGCACGAAGACATATCTCTCCCAACTCCTCAATCGTTAAATCTTAGGGAGCGTGAATCTATTTTTCTCGACCCTATTCGAACTAATCTCGTATCTTTCTTTCATCGATTTTTTTAGAGAATCCGGGTCTTGCTTTTTTATCCACCTCGAGTTCCATTTCATCCTACACCCGCAGGTTATTATCCGTCATCTATTATGTCAGAGAGTCATCCCATGTTTTACGCAAATGCTCGAATCTTTTTTTACATGGTGGTCCTTCATGCTGCAGGGATATCGGTCTTTCTATGTCCGTACTTTCTCAGAGCAACTCCTCAACCTATCGAAAATGTGTTATCATTCGGTCCTGGATGGACTTAAAAATTGAAACGTCGAACGCAGCAGCAAGTTTATATGATGTCCGGTAACATTCCTAATCCTCAAGCTCAAGGCGATGCGCTTTCCTTCTGGGGGTCAACCTCGGGGAACTTCGGTTACCGCACGGGGAGGGCAACTCTCGGGTAGTCGACTACCGCATGGGGGCAACCTCTGAGGTAGTCAATTACCACCCGGGCTCAACCTCAAGGTAACTTTTTCCCGGACAACTGGATCAATATACTTTGGGGGCAACCCCAAGGACAAGACATACCTCGTGGTTACCAACCTCAAGGACAAGACATTCCCTCAAGGTCAACCCCAAACTCAATATGCTCCCTTGGGGTCCATAGCAACCCCCAACTTCAAAGACGTGCCTCAAGGTTATCAATCTCAAGGACATGACCCAATGCAAGGTTACCAACAACCTTCGGTCAACCATCCGTTCAAGGAGCCGGAACTTTACCTGATTATCAACCCTACGTTCAACGGGTTTTTCGGTCCTTACGTTCAACCTTCTACGAGACAATACCCCGGAATGATGGTGTGGGATCCGTCCCAATATCAATGTCACCTTTGCAACTCTAATGTGCAGTTTACCTTATCAACTGACGCCTACCATTGGTTTACGGTTCAACCCGAGCACTTTGTTCGACCCCGACTATTCAAACTCCCCGCACTTAGTTCAGCTTCAGATAGAGCCGGGCCTACACTCCCTCGTACTTCGCCCCAAGCTGTAGCCAACCGCCGCAACGTCCGTTCGACCCGTTATCACCTATTTCCGGAGTGTCCGAGCCCCGAGTTCGCTATCCCCCGTATCTGGGCAAATCCCTCAAGTCTCTGTACTGCCCGATCGAGGACCTTTAGTTCGTACTACGATGAGATGACTGCCGGAGGACAAGCCGGTACAGACAAATACGCTGTTACGAGTCAACCTCAATTTATCTTATCAACCGTACCAGGGACAACCGCAATACGGTCCCTATGTTCGGGGAATCCAAGCTTACTCAACCATACTCGTTATACTTATCAACAACCTCGATATGGTCCGATTCATCTCGTTATCCGGGAGGTTATACAATACCCAATGCTAATCCAATTCCTAGTTATCCTCGGGTATCCGCCTCCGGATCCGTCTGGCTTCTCAAGGTTTTTCGTGACCCTAACAACTGGCCAGCCCGTTCATCGCAACTTTGGACTTACCGGATTTGACGCGCCTTACAAATGATCCTATCTTCTATTATCGAATCGGCCGTCAATGCCCCGATAAGTTTCACGCTGACATACCGATGTATGGAAAGTGGGAAGAGGATCCATCAAATCATGTGATGACTTATCACCTTTGGTGTGCATCTATTCGATTATTGATGATTCGATTCGACTGCGTCTTTCGTAAAAAGAACCCTCATAGGGTCTTGCGACCCAAATGAGTACATTGAGTTGCCACGAGCTCGTTTTCATAATTTCAATCCATTAGCAACGTCTTTCTTAACTCATTTCCAAGTGTCTTCGTCGTACACGACAATGGGAATGTAATTATTAACATCACTAAAACACTACGTCCACGTATATTTCGATCATATTCATGAGTGAGCGACGTGACGCACGTTTGGTGAAGGTTTATATTCAGAGATCAAATTTTGGCGAGAATGGTTTGTGAAATAATTCTTGCCCAAGATCACCCGAAGATGTAGCTAAAGCTGGTGTTATTCGAAGAGCAAGTAATTGCTCGTGCTCGTACCTTGACCTCGTCTATACGCAATCGGGTACTTTACATGAAAAAATTCTCGATTTACCCTAAACAAGGTCAAATAGCCGTCGGCTCCTTTCAGTCTCATGTCGACGATATGCCCGCAGATTGGTACAGTTTAGTTCTAAAAGTAAGAAGAAATCCTCAAATAATTCTTCTCCAATTATAACTTACTCGATTCCCCGAAAGGAGAATCCTCTCAAGAAAGCTTCACCGATATTCATGTCGTTGAAACATCTACGACAAAATCAAAATCCGTGGTAAAAAATAAAGGGAGGAATAAAAACAAGAAAAAAATCGAAAGAGAAAACAGTATAGAGAAGAATCCAATGATGAGAAAACGTAAACCCTCGCTTATCCTTATTTCATTTGTGAACAAGATCACTTCACGAAAGAATGCCCATATCGAGAGGAAGTTACGAAACTCATTAAAAGGAGTCGCAACAACTCTCTTGTCTTTGAAGGATCCTTTTCCGCTCAAGATAGTAAGATGATTGGTTCTTCCTCGACCACTTTAGAAGAGCCTATTATGATGATGTCTCATATAAGGGTTGTGACGCGATCACAAGATTACGGTTCTAAGAATCCCGTTGATGGCAAAGAAGGAGAGTCTTCTAATGCCAACGCATCAAATACAACTCCTCCTCGTTTCCGTTCGCTGCACGGATCAGAAACAAAATCCGGACTTTTCGATAATCAAACCGCACCGCTGAAAAGGTGTTCTTTCGTAACCGACTTTCAATCCACATGCGAGAGTCGCTCGTAGTACAACATTGTTGAAGATTTATCGTCTTCATGACAATGTCGGCTTTGGAAGTGCTGCAATCGTGTCCACACAACGTAAATTGTTTATTGTCCTGCCATAGGAGCCGTTGATGTTCAGGATTCTAACCTTATAATCTTCGATTTAGAAACTAGTACACCCGCGTCTTCCTCACCAAATGGCTTTCCGATTCTGTTATGAGAAAACAAACCTATTTTTCGATCGTGATCGATGAGGCTTCAACGTGTATTATGTCGCTTCAGTGTTGGAAATCTCTTGGTTCTCCTACACTTAACCAATCTTCGACGATTCTAAAAGCTTTTGATGGATCGAGGTTTTCAACCTTATGGTATTTTTTGTCAGGATTTACCCATAGGGGGTTGGAGGGAAAATTGTTAATCTAGATGTGGAGGTGGTTGATGCCCCTCTAGATTCACAACCTTCTACTTTTGGGTCGTAGTTGGTCATATGCTGTGACTACTCGTTGTCTCTTCGGTCTTTACGACTTATTAAATTTCCATATCAAGGAAGCGGGATCGTGACAATAGATCAGCTTAACTTATTTTTCGTCGAACCCGCCTCTCAAGTGAAGAGCAATCGAGCATGTTGGTAAAACGACTATCCCTTATAAGGATGTTGGAGTAGGTTTGGTTAAGGATTATGGTTTACTAGGAACTTTTTTCCCTTCCTCTCTTATCGTATCGTCTTCTATTGCAACTATTCATATGATTTCGTCGATCACGATCAGTGTTTGATGATCTTGGATTATTCCTTCGAATCCGAGATAGATTCATTTGATGGCACGATGCCTTTGATTCCATTTGAAATTGCGTGCCCGAATCTGTACAGGGTTTTTCCAACTCCCTCTTCAACCAAAATCGACCCAATGAATGGGATCCAAGAGGAATCGCTTTCTATTTCTAGTTCGAGATGCAACAACATTTCTAAAACTTGCTTCCATTCGTATGAGCAAATTCGTGAATATTTGTCCGTTGATGATTTACCATGGGAAGATCTCCACTCACGTGTCTTCATTCTTACTCGAATTAGATCATTTTGAAAATGATTTCAGCTTCAATTTTTACAACGAATATGCCAAGAACCTCGTAATCCATTACAAAATCCTGATTCCGAGTTAAATTTGGAAAAATATATCTCAAAAGCGATTCCACTTGACATTTCAAAGAAACCAGAATACATTGAAAACATTCATATAGGTGCTTTCGTTGTTCGCATGAAGACAGTCGAACTTATAAAGCCCTATTTCAAAGTAATTCCGTGACGTGTTTGCTCGGCTCTTAGTGAAGAAATGCCATGAATTGATCCATCGATCGTGGTTCATGAGATTAAGACTTACCTGGATGCTAAACCCGTTCATCAACGATTCGTCAAATACATCCTAGAAAAGTCGCTTATATATATCGAAGTTGAAAAAATTACTTATGAGCAGATTCATTTATCCAATTCCCTTAACGGATTGGTATCGAATATTGTTCCCGTCACTAAAAAACAAGGAACAATAAGAGTATGTATCGATTATAGGGATATTAATCGAGCGTGTCCAAAAAGACAATTATCCAACTCCCATATCGATCGATAATCGACGATTGTCTGTGAAGTGAACTATTTTCCTTTATGGATGGTTTTTTTCAGCTACAATCAAATAAACATACTCCCGTGAGATCAACCTAAACAGCTTTCATTTGTCCGTGAGGAACGTTTGCCTATTGTAAACTACCTTTTGGACTAAAGAACGCTTGAGAAACTTTCAACGAGCTATGTCTTAGTGCGTTTTCATGACATTAAGCACATTGTTCAGCCATATCTCGATGATTTACCTCGCTCATTCATTACGTAGGGCCGATCATCCCACTCATTTGATGAGCAATTTTTATGAGATGTCTAGGCATTATCTGATAAGGTTGAATCCGCATAAATGTGTTTTTCCGTAGAATCGTCGTTCATCGGGGATTTGTTGTTTCGAAATCGTGCATTCGTGTTGATCCTTCGAAGGTCGAAGCTATTGTTAAATTGCCTCCTCCTTCGACATTGCGTCAACTCCAAAGTTTGCAGGAAAGCAAACTTTTTACGCAGATTTATTCCGAACTGTCATTTGAGCTTGCAAGGGTTTTACCCGTGTTGTTGAAACAGACATTCCGTTCTTTTGGGATGAGGTCTGATCGATCTTTTTAATGGACTTAAACACGCGTTGACCCATGCCACCGTTATTGCATCCTCCCAACTACAACCAAGATTACATTTTGTATCTCAGCGCTTCTCATTCCACTATTGGGATGGTACTAGTTCGTGAAGATGAATTTCACAACGAACATGTGATTTATTATCTTAGTCGAAATTTGAATCCGATCGAAATCAAATACACACATGTGGAGAAATTGGCCTTAGCAGTGTCAGGGTCGTCCAACGTTTTGTAGACATTACATCTTGTTACGTAAAACCACCAGTAATTTCTGATTGCAACCCTATGATGTACATTTTGACCAAACAATTGCTAGGGGGCAAGTATTCTAAATGGATAGTTATCCTGCAGGAATTTGACTTTGGAATTTGAGAAATCCAAAGCAAAGAAGTCTTTGGTTTTTTGCAGACTCGATGTGTGATTTCCCCTCATCGATATTGAAACAAGGCAAGTGAAGAGTCCATTGTGGGACTGATCTTTGTTTCTTATCAAAGACGTTTCTGATCCATGGTATGGAGATATTATTATGTATCTCCAAACCCAATCTTTTTTCGGCCCAACATTTTTTGACGAACTCAACGACGGAAAATACGTTTCCAATCCCAACAATATAATATCATTGGTGATACTCTTTATCGCATCGGGGCGGATTAGTTTTCTGACGTTGTCTAACTCATGAAGAGTCAAGAAGGTGTTAAATGACTGTCATTCTGGAGCATGTGGGTCAGTCACATGTGCAGGGCATGCCAACGCCCAAAAAGATATTACGTGCAAGGTGTTATTTCAGCAACGTTATTTAAAGATTGCATTTATACGATTCGTGAAATGCCACAATCGTCAAATTTTTTGATAGAAAATGCGCGCGCCACTCGCTCCCTCTTCACCCTATAATTGTCGTTGGTCCTTTCGCAAAAATGGGGTATCGATTTTTATCACATGTAACTCCTCATCTGGTAGGGGCATGCCTATATTATTCTCGCGAGAGATTATTTTCACGAAATGGGCTGAGGCAGATGCCCTACATATTCGATTTGCCAGCAAGACTGCTGCAAAATTCGTATTCAATCACATAATTGCTAGGTTTGGTGTTCCTCGAGGGCTATTATTACGGATCATGGAAGTCATTTTCGAACATCATTGATGATCAACTAATCAACAACCTCGTCTACGCCATGATAGTTCCACTACGTACTATTCGCAAGCAAATGGTCTCGTTTAAAGCCATTAATAAAGTTTTAGTCACCATGATTAAACGAATCATTGTATTCACAAAAAACGAATTGGCATTCCATGTTATTTTTTTAGCGCTTTTGAGCGTATCGAACCTCGATCAAAACATCAACGGGTTTCGCTCCTTTTCAAGCTGGTCTTCGTATGGAAGCCGTGTCTGCCGATTGAATGCGAAATATCAGTCACTAAAATTAGTCGATAAAAATTACTTCGACTACATGCGTCAAGAGGAAAAACGTTTCTGTACTTAGCCCCAATTAGATGAGAATTCACAAGTGATGCAATAACAAAGCAAGCTCATGTTAAAAGGATAAAAGCCTAGTATGATAAAAATGTGACTCCCTCGAAATTTTTCGAAGGAGACCCTAGTTTTACTTTATGATCAAGCTAACGATAAGCTAGAGTCCCGGAAGATTTGGTGCCTATGTGGCATAGTCCTTATTGTGAAACGAAAGTTAGCAAAAAGGGGCCTATGAGTTAGTAGATTTTTGACGGTGTCCCTTTGGATAAACCCGAAATGGGCTTTATCTAAAAGAGATATTATGCTTAAACAAGGTGTAGATTTTTTCGTTAGTTTAGATTTTCTTTTTCTGCCGTGTGTTTTAGATTAGAAAAGTGTGCCTAGTTTAGAAGTGTGTTTTGTCACTATGATCGCTTATCTCGAGATTTATCACTTTGATATTGCAGGATGTCGACGTCTCTTCAAACCTACGTGGTTTTGTTGATGGTGCTTGTCGTAGTACACGGAACATTTCTTCAGCGACTTGGGTTATCTATTCACCCTCTCGACGAGTTAGTATCCATGCATAGGGTAAGCTCTTGGTCAAACAACAAATAACATTGCCGAGTATAGTGCGGTGATTGAGTTATTATCTAGAGTCCATATCATTTGGAATTCGGAGTTTGATTGTAAGGTTGGATTTCGAACTTGTTGTATTACAAATTTTTCTAATGAGGTTTATACCATTAGAAATCGGTGTTATTCTGAGTTATTTTTGGAGAGTTCGTCTCTTGGAACGTGAGTTTGATTATATTGAATATCAAAGCATATTCCAAGACATTTGAATACATTAGCAGATTCAATTGCTTCTAGTATGATAAATAGACATTTGCAATAATTAAAAGAGTAGAAACAATCAACATTCACATATGTACGCGAGATAGCCATCAAAATAGTGATATATCATAGGAGTGTATTCAAAAAATATAAATCGTCTTAGATCATAGGTTGGAAAACACCTTATGCATTCCGCAAAAATGATAATACAAAAGTACAAAATGAGTCTACACAATCATCCCATCATCGATGATGATCTCGATAGGAAAACGAAACTGCTCGGGCCACACAGCATAGGAACCTCCCTGAAGGTCCCGGGACTCCAATCACATATCTTTGTAGCTCGAGAGGGATGTCATCTATGCTTTCGTCTTCGGTATATCTAGAGTCAAGTGCTCTAGATGATGTTCCAAATCGAGTCAAAATTTCTACTCGATTGACTTTCGTTGAGGGCCAGTGCAGAGCGCATCGTAGTTGTCTCCTCTCGAAAGGTTGGAGATGAGGTCGTAGTCGATCTGTGGACCCACATCCGTATTCAAAAAAAAACTTTTGGTTATTAATTTTTCTAAGACGATAAAAATTAAAAAAAATTAGAACTTAGCAAACGTTGAAAAATGTGTTTCACTCGAATCATCCCATTGTTCCCCCTGCAGGGAGAGACATCTCCACGTCGCCGCGGAAATCCATCCCAGCATATGGAAAATCTTCCATCATGAAAACTTGGGCGATCCAGCCAACGAAAATATGAAACGAGGGAATCGTACAATCTCGTTGCTCCCCTCGATACGCATGACGGGCCATCGACATGACCGCGAACCATTCTCGTTCTCGAGATTTGACAGGCATCAACTCGCAATACTACGTGGGAGCTAATTGAGGAATTCTCTCCAAAGCAAAAGAAACGACAATGGAACCATATCCAAAAGTTATTTAGTTTCCCGAGTTTTTGCTCCGTAAGTTAGCCTTTTTATCGTGGCCAACACGCCTTTACGCACGCTGAAGATGGTGCCGCTGCAAACGAGTCCATGCACAAAGAATGCGCAGTTTGAGGAACCAAGTAGTTACATGAAGCGAACGCTCCCACATAGTTTGGTAACATGAATGCTATAACCTTCGACTCGGACTGCGATGATATGTTTTATGTCAATCCGTTTGTCCCGGGGATTTGCTCCGGTCACTGCAAAATTCGAGTTGAAGACTAGCACAGTCTCGGCCACACCGGCCTAGTCCCAAACAAGGATACATGTTCGCCTCTTGGACAAACCAGTCAAAGTATATATCCTCCAGCTCAATTTCAGCCGGTGGCCACCAATGAAGAAACAATGGTCCTCCACATGCCATCTCGTCTACCAACCATGTTCAGAGTTCCACTTATGCCCCTCATGCCGCAGATGGCCTGAATTTCGTATAAAGCCCTGCATGCTTTTAAAGCCCTCTATGTGGGCAAGTGAAGTATTGGGAGCTTCATCCACTTCCTCATGCTCCCTTTCTCGCCCAAATAAGCATCTTGTTAATCCCCGCAACACAAAATAAGGCAAGTTAGAATGATTTCATCTGAGAAATTTTCAGCGAAATTTGAGAAAACACCGTGCTTTAAAATTAACACGTGGGTACCGCATCCCGATCTTTGTAACAGAGCGTAGCTCCGCACGCGAGATGTGTGCCGGGTGCGGTACCCTCGATTTTTCCCGTTTCTAGAAAAAATCGGGGTCCATCAGGCACCCGTGTCACCTTTGCCCGGACCCCGCGGCGCATTTTTGAACCAATTTTTTGCCCTAAAAAAAATCAAACTAAAGCCTAAAAAAATGAATTTTAAACGGATGAAAAACAAGATAAGGAGGTCGTGGATTACTCGGGCCGACGATTTTCGATTCAACGGTTGAATTTTCCCGTAATCTTCACGGGAACTTTTTTAACCAAAAAGCTTTTTACTTTTCACTCGCAACTGAAATCGTAAAAAAATGAAATAGAAAAAGTCCTTTTTTATAAGTTTTTTCGAATGAATGAATTTTTTAATTTGTTTATTTTTCACTTTAAAAGGATATTTTTGAAAGCATTTTTACTTATTTTAGGGATGTATGTGTAATGTTTTGAGTTTTTGTGCGTAAACAGATTTTTTCATTGAAATGATCGTTTTTCAACAAAGAGCATACTTTTTATCACTTTTTTCGGACTCTTCCAAAAAAAATTTTACTGAAAAGCGAAAACCTTGGAGTCCTCTTTAAGCCCTTTTCGGACTCTCTAAATATGAAAAAAAGTCCCCATGTGAGTCGCCATTTTGTTGTGTGATTAATCCGTCTTCGTGACAAGACCGATCTCTCATAGCAAAAAGGTATTAGCAACCAAACAACCAATTATACTAATCTCTCTCTAAGTATATAAGATTTATAAAAACACTATACGGGTGTGAGGCCTACCTTATGTCCAACGCTTGCTTGATTTTGTTGAAGTCCTTCCCGTGCACCGAAAGAACGTTCCTCGTATTATCTGCAATCACAAACAAGCAAACAGATTAAGCAGCACCTGTATAAACATTATTACAAATCATACTTATCATAATGATCAAGGAATTTATGAAATAAACCATGAATTGACAGTTTAATGAGAGAAATGAGTATATTTGTATTAACTTCAAAGATAGAAAACCTTTACAACCTGTGCCTTGATGTTTTGCAGGTCCGAAGCAGGAATCTCCTCTACTTTGACAAGCATTGCACTCTTTGAACTAAGACAAATGGAGATGAGTGATTTAACCTCACAGAAAGTCTTAGTTAACTAAGTCTAAATCTCAACAGCATTTAACTTCAAATCTCATAAGCTTGAACTCCCCTTTAGGCTACCCAAGGCCTCTTTTTATAGTGAAAGAGAGGAGGTTTCTTGTTCCAAATATGAAGGGATAGAATCCTCCTTCAAAGGGATAAGCTCCTTACATCAAGGGGTTAGCTCCATTAAGTGAGGGATGCATGAACCTTCTCAAAGCGTATCCATTCCCGAAAATTCCCATCCAGAATCTTCTAGAATTCATCTGAAATTCACTTTTTATCTTTACTTTCTCGCCTTTTTGTATTTTACAGAGGTCCGCACCCATTACACAAAGAAAGTGCGTTATGGTTCCGCAGGCAGGCTGAGATTTAGGTGTGGGACCGCAGGGAATGAACAGAGAAAGTGCGATACCAATTCTTAGGGGATTTTAGGGACTTTTCTCTAATTCTGAAGCTTGACATGAAGAGCTGATATGTTGGACTTGCAAAAGGAGGAAGTATGAGTAATAATGAGCTCATACTCATAGTAAAATGTCAGGATGACAGATTTTAGTGTAACAAATTGCCCCCTAAAGTGCAAAGTCTGGAATAGATGAAGCTGTAGTCTGTCATATATGAAGAGTGCAGTACTTTATCATTTCAAAGATTATCCTGTGGACACCCCAGTCGGTACCTGTAAAAACATTCAATGCAAAATATATACATGTATATGTCATCACTGAGGTAGGCATTCCCATACTCAGATAAAAACTAACTATGAACTAATTGAAATCGTTCTGATACAGGAATGATTTTGAATACATCATAGTACAGATATATGTAGACACAGTATGGACGCAGCCATCTGTTTATCAATAGTCTACTGTATAGATGACAACAAAATTCCTCGCAGCCTGGATGGTAGAAACTAGATCCATGGTCTTGATTTCCGCATCTCGAACCAGTACGATTCTATCCATGTGAATAAATGTGTCGAAGTCGAACATGGTAGAAACCACTTGATTACCAGTCAATGATGTAAACTGTTAACAAGTGTGAGAGAAACCACCAGTAATGTCAATGGCTCTCAAAGTACTCAGTACAATCCATGAAATGTGAATGAATGAGCTGAAGTCGAACATGTCACGGAGTCATTCGATCGAAGGTCATTGATGCAACCTGTCGTCGAAAGCGAGAAACCTGCCATTAAGGCATGCATATTTCAAGGTACTGACGATTTCTGGATCAACTTCCTAGATAATGTGCTGATGTCGATAGAAAGTGATCTGTCGTAGGCAAGCCCACAACACGAAATCATATATCAAGTTTTGAAAATATATTGGCAAGGACTGACTCAGGGATGGTCAAAGATGGATGACAGATATTTTGCAGATGAATGGTTTTATTTGAACTGTTCTCTTGGACACATAACGACACCGCAGATGGCTTGGTGACAATTGACCCAAAGCTAATACCCAGAAACCGGCTGAAAAATTTTCAATGTGGTTTGATTAACTGTTAGGCAAAGGATTTCCCAACCCAGGTGAATATAAGTGTCGTGTCCAAGAGTGGTTGACTGAGTTTTCGAAGATTAAAATACAACAAACACGCCCATTTTTCTCTCTTTTCCCCCACCATTTCTGGCAAGTACCTCTTTATTTTTGACAAGCTTGAGGAGGATAACATTTGCTTGATTATAAGCTCATCCTTCTGATGAGTCCAACTTAGTTTAAAATTCGAACCCTAAGAAGGAGTGGTTCGTTCCTGTTGAAAATTAAACAGGTCCTTTACTGTTAAGTTTTAACGAGTCCAATATAGGAGAAACTCGGTGTTTTTCAGTTTTAGGGAGTCAGAAGAAAAACTTAAGAAAACTCCATGGGTGTTCTTTTTCGTAAATTTAGTCTCTCGAGCCCGAAAAAGGATAAAATGATGCGGGAGAGAACTCTATTGACCGTATTTAGTCAACGTATACCTTTTTCGTAAATAGTCCATTTCAGTCTGTAAAAGGGGTAAACTTATACTGAAGGGACGACTGTTCATTTACTTTAACGAGTTCGAATAGTCAAGTACTCGGCAATCTTTTCATATTTAGAGAGTCCGAAAAGGGCTTAAAAGAGGACTCCAAGGTTTCGCTTTTTCGTAAATTTTTTGGAAGAGTCCGAAAAAGTGATAAAAGTATGCTCTTTTGTTGAAAAACGACTATTTCACCTGAAAAATCCTGTTTCTGCACAAAAACTCAAAACATTACACATACCTGTTTAAAATAAGTAAGAATGCCTTCAAAAATATCCCTTTTAAAGTGAAAAATAAACAAATTAAAAATTCATTCATTCGAAAAAACTTATAAAAAGGACTTTTTCTATTTCATTTTTACCGTTCAGTTGCAGAGTGAAAAGTAAAAAGCTTTTGGTTAAAAAGTTCCCGTGAAGATTCTGGAAAATTCAACCGTTTGAATCGAAAATCGTCAGCCCCAGGTAATCCACGACCTCCTTATCTTGTTTTTTATCCGTTTGAAATTTATTTTTAGGCTTTAGTTTGATTTTTTAGGGCAAAAATTGGTTCAAAAATGCGCCCGCGGGGTCCGCAGGCGGGACACAGGTTACCTGCGGACCCCGATTTTTTCTGAATGGGAAAAAATCGAGGGTACCGCACCCGGCACACTCCGCGAAGTGAGTTACGTCCGTTTACTAGTTCATCTTCCTGAACTAGTACCATCCCAATGGTGGAATGAGAAGCAGCGAGATACAAAATGTAATCTTGGTTGTAGTTGGGAGGATGCAATAACGGTGCATGGGTCAACGCGTGTTTAAGTGCATCAAAAGATCGATCAGCAATCTCGTCCCAAAAGAACGGAATGTCCTGTTTCAACAACCGGGTAAAACCCTTTGCAAAAACACATTTATGCGGATTCAACCTTATCCGATAATGCTGACATCTCATAAAAATTGCTCGTAAATGAGTGGGATGATCGGCCCTACGTAATGAATGAGCAGGTAAATCATCGAGATATGGCTGAACAATGTGCTTAATGTCATGAAACGCATAAGACATAGCCCGTTGAAAAGTTGCTCCAGCGTTCTTTAGTCCAAAAGGTAGTTTACAATAGGCAAACGTTCCCCACGGACAAATGAAAGCTGTTTTAGGTTGATCTGCAGGGAGAATGTTTATTTGATTATAGCCAGAAAAACCATCCATAAAGGAAAATAGTTCACTTCCAGCACAATCGTCGATTATCTGATCGATATAGGGAGTTGGATAATTGTCTTTTGGACACGCTCGATTAATATCCCTATAATCGATACATACTCTTATTGTTCCTTGTTTTTTAGTAACAGGAACAATATTCGATACCCAATTCGTTAAGGGAATTGGATAAATGAATCCTGCTCGAAGTAATTTTTCAACTTCAGTTTTTATAGCAGCAGCTTTTCTAGGATGTATTTGACGTAATCGTTGACGAACAGGTTTAGCATCCGGGTAAGTCTTAATCTCATGAACCATGATCGATGGATCAATTCCTGGCATTTCTTCATAAGACCAGGCAAACACGTCACGGAATTCTTGAAATAGGGCTTTATAAGTCTGAATTTTTTCGTCTGAACAGCAAGCACCTATATGAATGTTTTCAATTATTCCTGGTTTTACTGAAATGTCAAGTGGAACCGTTTTAGATATATTTTCCAAATTTAACTCAGAATCAGGATTTTGTAATGGATTCTGAGGTTCCTTGGCATATTCAGTTGTAAAAATTGAAGCGAAATCATTTTCAAAATGATCTAATTCAGGTAAGAATGAAGACCTGTGATGGAGATCTTCCCATGGTAAATCATCAACAGACAAATATTCACGAATTTGCTCATCTGAATGAACAGTTTCAGGAAATGTTGTTGCATCTGAACTAGAAATAGAAAGCGATTCCTCTTGGATCCCATTCATTGGATCGATTTTGGTTGAAGAGGGGTTGGAAAAAGACTGTACAGTCTGGTACGCAATTTCAAATGGACTCAAAGGCATCGCGCCATCAAATGAATCTATCTCGGATTCTGAAGGAATAATCCAAGGATCATCAAACATAACTGTGTCTGACGAAATCATATGAATAGTTGCAATAGAAGACGATACAGTAGGAGGAGGAAAGGAAAAAGTTCCTAGTAAACCAGAATCCTTAACCAAACCTACTCCAACATCCTTATAAGGGATAGCCGTTTTACCAACATGCTGGATTGTTTCTGTAGAGGCTGGGTCTGACGAAAAATAAGTTAACTGATCTATTGTCACAATCCTTCCTTGATATGGAAATTTAATAAGTCGAAAGACCGAAGAGACAACAACAGTCATAGCATATGACCAACTACGACCCAGTAGAAGGTTGTAATCTAGAGGGGCATCAACCACCTCCACATCTAGATTAACAATTTTCCCTTCAACCCCTATGGGTAAATCCCGCAAAATACCATAAGGTTGAAAACCTCGACCATCAAAAGCTTTTAGAATCGTCGGAGATTGGTTAAGTGTAGGAGAACCAAGAGATTTCCAACACTGAAGCGACATAATACACGTTGAAGCTCCCTCATCAATCACAGTCCGAAAAATAGGTCTGTTTTTGACTAACACTGGAATCTGGAAAGCCATTTGGTGAGGAAGACGCAGTGTACTAGTTTCTAAATCGAAGATTATAAGGTTAGAATCCTGAACATCAACAGCTCCTATGGCAGACAATAACAATTTACGTTGTGCTAGACACGATTGCAGCACTTCCAAAGTCGACATTGCTGAAGGAGAAACAGCTAAATCTTCAACAATGTTGTAATTCTGAGCAGCTCTCGCATGTGGATTGAAAGCTGATTTACGAAGAACACCTTTAGCAGGCGGTTTGATTATCAAGTCTGGATTTTGTTTCTCGATCTGTAGCGGACCGGAAACAGGAGGAGTTGTATTTGATGCGTTGGCATTAGAAGACTCTCCTTCTTTGCCATCAACGGGATTCTTAGAACCATAATCTTGTGATCGCGTCGCAACCCTTATATGAGACATCATCATAATAGGCTCTTCTAAAGTGGTCGAGGAAGAACCAATCATCTTACTATCTTGAACTGGAAAAGGATCCTTCAAGACAGCAGGTTGTTGCGATCCTTTAATGAGTTTCGTAACCTCCTCTCGATATGGGCATTCTTTCGTGAAGTGATCTTGTTCACAAATGAAGCAAGGATAGCGAGGTTTACGTTTCTCATCATTGGATTCTTCTCTATCTGTTTTCTCTTTCGAATTTTTCTTGTTTTTATTCCTCCCTTTCTTTTTACCACCGGATTTTGATTTTGCCGTAGATGTTTCAACGACATGAATATCGGCAGAAACTTCTTGAGAGGATTCTCCTTTCGGGGAATCAGGTAAAGTTATAATTGGAGAATAATTCTTTGAGGATTTCTTCTTACTTTTAGAACTAACTGTACCAATCATACCGTCAGCGGCATGAGACCCTGAAGGAGCAGCAGCTATTTGACCTTGTTTGGGTAAATCGGGAATTTTTTCATGTAAAGTACCTGACTGCGTATAGACGAGGTCAAGGTACTGAGCCTGAGCAATTACTTGCTCTTCAGTAACAACACCAGCCTTAGCTACATCTTCAGTGATCTTGGGCAGTAACGATTTCACAAACCATTCTGCCAAAATTTGATTCGGAATATAAACCTTCACCAAACATCGTCTACGTCGCCACTCATGAATATGATCAGAAATATACGTGGACGTAGATTGTTTTAGTGATGTTAATAATTCTGTGCCATTGTCGTATCTGACAGGCAACTGGAAATGAGTTAAGAAAGACGTTGCTAACTGACTGAAATTATGAAACGAGCCTCGTGGCAACTCAATGTACCATTTGGCTGCAAGACCTATGAGGGTTCTTTGGAAAAGACGTAAACGAATCGAATCATCAATAATCGAATTAGATGCACACCAAAGGTGATAAGTCATCACATGATTTGATGGATCCTCTCCTGACTTACCTTCAAATTTCGGTATGTCACTGGGCAACTTATGAGGCATTGACGGCCAGTTCTGATAATAAAAGATAGGATCATTTGTAAGGCGCGTCAAATCTGGTAAGTCCAAAGTAGCGATGAACGGTAACTGACGGTTAGGGTCACGAAAACCTTGAGAAGCCAAAGCAGATCCAGGAGGCGGATACCCAGGATAACTAGGAATCGGATTAGCATTGGGTATTGTATAACCTCCTGGATAACCAGGATGAGTCGAACCATACTGAGGTTGTTGATAAGTATAACCAGGGTATGGTTGATAGCTTGGATTCTGAACATAGGGACCGTATTGCGGCTGTCCTTGGTACGGTTGATAAGTAAACTGAGGTTGACTCGTAACAACTGTACTTGTACCGGATTGTCCTGAAGGCATCTGAACTGTAGTCTGAGTTGTAGGCCCTGACTGAGGTACAGAGACTTGAGGGATTTGCCCGGATATAGGGATAGCCGAACTCGGGGCTACAGACACTCCAGAAATAGGTGTAACAGGTTGAACAGACGTTGCAGCAGTTGCAGCAGTTTGGGGCGGAGTCTGAGGTGTACTAGGCCCAGCCTGCTGAACTGAACTAGGTGCAGGAGTTTGAATAGCTGGATGACCAGGTTGCTGAGTTGAACCAGAAACCAATGGCTGACCAGGTTGATAAGGTAACTGCACATTAGGCTGCAAAGGCTGTTGATATTGGGACGGATCCCACACCATCATTCCGGGGTACTGTCCCGTAGAAGGTTGAACGTAAGGACGAAAACCTGGTTGAACGTAGGGTTGATAATAAGGTAAAGTTCCGGCTCCTTGAACAGACGGTTGACCAGAAGGCTGTTGGTAACCTTGCATTGGGTACTGCCCTTGAGGTTGATAACCTTGAGGCACATACTGAAGTTGGGGTTGTTGAGGACCCTGAGGAGCATATTGAGTTTGGGGTTGACCTTGAGGAATGTACTGTCCTTGAGGTTGGTAACCCTGAGGTATGTACTGTCCTTGGGGTTGCCCCCAAAAATAATATGGATCCACAGGTTGTCCTGGGAAAAAGCTACCTTGAGGTTGTGCCCCGGGTGGTAACTGACTACCTTGAGGTTGCCCCCCAGGCGGTAATTGACTACCCTGAGGTTGCCCCCCAGGCGGTAACTGAGTTCCTTGAGGTTGACCCCTAGAAGGAAACTGACTGCCTTGAGCTTGAGGATTAGGAATGTTACCGGACATCATATAAACTTGCTCTGCGTTCGACGTTTCAATTTTAAGTCCACCAAGACCAGATGATAACACATTTTTGATAGGTTGAGGAGTTGCTCCTGAGAAAGTACCAGACAAAGACTGATACCCCGCGGGAACAGAAGGACCACCATGTAAAAAAGATTCAGGCGTTTGCGAAAACATGGATGACTCTCCAGCCATAATAGATGACGGATAATAACCTCTGGGTGTAGGATGAAATGGAACTCGAGGTGGATAAAAAGCAAGACCCGGATTCTCTAAAAAATCAGTTAAAGAGAGATACCAGGGATTAGTTCGAATGGGGTTGTAGAAAATAGATTCACGCTCCCTAAGATTTAACGATTGAGGGGAGTTGGGAAGAGATATGTCTTCGTCTGGATTAGTAAGTTCTTCTATAGAAATTAGTCCAGAAGGAAGATTTTCGGTAATGATATTTCTAACCCTTGGTGAACCTGGATCGCTAGAAGTTGGTGAGATAAATCCTGAAGATGTTTCTAACACAGAAGATTCAGTTTCAGGCTCAGAGATTTCAGGTTCGTCAGATAATTCTCCGGTAGGAGAAATATTTTCAGTGACTTCAGAAACTGAAATCGGTTCTTGAATATATTCTGTTGTAGGAATTTGATGATCAGGATGTATCACAATAGCAGAGCTTTCAGCTTCTGTTGATCTAAGTCTACGGCTACTGTGTGGTACCAGAGCTCGAAGCCCTTCAAGATGACCTGGTGTAAATTCAGGGGGTTTCTGTTGTATTCTCCGGGATTGTCTCGGCAATTCCGCCACGATGAAAAATTATCTAATCACACGCAAACAAAGAAAAATTTCAATGAAAAACACCTAAAGTTTCTAAGAAACAGACAATTGAATCACTCGCTTAAAAAATCTAAGAGTTCAAACCACACACAAACAAGTAACTTTCCGTACTAAAATCACTAGTTGGTGATGAAATCCAACTTAGTAGAATTTTAACACGAAAAGGGCGGTTGGAACAGTTACCCCGACAACCTGCTTAATGAAATAGACTGGCACAAGTTTCTTCACATAACCATCTCGAGTGAAGATAACCCCCCAGAGAGTCCAAGTGAGTCTAGTCGACGTCTGTTCCAGGTACAGTGGGATCTTCCCTCCACCGTCACATTAGGAAAGAATCCTAAAGATTATGGCCTCTAAGGTTACCAACTGAAACAAATATACCTGGGGGAACAGTCTACGATCCGACACACACGCAAGGGCAGAGTAACAAAGCTCAATCCCCTTGAAGGCTCCTTGAACAAAATCCAAGGTTTACCGACAAGTGACCCTTGGCTCCTCGACAATGGTCTATCCGAGGTTTACCATTTTTAATACGTGTATATCTTCTATCGTTCCCAATGAGGAAGGATTGATTACCCCACTGGTTCAGATATGATCTCGTGCTTAACTCCTTTAAGAGGAGCTTCCCAGAGCATACATGCAACAACTGGAATTCTTCCTACCGCAAGATAAATCTAATTGTTTGTTTTATCTATCTTGGAGAGTTAATTACTCCCTACTCCAAGATACTAGCCTAAGCTATGTTGGTGATGAGAGCCCTAGAAATAAAAAGATTACTAGATGAATTTTATTTAAGCGTTACTTTTAAGAGCTGTTTCTTAAGTCAATGAGCGCGGAAATGAAACTTTGTATGATGTGAAGACTCGACTTCCAAAAACACTAAAATGCACCTATGATGATATTCAATTCTTTTTTCTTTCAATGAATTTTCTATCTAAAGAAGAGTTAGAGAATGCAACTTTCAAATTCCTTCTTCAAACATGAAAACTAATTGAAAGAAACATTTTGAACTAGTCCCTACTCCAAGATACTAGCCTAAGCTATGTCGGTGATGAGAGCCCTAGAAATAAAAAGATTACTAGATGAATTTTATTTAAGCGTTACTTTTAAGAGCTGTTTCTTAAGTCAATGGGTGCGGAAATGAAACTTTGTATGATGTGAAGACTCGACTTCCAAAAAACACTAAAATGCACCTATGATGATATTCAATTCTTTCTTCTTTCAATGAACTTTCTATCTAAAGAAGAGTTAGAGAATGCAACCTTTAAATTTCTTCTTCAAACATGAAAACTAATTGAAAGAAACTATTTTGTCTTTTCAATAAACTATCAAAGCTCACAATAAAACTCTTTTTCTTTCCCAAATAAGAAGCTACAAACAATTCTTTTTCGAAAGAAATCTACAAAAACTAAAACTATTCAAAACTATGAAAATTAATCTTGAAAACTAATAAAAATTGAGTAAAAGCTTTTAGAGTTTTTTTTATGAATGTTTCTCTTAGTTATTCAGCAAACTAAGAATCTATTCGTTCAGATAACAAACAGATCAAAAAACACTCAAAATATGTTTTTCAAAACACTCAAATAATAAATGAAATTCACAACTTTGAAGCAAGTTCTTTCGAAGATTTGCAAAGAAATCAAAGGCTTAATTTCTCAATCTAGGATGTTTTCACAACAAGGTCAGATTCAAAAGAAAAAAAGAGATCTATGTGATCTGAGATACTGCAAATTGTCAAAAGTTCGAATCACCACAAAGACCAAGCAAGAAAAACAATCCAATTGGCAAAAACTTCTAGAAAATCATTCAAAACACTAACACTGTTGAAGTTCATAAACAATGAATTCTTGATAGACACAATAACCAGTCTGGGCAAAAACCAGAGATCTAAAAATTAACCAGAAACAGAAACCTAGAAATTTTCAAAATTTTTACAGGGTCCGCATGTAAGCAATGTTTACAGGTGCGGTCCCGCACTGTATTCTATAAAGAACGTGCGAAACTGCCCGCACTGTCACAGTTATGCAGAGTGCGGTCCTAGCAAAAATTATAGAAAAAACTCAAACACTTCTAAACTTTCAAAAACAGAAAAAATTTAAAGTACCCAGACAGATGTGAATCAATCAAAAACGTTTTCTCAAGTCAAAAATCAAAGATAACCAAGAACAAACAAGTTCTTCCCCAGTATGGTCGCCATTTTGTTGTGTAGATTAATCCGTCTTGCGGACAAGACCGATCTCTCTAGTACAAAAGGTAACTAGCAACAAACAACCAATTATACTAATCTCTCTCTAAGCATATAAGATTTATAAAAACACTATACGGGTGTAAAAGCCTACCTTATGTCCAACGCTTGCTTGCTTACTTGATTTTGTTGAAGTCCTTCCCGTGCACTGAAAGAACGTTCCTTATATATCTGCAATCACAAACAAGCAAAAAGATTAAGCAGCACCTGTATAGACATTGTCATAAATCATACTTATCATAATGATCAAGGAATTTATGAAATAAACCACAAATTGACAGTTTAATGAGAGAAATGACTATATTTGTATTAACTTTAAAGATAGAAAACCTTTACAACCTATGCCTTGATGTTGTGCAGGTCCTCCCGGGGTCCGAAGCAGGAATATCCTCTACTTTGACAAGCATTGCACTCTTTGAACTAAGACAAATGGAGATGAGTGATTTAACCTCACAGAAAGTCTTAGTTAACTAAGTCTGAATCTCAACAGCATTTAACTTCAAATCTCATAAGCTTGAACTCCCTTTGAGGCTACACAAGGCCTCTTTTTATAATGGAAGAGAGGAGGTTTCTTGTTCCAAATATGAAGGGATAGAATCCTCCTTCAAAGGGATAAGCTCCTTACATCAAGGGGTTAGCTCCATCAAGTGAGGGATGCATGAACCTCTTCAAAGCGTATCCATTCCCGAAAATTCCCATCTAGAATCTTCTAGAATTCACCTGGAATTCAATTTTTATCTTCATTTTCTCGCCTTTTTATGTTTTACAGAGGTCTGCACCCATTACACAAAGAACGTGCGGTATGGTTCCGCAGGCAGGCTGAGATTTAGGTGCGGGACCGCAAGGAATGCATAGAGAAAGTGCGATACCAATTCTTAGGGGTTTTTAGGGATTTTTCTCTGATTTTGAAGCTTGATATGAGGAGCTGGTATATTGGACTTGCAAAAGGAGGAAGTATGAGTAATAATGAGCTCATACAGTCAGCAGAATGTCAAGGTGACAGTTTTCAGTGTAACAAAACCCCGTCCTAGTGCCTCTAGTTGAAAAAGAAATAAAGAAGATGTATGATTTTGGAATCATAGTCCCTCTTAGTTACTCAGAATGAGTTTTGAACCTTGTGTTGGTAGGAAAGAAAACATGGGAGATTAGGCTATGCATAGACTTTAGAAAATTAAACAAAGCCTCCCTGAAAGACAACTACCTTTTACCTAAGATGGATCATATACTGCAAAGGGTGGTAGGTTCTAAAAGAATATCATTGCTTAATGGATTTTCAGGGTATAATAAGGTACTAGTACTCCCAAGTGCTAAGCATAAAACCGCTTTCACTACACCTTAGGGCACCTTCATGTATTTCAAAATTTTTTTTGGGTTAATGAATGCGGGGGGCACTTTCCAAAGAGCCATGGACATTGCTTTTTCCGAGGACATAGGTTACTTCATTATGATATACCTTGATGACATCATTGTCTATTCTAAAACTGATGAAGATCACCTAGTTCACCTAAGAAAGGTCTTTGAATGAGACAAGGTGTTGAAGTGGGATTCAAGGAGAGAGGACAAAGGCAAGCATGGAAAGTTTGAAAATCTATGGAAGGTTCCATACATCATGCATTCAGTTAGAGGTAACAATGCATTATTTTTACAAGTGTTGGATGGAACAGAGTTATTTGGAGGTCATGTCAATGGCAGGATTCTCAAGCACTAGTTTTGTTGAAATTCCTAGTTTGAAGCTTTCATTCATTGTACATAACATTTCTTGATGAAAGATTAGAAAAATGAAAACACAAAAACAGAGAAAAGAAGAAAAAGAGGGCAGGAAAAAAAGGAGAGGTACAACCCCATACTAAAAACGGGTATTGCTGAAAGTGTGCAAGCCTGAATGCCACTACTGTTGAGAAAAGAAAGTCTTGTTGAGTCATCTAGCCTAATCATGATTGAACATATTTTGAATTTCTACTGATAGGTTAGTGAAAGAAGACTTGTCAAACCATCTAAGATTAACTTGTCAATAGGTTAGATTAGGAAAAGACGTTGATTCCCAAAGCTTAAATCTGAACCAAAGAGAAATGAGAGGGATGCATAAAAATCTCCAAATTATTATCCCTCATTTTTTCTAGTTTTCTTGTACAAAAATAAAGTATGTTTGCATCTTGTCCAAAATTCCACAACCCATGACAAATCTGATTGCTTAAACTTGGTTTGATCATGTTTTAAATTTCATGTTAGTAGGTTAGAGAATGAAAATCTGTCAAACAGCTTAACCTTGACAAAAAAGTAGAGTAAGTAGAGAATAAGAGAGTTCATTAGCCTAATCTGAACTTTTGGATGACATAAGGGTACAAATAGATAGTTTTTTATGCTTTCAAAAGAAAACAATGTCAAGGGTTTTCCAATCCAAGTGCACAAAAAAGAAGAAAAAATGTTAGGCAAAATAAGATGGGTAGGTAGAATTGATATTGAAGCAATCATGTCTTTTCAGATTTTATGAGATCATAGCTTCAAGAGAACATCAACAAATGAAGGAAGAGGGATCTGCCAAGTAAAAGTAAGGTATTGATCTTCAAAACTCAGAAATATGAACTATGAGGTTCTTGACACCTCCTGAAAAGGAGCTGCCTTCCCAAAGTGGAGCCACTGTTAGTCATCATTATTTTTCACTACTGGTAGATGACTATAGATTGGTTCTAGATTTCTAAAAACAACATTATTTGAACATTGTGATTTTAGAAATCTCACTGCCTTCATTATCATTATAGAAAAATTTTCACTATTCTATCAACCTTGCCATTTCATGGTCACCCTGCCACTCCTAAAAGACTCCTTAATGGCTTGTGCCTCTCATCTCCATCCTTCTTTCCTACCTATGACCTCATTACTCTGTTTTTCCCTTTCCCATAACTCCACTTTCCATCTAGGGTTACCTATAGCCTAACTCATTCCCATGATCCCCAAGTTCCTCAAGCATTGATGGTCTCAAACCTATCTCTGTAGGCTCTTTAGATAAATCAAGTATATTGGATTTTGGATCTTCAATACAACACTTTGAAAAATAATCTGTTTTTCACTTGAAGCCTCCAAGCCAATTTTCAGTCAAAGATCATGGTCAAAGGACCCTCCCACTAGGTCATTAGGGTTTCACAGGTTTTAAAGTCATAATTATGTTCCAAACACTGTTTTTCATTTGTTGGAAGTTGTCTCAGATGTAATAGAAGGCCAGCACCAACACATGGTTATTCAAGGAAGACCTGAAAGTTTCCAAAGAAGTCTACCCTATAAGCTCAAAGTCTGCAAGAGGTAAATGTTAAGATTTTAACACTTCTGTAGGAATGTTAAGAGGTCCATCAGTAGAAGGAATTGATAAGGTAGATGGTCTACTCCTAAGTCAAGACAACTCATAGTAGAAGAAAGGGAAACAAGTTGGTCTTAAGGAGAACTATGGTTTTTGAGCTTAATGGTCCAGGTGAGTGCCAAACAAGGATCAAATGGCAGAAATGGCATGGAGAATGTGCACAAGGCCAAGCATGCTGAAATTCTCTCAGAAAAGATTGATGAAAAAGGGAAAAGGTGAGGTGAACTGGACATAAATTAATGGACTTTAAAGGGCTATAAAGAACTTATAAGACAACAATGATGATTGTCTTAAAACACTCCAAACATCTAAGGTTTTTGTAAAATAGCTATAGAAGGTGAAATAATGAGTTGAAATCCATGATGACAACAAAGGAAGGATTGTGAAGGTGTTGCTGTGTGCAGCCATCCCAAAGTTTTCCAAGGTGAATGTGTCATTGCCTCAAAGAGCAAAGGTATAAAGACTATTAGTAAGAGAGGTAAGTTCAAGGTTTTTAGTCACCCGCCAAGGAAAAGATGATTTGAGATCCAAATGTAGGAACAAAAGGGGTGTTGAATATGTTGCTATTGTTTAAAGCATCCTAAGGCTGTCAAAAGTGAATTTATCATGCTTCAAGGAGTAATAGAAAGCCAAGTCAGTGTTTCAAGGCACCTTCAAATCAGAAGTGGCCAAAGAAGGTAAAAATCATGGTTTGAATTCCCTGGTGTAGACAACCGAGAGTTTTGAAGGTGTTACTTTGTGTTTGAAACCCAAAGGGAAAAAACGAACATGTCAACTCTCAAGGAGCAAAAGGAAGAGCCACTTAAATGTTTTCATGTCACCTACCAAGTAAAAGTGTTAAAGGACATCAATGAGCCAAGAAGAGTCAACTTTATCACTCAAGAAACCCTGCAGAGAAAAGGTGTAAAGAACATCAGTGAAAATGAGTAAAAAGAAGAGTGGACTTCATGATCTAAGTCACTTACAAAGAAAAAAGGCTAGAGAGTTAGTGAGAAAGGAAAAAAGTGAAAAAGACTTAAGACATTAGGAAATGGGTTTGCAAATATTAAATTTAAATCCCAAGCCTATAAAAGGTCATTTTGTTTTTCATATGACTCATTATTCACTAGCAAAATGTTGGAAGTGTTTAGGAGTGAAAAATTTGGGAGTTTCAAGTCAAATTTGGACAAGTCTTTGTGGTGCTACATCCTTAGGTCGGCGCTGCGCGCCTAGATTCGGGCACTGCGCCCTTGCCGAAAAAATCCCATACAAATTACATAGGCGCTGCATGCCTGAGAGGTGGCATTGCGCGCCTGGCAAAGCATTGCGCTCTTGCCCGACAGGCCAGGTAAAGAAGACCTTGGTGCTGTGCGCTTGGCATAGGCACTGCGCCCTTGACGAGGAGGGCTTCCTACACCCTGCAAACACTTAGACCACCTCAAAACCCTGTTCAAGTCTCCTCCAAGGTATTCTGAGCACATAAAGAGGTAAGTGGATGCCCTAACTTCATCTCCAAGCATTTTTATGGTTTAATTGGAAGAAATTAAAACCCTAAAAGGCAACCCTAAGACTTAAGCTTGCAAATCACTGTTTTTCATTTCTTCACCTACCTATAGAGATTATCAGTTAAGAAAAGGGTGAATTAAGGTGCTTAGATTGATTTAGGGGTTTTTCATTTATCCAAGATGGTCATGACACTCATTTATTCACCCCTCCCACTTGCAAAAAATTTCCATTTCATCACCATTTTTTCATTCCATTTCCATTTACACTCTTAGGTTGGCAAAATAGAGTATAAGCATGTCAGCAGAAGGTTATCATTAAGTGGTCAGCCTATCCCTAATTCTCACATATTTACACCCTCACTCATTCATATCATTCACAATCAGACTACCTTTCCATTTCCCTCCTTCATATCAGTTTCACATCAAGTGCTAGGGTTCCAAAGGCAGAGTGGTCAAAATGTCAGAAAGAGAGGACAGTGGTAGTGGAGGAGAAGGAAAAATGCCAAGGAGGCAGGGGCACAAAGGTGGAAATATCAACAGGTTTGAACCACTCAACACAATAGAGCTAATGGCATCTCCCTTAACTATTTCCTGCTTCCAACATGTAGGATGATTTTATTTTGTTGAGAAGGTATAGTAGGTGAAAAACCACCCTGAGCTAACTAGGCTATTCATCATTAACTTTCATGACAAACAAGTTAACCTTGCAGAGGTCAATTTTGAGCTATCTACAGATGTTATTGCCAATGCCACATGCATACCTAGTGTAGGGGAGAAATGGTTCAAGCAGGCCAATCTTGACATTAGCTACTATGAGGCATATTGAAAACCTAGGTAAAAAGACCACAATAAATCCATTTTTCCTTTCTCTCACTTTTTTGATAGATATGCACCTATGATGAGAATGATTATGAAGTATTTTACATGTGAGGGAAGGTTCTCTCGGCTTTACTCCTATCACATTTGGCTACTTATGCACTTTACTAGGGTGAGGATGCTACACCTACCCTATTACCTCTACAGAAGCATTGACAAAATGTCCTATATTGTACAAAAGAGAGACTATCCTCAGCAGATGCAAAGCCTCTTTCACCACTCTCTTATTAAAATGGTTGTTATGCATCAATTGCAGCAGAAGGGCATTCCATGGGAGGCTTTCATTGCCCATGAGGTGTTCACCAATTCACAAGGCCAACAACAACAAGATGTACCTTCATCTTCTCAGCCTCCCATTCCTCCTTCACCATCACACCCCACTACACATCTATCACCATCTACTCACATTCCCTCACCTCATGATGACTCTTCCACCTCATCATCCACTCACATTCCTTCACCTAAGGATAATGATCCTCCTTCACCACCATTTCAAAATACCTCACCATCATCTCATGGCACTAGTGCATCAAAAAGTGAAGAAAATGGTGAGGCAAGTGGCAGTGAGGGAAAGAGCAATAAAGAATAAATAAAAGGAGAGGATATCAGTGAAGAAGATACCAATTAGGGAGATGAACATGAAGAATCAAATAGTGAGGGTAGTGAGGCTAATGTCAGTGAAGAAGAAAGCAGCATAGAGAAGAGAAATGATGACAGTAAGGGGGATGTCAGTGATAAAACAGAGAGCAATGAGGCAGAGATCAGCAGTGATGATGTTGGCAGTGATAAAGCAGATAGTAGCAACGATGATGGAAATAGGTTAGAAAGCCAAGATATTAGTGAGGCAAATGTAAATGAAGAAGATGCCAATGAGTCTGAAAATAGTGGGGCACATAGCAGTGGTGATAAGAGCAATGAAGAGAACAGTGAAGCTCATAGAAATAAGGAAAACAACAGTTAGGATAAGGAAAATGAGGTTGATGTCAATGAGGCAAATATCAGTGAGGTAGAAGAAGGCAGTGAAGAAGGAACCAATGAAGAAGAAAGCAATGAAGAAGGCAGTGAGGATGTTGAAAGTGGCTCAAAGAGCCTTAATGGCATTGATGACAGCAGAGCACATGACAATGAGACTGAAGACACTAAAATGGTGGACATTGAGCCCTTTTCTTTGACCTACCAAAGGGGAAATAGGGATATTTTTGCTGCCCTCAAGAGGTAAGGGGCCATGCCTTCTACATCAACTAAGAAGCTTGACAAAGGCAAAGAAAAGGTCATTGATGAAGAAGAAGAAGAAAAAAATGAGACTGAACAAGAATTCCAACTTATTCATGTTGACAGTGATGATGAAAATGAGTAAAGGATCACAAGCATGTTGCTCAAAAGCAAAGATGCCCAAATTAAAGATTTTCAAACCAAACTAGGTAGGGCTAGGAATGTGATTCACTATTTTGAGGTTGAAACCAAGAAAATGGAGGCACATAAGGGTATCTATGAGATCAAAGCTATCAAAGCTCAGAAAGAGGCTGCAAAGACAAAGGCAAAGCTAGAAGAGGTCTTGGGCACTCCTGATGACACTGAAGAAGAGGAAGAGTAGCTTCCTAGGAAGAGGCCAAGGACAATTGGCTTGAAGAAAGCCTTCGCCAAGGAGAAGGAGCAAGAGACAGCATTGGAAAATCATATCACTCCAAGTGAGCTACTTGCCATGGAAATATAATATGATCGAGAACCTTTTCTAGAGAGGGCAAACATACACTTGGAGGGTCAGTTGGAAAAGACCAAGAGGGACCTTGACCTCCAAAAGAAGATGGCAAGGAATTATGCCTTAAGAAATAAGATTGCAAGGGCCAAGCTCAAAAGAGCCCTTAAAAAGATTCAATCCCTAAAGGAGGCTAAAGACAAATAAAACCTTGACATCCTTGATGATGCATCCCTACAGGCATCCCAAACATAATTAGCAAGGCAAATTCAAAATTTGGCATCTTTTTGTAAAATTTTGTTTTCGACTGTTTTGAAGTGGCACTGTGCTTTTTTTTGGGGCATCCAATGGAGTAATGAATTACATTTTCATGTTCATCTTGTCAAGGAAATCACTCACAGAGAATTTCAGCTCATTTGGAGAAAAACAGGTCCTCCAAAAGTGCCAAAAACACCCAAACAATCACCTTTCTGCCCTATTTTCAGAGCTGGCGCTGCGCCCTGACTAGTCTTGGGAGAATGCGATTTTGGGCAAGAAAGTGGACACCAAATGGAAAAATAAAGGTAGATTTTGAAACTATATAGGACTTGCTTTCCATTGAGCTATCATGGGGCTCATTTGAACACCTGGAAGGCCTCCAAATATTGGTTACAAAACAGGCAATTTTTCCGAGTGTTGGCGTTGTGCCCTTGAACCTTAGTGTTGTGCCCTTGCAAAAAAGTCAACAAAACACACTTGGAGATATTTTGGAATTTATTGAGGAGCCTCAAAGTCAGTTTTTTTCTAAAGTTGGTTGAGGAGTTATTTTTTCATTTAATGAATTAGGATATTTGTGCTTTGGGCCTTGCATGGTCTCATAGGACAAAAATGACATTTATGAGTAATTAATGGTTTCTAAAACCCCATATAGGGTTTTGGTCCTCTTTTCAAGTTAAATATTGCATTGAGGCCTCATTTTACATGTTGGTTGGTTGCTGAGCTCAATATGATATAGACTTTGAGTTTTTTGAAGAAATTGGCTTTGGTGTGTTGTGATGGCTTTGGATTGAGCATCAATGGATCAAGCACATTCCTAGGATTCATGAGCTTTCTTAGATGGTGATGTTGTTCCACTCTTGTATTTGTTTACTTCATTTTTCATTATTTTCATGGTTTCTTTGATCATAGGACATAAATTTTAGAGTAGGATGTGCTTTCTTGGCACTCTACTTCTATCTGCATCCTCTATCTCTATGTTTTCTTCCTTGAAGTTTAATTAAAAAATCCTTGAATTCTCTTTAGTTTCACTAAAATTTTATGTTAAAAGTTATATTTGTTTTAAAGTAATGTTTAGAGAATTCTTAACTCCTCTCTAGGATTACTTGTTTGTTGTTTTAAGGTCTGTTTAGCAAAAGTATAGTTAAAGAATCGTTTATTGCTCTTCAGTTTTGCTATGCTATCATCCTGAAAGATTTTCTTGTTCCTAGTATGTTGAAGGATCCTTAATTTCCCTTTGAACCGACTGCATTCATAACTTCATGTTCATTTCACACTCACTAAACCTACTTAGATCCATTTGGCCTCGTTAACTTTCCCTATGAAACACCCTAGACCTATTATTGTACTTTTCAAGACCTTTGCAGACTCCATAGCCCAATGGATTGATTTTCTCTTGCTCTACCTATTCTTCTTGACAATGTATCCAACCAAACAAACAAACAAACAAACCCTATTCCTATAACTAGCCTAAAATCAAAACCCTAAAATAAACTAAGTCACATTCTTTACACAAACATAGAGAGAGCCCTCTCTGAGTCCAGGAGGGCTAGGTCCTAGGACTCCAAAGACTGGTTTGATGTTACCCTTGTACATTTGGTCTTGACAATCTGACAAATTATGGACATAATGATGACTCCACTGGAGACCCTAAGTCAGTAACATCCTAAGTACTCCTTAAAACCTTAGAAAACCCATGTCAATAGTATCATATGACTCGCCACCTAACATAATGGTGATCATGGTGGGACCCTGAGTAAGTAACAACCTAAATATTCCTTAAGAACTCTCAAACCCCTGTCAAACTTAGAAAACCAATTGTTAGCCAAGAGTAGTATCTAATTGATTCACCATATTACAAGCAAAATGATGACTCAAATAGAGAACACCCATTGAAAATCTTAGTGTTACATAAAGAAACTCAGAAAACCCAAAACATCTCTAGATTGGTTTTTAAATTGTTTATGGTGGAAAACAAGCAAACCGAGAAAGCAGTAAGTGTCATCCACCTGGTGACTCCACTAGCCTCTAGTAGGCCTACTAAATCCACTAGTTCTCACAGACTACTCTAGGATTGTGTCAATCATTCCTAGTATTTTAAAGCCTAGTCACACACTATGCGAGTTCAGTAATTATTAAGAGAGGTTCGTATTTTCAAAAACAGTCATAAAATTTCAGCCTCTCTGGTGATTGGGTCTAAAATCTGGCTTCACGAAGGATTTACACCAGATCTCACCCTGACCCAAACCCTCCTACCATAGTTGATGACCCAAAAAATATCTTGTGGAAAACTTCTAGGAATGAAGATTAAACTACTGTTAGGACCATTCAAAAAGCAAGTTTTGTCCCTAAAAACCTCACAGCCTTGCAAGATCCCCAATTTGACTTACACCATTGAAGAAACCTCTTTAGAAATAAGTCTCAAAGTGGGATAGACCAGACATACCTTGAGCCCATAAATTTGCAACAAAGTCATAGTAGAGAAGCCTCTCCTTCCACTCCTCTTGATTTTCAGCTTCTCCAAAACTTTGGCTCCTTTCATTCCAAATCTGCTCAATCTCAGCTTGATGGTCCAAGTACATCTGCCACCCCCATTCACACACCCACTATGCAAACCACTCCATTTCATCCTCCACCTCCTCTCACAAACCCTCCTTGGGTTCCTTTACCTCCAATCATGGCAGCATTGTTTTCCGCATTGTTACTGCCCAAACCTTTACTTCCTATGCCTCAAGACTACCAATCTAAAATCCCTCACTTTACTGGAGATGACTGTACAACTGCCCAACAACATGTAGACAAATTGAATGATTCTTTTGATTACCAAGAAATTGAAGAGGAGACCATAAATATGAGAATGTTTTCCCAAAGTCTAGGAGGAGAAGCAAAGAAATGGTTCAAAAACTTAACTCCTAATAGCATACATGACCTCCCTTCCCTTTCTCAAACATTGATAAAAAAGTGGGAGATTAAGAAAAATTCTCTTCAAATCCTCTTAGAGTATAATAACCTTAAGAGAAATGTTGGGGAAAGTGTCCAAGAATACTGTACTAGGTTCAATAGTGTATACAATGCACTCTCACCTCACATGAAACACCCACAAGTCCTAGACTTAGTAAAATTTCCAGAGGGCTTTGATCCAGACATGGCCTACCAATTGAGAGAAAGAGATCCCCTAACCTTAGAAGACATGCAAAGGGGATATGTGAGTGTAGAATCCAATCTAATTAAGAAGAGGGCTAGGATAAGGACAGAAAAAAAGTTACATACAAAGAGGAAACTATGGCCTCCACATCTGATGCTAAAATTGATAGCCTAGTTAGGACAATGGAAAGGATGATGGAGAGAATCAATTTGAATGAGAGAGCACACCCTAGGGAAAAACAAGAAAATCCCCAAAACATAAATAGAAACCAAAAATTCAGAAGAGACCCTCCTCAAAATAGGCAAAGAGACAATGACCAGCAAATCAAGCCTCCTTTCCAAGACAACTATGTAGATGAAGAGGAAAGAGAGACTGAAGAGCCGGAAGAAAACCATGTAAATCTGATAGTTTCTAATAATGAGGGTGATGTTTTCCTCACATAAGAGGAACAAGATGTATTTTCCTCAAACCATGTTGATAGAACATATGAGTATTCTGAAGAGTACAAATTAGGATTTGAAAATTCTATCATGGAGGTTCATAGGCAGTATGACCTCCGGAGTAAGAAAACCCAAGATGCCTGTAATAAAAATAAACTAGAAACTGTTGTTAAGAAAACCCGTGAAAACATCCTTAAAAAGATAGCAGAAAACACCAACATGATGGCTAAGACTCCTAATCAAAACAAAGACAAAACCAACCAATCAAATGGTGACCAAAGCTGCGCTAGTGCATCATCTAGTGGCCCTGGAAAAACTGCTCTAACTAACATTCCTAATAAAAATCAGAAAACCAAAGTAGTTGAAAAGAATATGTGTTATAAAAATTATGTAAATATGCCAAAAACACTAGCACCTTTCAGTTTTGAGAGTGATATTGCGAAGATAAAAATAGCCATACCCCTCACTGAATTGGTGACTCAAGATGTATATTGGTCCCAAGTTTTGAAAGCTTTGAACGTAGGGAATGACACTGACACTCTGAATCTAACTGTTGACAAGCCAGAGCTGTTGTTTGGACTTGAGGTAGTGGGAAAATATCAAGAAGGAGGTGTCCCTCCATTCTATGTTAGTTTGAACATTCATGACAAAATCTTGCACAATGCTATGCTAGACTTCGGTGCCTCACATAATCTCATGCCAAAGGTATTGATGGAGAGATTAGGCCTTTAAATAACCAAACCTTACAAAGACTTATACTCTTTCTATTCGAGTAGAGTTAAATGTTTAGGCCTAATCAAGGATCTGTGTGTCAATCTGGCACAAATCCCAGCTAAAAGCCTCGTTATGGACATTGTAGTGGCTGACATTCCCCTAAAGTATGGCATGCTTTTATCTAGATCATGGGGAGCCAAACTCCAAGGAAACCTCCAAATGGACATGACATACGCTACCATTCCAGTCTTTAACCAAACAAGAATATTTTACAGAGAATCTCGTATGAAATACATGGTAAGCAGCCAAGATAGGCAAAACAAAACCCCTCTCTATTCTATCCATTCACACCTTGACTCATTTATCTTGTACAATGAAGATGACATTAATGAACAAGTAAATGAAAATTAGAAAGAGCTAGGCCTACCAGAACAGTCAAACCAAACACAAAATGAAGAACATGATAGCCAAAACTCTAGCAGCCCTGAACAACAACATAATGGCGAATCTGAACTTGAAACACTTTGGAACATGAGATTTGATGGCTCTTGTGGCAAAGTTGGTTCAAGAGCGGGTGTTTGAATACACAACACCGATGAAGGTCACTCCCACAAACTAGATTTTCAGTGTTCAAACAATATTGCTGAGTATGAATCTCTCCTCGTAGGATTACACTTGTTGAAAAACATAGGAGCCAAGAAGATTTCTGTTCTAGGAGATTCCGAGCTAATAATTAGGCGAATCAAAGGAGAATATTCAACCAACAATCCTAGACTAAGAGAATATAGGAATGCTGCCTTATACATCCTGAATACATTTGAGAAATATGAACTTACCTCCATACCAAGAGCTCAAAACAACCTTGCCAATGAACTAGCTTTTGCTGCCAACACTTGCCAAATACCTCATGCCAATGAACAATACACGGTAAAAGTAAAAAACAGACCTACAGTACCTGACAACATAGATTATTGACAAGTGTTTGAAGGTGAAAAAAAAATTGAGGACTTTCTGCAATCTAAGAATGAATTTAAAGTGCCAAAACTAAGCTTAGATCATGAACAAGACTGCCATAATGAAGAGAAAACACACAAAATAGAGCTGCCTTGTATTGCTGATATAAATCTGCCAGGACACCTTCTTGAGGCAGAATTGCTTGAAGATTTAGATCAAAAAGACCTTGAGGTATTGCAATGCAAAGATAACTCATTTCCAAGGGGTCTTGCCCCATTAGAAGAGCTATTTGATTTCAATGATGTTGCTAGGAAGCCAAAAATGGAATCTACCGATACTGATGTAGAAGAATGCAAAATAAGAAGTGTAGGAGAACCCAAAATGATAAAGTTTTCCAAAACTCTGCCACCTCCCATAAAATAGAAATATATTGAGCTGCTCAAAGAATTTAAAGATGTGTTTGCATGGGGTTATGAGGACATGAAGTCCTATGACAAAAAAATTATTCAACATAAGATTCCTCTCAAGGAAAACTAGAAACCATTCAAGAAGAAATTGAGAAGTATAAACCCCATCCTAGTGCCTCTAGTTGAAAAATAAATAAAGAGGATGTATGATGCTAGAATCATAGTCCCTCTTAGTTACTCAGAATGGGTTTCGAACCTTGTGTCGGTAAGAAAGAAAACATGGGAGATTAGGCTATGCATAGACTTTAGAAACTTAAACAAAGCCTCCCTGAAAGACAACTACCCTTTACCTAAGATGGATCATATACTGCAAAGGGTGGTAGGTTCTAAAAGAATATCATTGCTTGATGGCTTTTCAGGGTATAATAAGGTACTAGTACTCCCAAGTGATTAGCACAAAACCGCTTTCACTACACCTTAGGGCACTTTCATGTATTTCAAAATGCCTTTTAGGTTAATGAATGCAGGGGCCACTTTCCAAAGAGCCATGGAAATTGCTTTTTCTGACAACATAGGTTAGTTCATTATGATATACCTTGATGACATCATTGTCTATTCCAAAATTGATGAAGAACACCTAGTTCACCTAAGAAAGGTCTTTGAAAGAGACAAGGTGTTGAAGTGGGATTCAAGGAGAGAGGACAAAGGCAAGCATGGCAAGTTTGAAAATCTATGGAAGGGTCCATACATCATCCATTTAGTTAGAGGTAACAATGCATTATTTTTAGAAGAGCTGGATGGAACAGAGTTATTTCAAGGTCATTTCAATGGTAGGGTGCTCAAGCACTATTTTTGTTGAAATTCCTAGTTTGAAGCTTTCATTCATTGTACATAACATTCCTATATGAAATATCAGAAAAATGAAAACACAAAAACAGAGAAAATAAGAAAAATAGGGTAGGAAAAAAAGAAGAGGTATATCCCCATGCCAAAAAAGAGTATTGATGAAAGTGTGCAACCGTAAATTGTTGATCAGTGGTTGTCATTGATGTCAACCCAAGCAGCACCAGGGGCTAACCCAATATTGCATGGGAATTTTGACCTACCAAATAAATATATTCTGGGTCAATAATGATTTTTATGGTTTCTACTTTTCGAGATGTTTCCATTGATATATGGCACGCCACGTAATTCTTCACAGTTTGAGAGATATTCATGTTTGAAGTTTATACCCCCAGTTAGTGGGCTAAAACCCCATAGGGTTGTGGCATGGGTCATTGAAAAGTAATAATTAATATTTTTTAAGCTCCTAAAATCCCTCCCATGTTCACTTGCTGAAGCCCCTCTCAACCTAAGCATTTATATAAATTGTGATCCTCATTTCCTCCTTATGTAAGGGATTTCGCCATCTGAAACAGGTCATCGTGGAATTTTCACTCTAACTTTTTTTCTACGAAGGCTTAGAAGCTGAAATTTTTATAACTTGAAGCTGGAATCTTGAGGAAGCTGCTGTGAAAATTTCAAATTAGGGTGTGCAATAGTTTCAGAGATATGATCTGTGGAAGTCAGTGTTTTTGAAGGCTCCTAAAATTCATCTCAAAGAAGTGACCTTGGGAAAATAGTCATAATTCTCTCTCTGAGTATCGGATTGGAATTCCATAAAAAGTGAAAGATAGTACACAGAATTTGGTTTTCGCTCTATCAATTTCACAACCGAATGAAGAAATAGTGACACGTGGCATGCCGTAAAAGTTCACTCTGCTGAAAAAGTCCATAATTAGGGCATTGTGAGAGATTGGGTATAACTCTCTCTTGAAGAATACAAATTGGGTCAGACCTATGGCATGGGAAAGACAACTTGAGGAATACTACAAGACCGAAAATCGAATATTGGGGATCTGAAATTATAGAGATACACCAGATTCAATATTGAGCTCCTAGAAGGAAAAGAAAAAGCTAGATCATGTGTTGTCAAGGGCTACAAAGGACCAGATGTTATAGGGAAGAAAAGAAAAGCAAGGTGTAGCAGAGGGTAGCATGACAGGAGCAACAACCAAGGTGCATAATAGCAGCAAGAATTTCATCACTCGAAGTCTTCAAGTAGGCAGCACTGCATACAATCATTGTACTAAGTCATTGTAAATACATTATTGTACAAACTGTACTAGTGTCTATCTGCCAAGAGTTGAAGAGGCAGTGTCGGGTGGTCTAGGATCATCATTAGGTGGTTGTGTCATAGTTGGGGTTATGCTCTAGTGTGTCTTCTTCTTCTACATCATTCTATATCATTGTAAAGTGGACCATTTTCCCTGGTACGGGAGTCCATTCTTCTTTTATTCTTCTATAGGGTGGTAGGGTGGTGCTAGGGTGAGTTGTAGCTCACTGGGTGTTGGGGCATCCATTCAGTTGAATACTGAAGAATCTCAGTATTGGAGCCGTCCATCTAGTGGGAGCTGGAGAATAATTATTTTCTAGATTCTAGGAAGTTGGAGCTTTATTTTCAATTGGAGTTGAATATTAAAGAATTATTAGAAAAGCATTAGGTGGTTTTTGTCTCGGAGTGGGTTTCCACCTTAAAAACTATGTGCATTTGTGTTCTTTTTGTTTGCTATTATCATTGTACAAACACTGACAATAAATGAAGATTAACTAATTCTCTAATTGAAAGGAATACTGATTCACCCCCCCCAGTATTTCCAACAATTGGTATCAGAGCTTGGTTCCTTCAATAGCAGTTTAAAAACTCGAAGGAGGTCATGGAGCATCCCAAGAATGGTGTTCCTCTGTTCAATGAAAATAATTATGCACTCTGGAAAGGGAATAATTAGAAGCCGAAGTAGTCTCGCTGCGTGAGGAAGTGAAGAAAGGAAAAACTATCCAAAACTATGCCAACAACTCAAGGGCATTGGAATAACTCATCAACAATCAATAATCTTACAATGAAAAAACTGGCATCGGTTAGAAAGAAGAAGAAGCAAGACCTTCTACAACAAAATACAATGAACCTATGAGATCTGACATGCATGTAGACTTCACTGGACAAGATGCACAAGAACAGCCTTGGAAGACAATTCCTCGACGAAAATTTACATTCAGGTACCAACATATGTTTTATGGCTACTGCTATTCATGTGCAAAATTCGGTCATAAATCTGTAGAATGTCACATGTACCCTAGGAACGAATACAATTCCAGGAGATCTGTCAAATATGAACCTCCCAGGGCTCAGCGAAAGATCAATGGATTTGAACATTTAAGAAATAATATTGAATGTTACAAATGTCGAAACTTTGGACACATAGCTAAAGACTGCAGACTTGAAAATCCTCCTGAAGAATCTTCGAAGCCACAGAATGAATGAACATGGAAGAAGAAGAAGACTGATAATTGTGCTTTCGCTTTCAAGGCTCAAAAAAAAAAATATGTGTGGTATGTTGATAACAGTTGCTCAATGCATATGGCTGGAGATAGAAATAAATTTGTATCTCTAAAAGAGAAGAAGGATGGAACCGTGTACTTTGGAAATGATGGATCTTCAAATGTTATAGGATCAGCTACTGTCACTCTTGGAAGTAAAGATGCTCTAGCCAATAATGTTCTATAGGTTGAAAACATGAATCACAATCTGCTCAGTACTTTTTGGACAAATGTGTGATCAAGGACACACAATACTATTCAACTCCACAAAATGTGAAATCAGGAAAGGGATGTATGGTGAAATTGTGGCTACAGCAAGTCGAGCTCCAAACGACATATATGTTCTGGATGAAGCAACTAAAGCATGTCTAATAGCTAAAGAGGATGATATAATATTTGGTAGCAATGATGGTTGACTAAGTAAGAAGTTTGCTACAAAGGTGCAAAGTGATTTCGAGATGTATTTACTTGGTGAGCTGACATACTTCTTCGGGCTTCAAATATCTCAGCAAGAGAAAGGAATATTTGTGTGTCAAGCCAAGTACATGAAGGAAATGCTCAAGAAATTTAAAATGGAAGATTGCAAACCCATCCTTACTCCAATGGTAACAGGTTTCAAATTGAGCATAGACGACTCATCTAAGGATGTGGATCAAAGGTTGTACAGATCTATGATTGGTAGTCTTCTATATGTAACAGCCTCCCGGCCAGATGTTATGCAAGCAGTTGGACAAGTAGCAAGATTCCAAGCAGCACCAAAAGAATCACATATTATTGCCATCAAAAGAATTCTTCGATATCTAAAGGGAACAACAGAATATGGCTTGTGGTATCCCAAGGGTAACAATCTCATTATTCATTCCTTTACAGATGCAGATTGGGCAGGAAGTGTTGTTGATCGTGAGAGTACTCTTCAAGCATTGGAATATCTTCGACTGAAGCTTGGGATTCTCCCAAGTTATCATTATATTTTTTTTATTCAGAATATAAAGGGGAAGTGGAAGTGTGTACAGGTCCACATGATGGTTGTGTTTCAGGGGGATTTACCCTTTTCGATTGATGTTAAAGCGGGAGAGAATGTTGTAGGAAGAGGTGTCATGATCGCAGGGGGAGTACTTGTGTTGCCATCAATGCCAAAGGGGGAGATTTTTGATCAGTGGTTGTCATTGATGTAAACCCAAGCAGCACCAGAGGCTAACCCAATATTGCATGGGAATTTTAACCTACCAAATTAATATATTCTAGGTCAATAATGATTTTTATGGTTTCTACTTGTCGAGATGTTTCCGTTGATATATGGCACACCACGTAATCCTTCACAGTTTGAGAGATATTCATGTTTGAAGTTTATGCCCCCAGTTAGTGGGCTAAAACCCCATAGGGTTGTGGCATGGGTCATTGAAAAGTCATAATTAATATTTTTTAAGCTCCTAATATCCCTCCCACATTCACTTGTTGAAGCCCCTCTCAACCTAAGCATTTATATAAATTGTGATCCTCATTTCCTCCTTATGTAAGGGATTTCGCCATCTAAAACAGGTCATCGTGGAATTTTCGCTATAACTATTTTTCTACGAAGGTTCAGAAACTGAACTTTTTAAGAGTCGAAGCTTAAATCCTAAGGAAGCTACTGTGAAAATTTTAGATCAGGTTGCGCAACATTTTCGGAGATATGATTTGTGGAAGTTAGTGTTTTTGAAGGCTCCTGAAATTCATCTCAAAGAAGTGACCTTGGGAAAATCATCATAACTCTCTCTCTGAGTATCAGATTGGAATTCTGTAAAAAGTGACAGATATTTCACAAACTGTAGTTTTTTCTCTATCAATTTTAGAGCTGAATGAGGAAACAGTGACACGTGGCATGTCATACAAGTTCACTCTGCTGAAACAGTCCATAATTAGGGCATTGTGAGAGATTGGGTATAACTCTTGAAGAATCCAAATTGGATCAAAATTATGGCATTTGAAAGATGACTCAAAGGAATACTACAGGACTGAAAATCAGATATTGGGGATCTGAAATTATAGAGATACACCAGATTCAATATCGAGATCCTAGAAGGCAAAGAAAAAGATAGATCATGTGTTGTCAAGGGCTGCAAAGGACTAGACGTTCTAGGGAAGCAAAGCAAAGCAAGGTGCAGCAGAGGGTAGCATGACAGGAGCAGCAACCAAGGTGCATAACAACAGCAAGAATTTCATCACATGAAGTCTTCAAGTGGGCAGCACTGCATACAATCATTGTAAAGGTATCATTGTACTAAGTCATTGTAAGTACATTATTGTACAAATTGTACTGTGTCTATCTGCCAAGAGTTGAAGAGGTAGTGTCGGGTGGTCTAGGATCATCATTAGGTGGTTGTGTCATAGTTGGGGTTATGCTCTAGTGTGTCTTCTTCTTCTACATCATTCTATATCATTGTAAAGTTTTCCATTTTCCCTGGTACGGGAGTCCATTCTTCTTTTATTCTTCTATAGGGTGGTAGGGTGGTGCTAGGGTGAGTTGTAGCTCATTGGGTGTTGGGGTATCTGTTTAGTTGACTACTGAAGAATCTCGGGCGTTGGAGCATCCATCCAGTGGGAGCTAGAGAAGAATTCTTTTCTAGATTGTAGGAAGTTGGAGCTTTATTTTCAATTGGAGTTGAATATTAAAGAATTATTAGAAAAGCATTAGGTGGTTTTTGTCTGGGAGTGGGTTTCCACCTTAAAAACTATGTGCATTTGTGTTCCTTTTGTTTGCTGCTATCAGTGTACAAACACTGATAATAATTGAAGATTAACTAATGCTCTAATTGAAAGGAATATTAATTCAACCACCCCCCCCCCCAATATTTCCAACAATTGGTATCAGAGCTTGGTTCCTTCAATAGCAGTTTAAAAACTGGAAGGAGGTCATGGAGCATACCAAGAATGGTGTACCTCTGTTCAATGAAAATAATTATGCACTCTGGAAAGGGAAGAATTAGAAGCCGAAGTAGTCTCGTTGCGTGAGGAAGTGAAGAAATGAAAAAATATCCAAAACTATGCCAACAGCTCAAGGGCATTGGAAGAACTCATCAACAAACAACGATCTTACAACGATAGAACTGGCATCAGTTACAAAGAAGAAGAAGCAGGACCTTCTACAAAAAAATACAATGAACCTATGAGATCTGACATGCATGTAGACTTTACTGGACAAGATTCACAAGAACAGCCTTGGAAGACAATTCCTTGACAAAAATTTCCATCCAGGTACCAACATACTTTTTATAGCTACTGTTATTCATGTGGAAAATTTGGTCATAAAGCTGTAGAATGTCGCACGTACCCTAGGAACAAATACAATTCCAGGAGATCTGTCAAATATGAACCTCCCAGGGCTCAGCGAAACATTAATATATTTGAACATTTAAGAAATAATATTGAATGTTACAAATGTCAAAACTTTGGACACATAGCCAAAGACTGCAAACTTGAAAATCCTCCAGAAGAATCTTCGAAGCCATAGAACGAATGAACATGGAAGAAGAAGAAGACTGATAATTGTGCTCTCAGTTTCAAGGCTCAAAACAACAAAGATGTGTGGTATGTTGATAGCGGTTGCTTAATGCATATGACCGGAGATAGAAATAAATTTGTATCTATGAAAGAGAAGAAGGATGGAACCGTGTCCTTTGGAAATGACGGATCTTCAAATGTTATAGGATCAGGTACTATCACTCTCGGAAGCAAAGATGCTCTAGCCAAGAATGTTCTATTGGTTGAAAACATGAATCAAAATCTACTCAGTGTTGGACAAATGTGTGATCAAGGACACACAATACTATTCAACTCCATAAAATGTGAAATCAGGAAAGGCATGTATGGTGAAATTGTGTCTACAGCAAGTCGAGCTCCAAACGACATATATGTTCTGGATGAAGCAACTAAAACATGTCTAATAGCTAAAGAGGATGATATAATATTTGGTAGCAATGATGCTCAAATAAGTAAGAAGTTTGCTACAAAGGTGCAAAGTGATTTCGAGATGTATTTACTTGGTGAGCTGACATACTTTTAGGGCTTCAAATATCTCAGCAAGAGAAAGGAATATTTATATGTAAGGCCAAGTACATGAAGGAAATGCTCAAGAAATTTAAAATGGAAGATTGCAAACCCATCCTTACTCCAATGGTAACAGGTTGCAAATTGAGCATAGATGACTCATCTAAGGATGTGGATCAAAGGTTGTACAGATCTATGATTGGTATTCTTCTATATGTAACAACCTCCCAGCTAGATGTTATGCAAGCAGTTGGAAAAGTAGCAAGATTCCAAGCAGCACCAAAAGAATCACATATTATTACCATCAAAATAATTCTTCAATATCTAAAGGGAACAACAGAATATGGCTTGTGGTATCCCAAGGGTAACAATCTCATTATTCATTCCTTTATAGATGCAGATTGGGCAGGAAGTGCTGATGATCGTGAGAGTACTCGTGAAGCATTGGAATATCTTCGGCAGAAGCTTGGGATTCTCCCAAGTTCTCATTATATTTTCCTTATTCAAAATATAAAGGGGCAGTGGAAGTGTGTACAGGTCCACAGGATGGTTGTATGTCAGGGTTAGTTACCATTTTCCATTGATGTCAAAGGGGGAGAGAATGTTGTAGGAAGATGTGTCATGATCGCAAGGGGTGTACTTGTGTTGCCATCAATGCCAAAGGGGGAGATTGTTGATCAGTGGTTGTCATTGATGTCAACCCAAGCAGCACCAGGGGATAAACCAATATTGCATGGGAATTTTTACCTACCAAATTAATATATTCTTGGTCAATAATTATTTTTATGTTTTCTACTTGTTGAGATGTTTCTGTTGATATATGGCATGCCACGTAATTCTTCACGGTTTGAGAGATATTCATGTTTGAAGTTTATACCCCCAGTTAGTGGGCTAAAACCCCATAGGGTTGTGGCATGGGTCATTGAAAAGTCATAATTAATATTTTTTAAGCTCCTAAAATCCCTCCCATATTTACTTGTTGAAGCCCCTCTCAACCTAAGCATTTATATAAAATGTGATCCTCATTTCCTCCTTCTGTAAGGGATTTTTCCATCTGAAACAGGTCATCGTGGAATTTTCGCTCTAAATTGTTTTCTACAAAGGGTCAGAAGCTGAAATTTTTACAAGTCGAAGCTAAAATCATGAGGAAGCTGCTGTAAAAATTTCAGATCAGGGTTCGCAACATTTTTAGGGATATGATTTGTGGAAGTCAATGTTTTTGAAGGCTCCTAAAATTCATCTCAAAGAAGTGACCTTGGGAAAATTGTCATAACTCTCTCTCTAAGTATCGGATTGGAATTTTGTAAAAAGTGATAGATAGTGTACAGAATATAGTTTTTTCTCTATTGATTTCAGAGCCGAATGAAGAAACAGTGACACGTGGCACGTCGTACAAGTTCGCTCTACTGAAACAGTCCATAATTAGGGCATTGTGAGAGATTGGGTATAACTCTCTCTTGAAGAATCCAAATTGGGTCAGACCTATGGCATTGGAAAAACGACTCAAAGGACTACTACAGGACCGAAAATCAGATATTGGGAACCTAAAATTATAGAGATACACTAGATTCAATATCGAGCTCCTAAAAGGCAAAGAAAAAGCTAGATCATGTGTTGTCAAGGGCTGCAAAGGACTAGACGTTCTAGGGAAGCAAAGCAAAGCAAGGTGCAGCAGAGGGTAGCATGATAGGAGCAACAACCAAGGTGCATAACATCAGGATGAATTTCATCACATGAAGTCTTCGAGTGGGCAGCACTGCATACAACCATTGTAAAGGTATCATTGTACTAAGTCATCGTAAATAAATTATTGTACAAATTGTACTAGTATCTATCTGCCAAGAGTTGAAGAGGTAGTGTCAGGTGGTCTAGGATCATCATTAGGTGGTTGTGTCATAGTTGGGGTTGCTCTAGTGTGTCTTCTTCTTCTACATCATTCTATATCATTGTAAAGTGGACCATTTTCCCTGGTACGGGAGTCCATTCTTCTTTTATTCTTCTATAGGGTGGTAGGGTGGTGCTAGGGTGAGTTGTAGCTCATTGGGTGTTGGGGCATCTATTTAGTTGACTACTAAAGAATCTCAGGCGTTGGAGTTTCCATCCAGTGGGAGCTGGAGAAGAATGCTTTTCTAGATTCTAGGAAGTTGGATCTTTATTTTCAATTGGAGTTGAATATTAAAGAATTATTAGAAAAGCATTAGGTGGTTTTTGTCCCAGAGTGGGTTTCCACCTTAAAAAATGTGTGCATTTGTGTTCCTTTTGTTTGTTGCTATCATTGTACAAACACTGATAATAATTGAAGATTAACTAATGCTCTAATTGAAAGGAATATTGATTCACCCCCCCCCCCCCCCCTCTCAGTATTTCCAACATAAATGCCACTACTGTTGAGAAAATAAAGTCTTGTTCAGTCATCTAGCCTAATCATGATTGAATATATTTTGAATTTCTGCTGATAGGTTAATGAAAGAAGACTTGTCAAACCATTTAAGCTTGACTTGTCAGTAGGTTAGATTAGGAAAAGATGTTGGTTCCCAAAGCTTAAATCTGAACCAAAGAGAAATGAGAGGGATGCATAACAACCTCCAAATTATTAGCCCTCATTTTTTTTAGTTTTATTGTACAAAAATAAAGTCTGTGTGCATCTTGTCCAAAATGCCACAGCCCATGACAAATCAGATTGCTTAAACTTGGTTTGGTCATGTTTTAAATTTCATGTTAGTAGGTTAGAGAATGAAAATCTATCAAAAAACTTAACCTTGACAGATAAGTAGAGTAATTAGAGAATAAGATAGCTCATTAGCCTAATCTAAACTTTTGGATGACATAAGGGTATAAGTAGATAGGTTTTTATTCTTTCAAAAGAAAACAATGTCAAGGGTTTTCCAGTCCAAGTGCACCCAAAAGAAGAAAAAATGTTAGGCAAAATAAGTTGGGTAGGTAGGATTGATATTGAAGCAATCATGTCTTTTCAGATTTGATGAGATCATAGCTTCAAGAGAACATCAACAAATGAAGGAAGAGGGATCTGCGAAGTACAAGTAAGGTACTGATGTTAAAAACTCAAAGATCTGAACTCTAAGGTTCTTGACACCTCCTGAAAAGGAGTTGCCTTCCCCAAGTGGAGCCACTATTAGTCATCAGTATTTTTCACTATTGGTAGATGACTATAGATTGGTTTTAGATTTCTAAAAACAACATTCTTTGAACATTGTGAGTTTTAGAAATCTCACTTCCTTCATTATCCTTATAGAAAAAATTTCACTATTCTATCAACCTTGCCATTTCATGGCCACCTTGCCACTCCTCAAAGACTCCTTAATGGCTTGTGCCTCTCATCTCCATCCTTATTTCCTACCTATGACCTCATTACTCTGTTTTTTCCTTGCCCATAGCTTCACTTTCCATCTAGGGTTACCTATAGCCTAACTCATTCCCATGATCCCAAGTTCCTCAAGCATTGATGGTCTCAAAAATATCTCTGTAGGATCTTTAGATAAATCAAATATATTGGATTTTGGATCTTCAATACAACACTTTGACAAATAATCTGTTTTTCACTTGAAGCCTCCAAGTCAATTTTCAGTTAAAGATCATGGTCAAAGGACCCTCCCACTAGGTCATTAGGGTTTCACAGGTTTTAAATTCATCATTGGTGTTCCAAACACTATTTTTCCTTTGTTGGAATCTAGCTTAGATGTAATAGAAGGCCAACACCATCACATGGTTATTCAAGGAAGACCTGAAAGTTTCCAAAGAAGACTACCCTATCAGCTCAAAGTCTAGAAGAGGTAAATGTTAAGATTTTAACACTTCTACAGGAGTGTTAAGAGGTCCATAAGCAGAAGGAATTGATAAGGTAGATGGTCTTCTTCTAAGCCAAGACAACTCACAGTAGACGAAAGGGAAAAAATTTGGTCTTAAGGAGAACTAGGTTTTTTGAGCTTAATGGTCTAGCAGAGTGCCAAACAGTGATCAAATGGCAGAAATGGCATGGAGATAGTGCATAAGGCCAAGCATAATGAAATTCTCTCAAAAAAAATTGATGAAAAAGGGAAAAGGTGAGGTGAACTGGATAGAAATGACGGAACTTGAAAGGGCTATAGAGAAATTAGAAGACAACACTGATGATTGTCTTTAAACACTCCAAAAATCTAAGGTTTTTGGAAAATAGCTATAGAAGGTGAAATAATGAGTTGAACTCCATGATTACAGCAAAGGAAGGATTTTGAAGGTTTTGTTGTGTGCAATCATCTCGAAGTTTTCCAAGGTGAATGTGTCATTGCCTCAAAGAGAAAAGGTATAAACAATATCAGTAAGAGAGGTAAATTCAAGGTTTTCAGTCACCTACCAAGAAAAATATGATTTGAGCTCCAAAGGTAGGAACAAAAGGGGTGTTGAAGAGGATGCTACTGTGTAAAGCATCCTAAGGCTGTCAAAAATGAATTTATCATGCTTCAAGGAGTAAGAGAAATCCAAGTCAGTGTTTTCAGGCACTTGCAAATCAAAAGTGTCCAAATAAGGTAAAAATCATGGTTTGAATTCCTTGGTGCAGGAAAAGGAGAGTTTTGAAGGTTTTACTTTGTGTTTGAAACCCAAAGGGCCAAAACGAACATGTCAAATCTCAAGGAGCAAAATGAAGAGCCACTTAAATGTTTTCATGTCATCTGCCAAGTAAAAGTGTTAAAGGACATCAATGAGCCAAGAAGAGTCAACTTTATGACTCAAGCAAACCTACAGAGAAAAGGTGTAAAGAACATCAGTGAAAATGAGCAAAAATAAGAGTGGACTTCATGATCTAAGTCACCTGCAAAGCAAAAAGGCCAGAGAGTTAGTGACGACGGAAAAAAAGTGAAAAAGACTTAAGACATTAGGAAATGGGTTTGCAAATATTAAATTTAAATCCCAAGCCTATAAAAGGTCATTTTGTTTTTCATAGGACTCATTGTTACTTGAAAAAAGTTGGAAGTGTTCAAGAGAGAAAAATTTGGGAGTTTCAAGTCAAATTTGGACAAGTTTTTGTGGCGAAGCGCCCTCACGTAGGCGCTGCGCCCTTGGCAAAAAACTCCCATAAAAATTACATAGGCACTGCGCGCCTGGCAGAGCACTGCGCTCTTGCCTGATAGGCCCGGTAAAGAAGATCTTGGTGCTGCGCACCTGGGTTGAGCATTGCGTGCCTGGCATAGGCGTTGTGCCCTTGGACAAGAGGGCCTCCTACACCTTGCAAACACTCAGACCACCTCAAAAGCCTATTCAAGTCTCCTCCAAGGTCTTCTGAGCACATAAATATGTAAGTGGATGCCCTAACTTCATATCCAAGCATTTTGATGGTTTAATTGGAAGAAATTAAAACCCTAAGAGGCAACGCTAAGACCTAATCTTGTAAATCGTTGTTTTTCATTTCTTCACCTACCTATAGAGATTATCAGTCAAGACAAGGGTGAATTAAGGTGCTTACATTGGTTTAGGGGGTTGTAATTTATCCAAGATGGTCATAAAAATCATTTATTCACCCCCCCCACTTGAAAAAATCTGGCATTTCATCACCATTGTTTCATTCCATTTCCATTTACACTCCAAGGTTGGAAAAATAGAGTATAAGCATGTCAGCATAAGGTTATCATTAAGTGGTCAACCTATCCCTCATTCTCACATATTTACACCCTCGCTCATTCATCTCATTCACAATCAGACTACCTTTCCATTTCCCTCCTTCATATCAGTTTCACATCAAGTGCTAGGGTTTCAAAGGAAAAGTGGTCAAAATGTCAGAAAGAGAGGATAGTTGTAGTGGAGGAGAAGGCCAAATTCCAAGGAGGTAGGGGCACCAAGGTGGAAATATCAACAAGTTTGAACCACTCAACACAAAAGAGCTAATGACATCTCCCTTAACTGTTTCCTACTTCCAACATGTAGGATGCTTTGATTTTTGTGAGAAGGTACAGCAGGTGCAAAACCACCCTGATCTAACTAGGCTATTCATCATTAACTTGCATGACAAACAAGTTAACCTTGCAGGGGTAAATTTTGAGCTATCTACAGATGTTATTGCCAATGCCATAGGCATACCTAGTGTAGGGGAGAAATGGTTCAAGCAAGCCAATCTTGGCATGAGCTACTATGAGCCATATTTAAAACCTAGGTACAAGACCACAATAAATCCATTTTTCCTTTCTCTCACTTTCTTGATAGATATGCACCTATGATGAGTATCATTATGAAGTAGTTTACATGTGAGGGAAGGTTCTCTTGGCTTTACTCTTATCACATTAGGCTGCTTATGCACTTTACTCGGGTGAGGATGTTGCACCTACCCTATTACCTCTACAGAAGCATTGACAAAATATCATGTATTGTACAAAAGAGAGACTATTCTTAGCAGATCCAAAGCCTCTTTCACCGCTCTCTTATTAAAATGGTTGTTATGCATCAATTGCAGCAGAAGGGCATTCCATTGGAGGCTTTCATTTCCCATGAAGTGTTCACCAATCCAAAAGGCCAACAGTCGCAAGATGTACCTTCATCTTCTTAGCCTCCCATTACTCCTTCACCATCACACCCCACTACATATCCATCACCATCTACTCACATTCCCTCACCTCATGATGACTCTTCCACCTCACCATCTACTCACATTCCTTCACCTAAGGATAATGACCCTCCTTCACCACCATTTCACAATCCCTCACCATCATCTCATGGAACTAGTGCATAAAAAAGTGAAGAAAACAGTGAGGGAAAGAGAAATGAAGAATATAGCAAAGAAGAGGATATCAGTGAAGAAGATACCAATGAGGGATATGACAATGAAGAATCAAACAGTGAGGGCAGTGAGGCTAATTTCAGTGAATAAAAAAGCATCAAGGAGAAGAGAAATGATGACAGTAAGGAGGATGTCAGTGATAAAAAAGAGAGTAATGAAACAGAGATCAGTAGTGATGATGTTGGCAGCGATAAATAAGAGAGCGGTAATGATGCTGGCAATAGTTAAGAAAGCCAAGATATCAGTGAGGCAATTGTAAATGAAGAAGATGCCAATGAGTTTGAAAACAATGAGGCACATAGTAGTGGTGATAAGAGCAATGAAGAGAAAAATGAAGCTCATAGCAGTAAGGAAAACAGTAGTGAGGATAAGGAAAATGAGGCTAATGTCAATGAGGCAAATATCAGTGAGGCAAAAGAAGTCAGTGAAGAAGGAACCAATGAAGAAGAAAGCAATGAAGAAGGTAGTGAGGATGTTGACAGTGGCTCAAAGAGCCTTGATGGCACTGATGATAGCAAAGCACATGACAGTGAGACTGAAGATACTAAAATGGTGGACATTGAGCCCTTTTCTTTGACCTACCAAAGGGGAAATATGCATATGTTTGCTACCCTCAAGAGGCAAGGGGCCATGCCTTCTACATCAACTAAGCAACTTGACAAAGGCAAAGAAAAGGTCATTGATGAAGAAGAAGAAGACAAAAATGAGACTGAACAAGAATCCCAACTTATTCATTTTGACAGTGATGATGAAAATGAGCAAAGGATCACAAGCATGTTGCTCAAAAGCAAAGATACCCAAATTAACGATTTCCAAACCAAACTAGGTAGGGCTAGGAATGTGATTCACTATTTTGAGGTTGAAAACAAGCAGCTGGAGGCACAGAAGGCTATCTATGATATCAGAGCTATTAGAGCTCAAAAAGAGGCTGCAAAGACAAAGGAAAAGATAGAAGAGGTCTTGGGAACTCCTGATGACACTTAAGAAGAGGAAGAGCAGCTTCCTAGGAAGAGGCCAAGGACAATTGGCTTGAAGAAGGCCTTAGCCAAGGAGAAGGAGCAAGAGACAGCATCGGCAGAGCATCTCACTCCAAGTGAGCTGCATGCCATGGAAATAGAATATGATCGGGAACCTTGGCTAGAGAGGGCAAACATACACTTGGAGGGTCAGTTGGAAAAGACCAAGAGAGACCTTGACCTCCAAAAGAAGATGGCAAGGCATTATGCCTTAAGAAACAAGATTGCAAGGGCCAAGCTCAAAAGAGCCCTTGCAAAGATTCAATCCCTAAAGGAGCTAAAGACAAATAAAACCTTGAAATCCTTGTTGATGCATCCCTACAGGCATCCCAAACATATTTTTCATGGCAAGTTCAAATTTTGGCATCTTTTTGTAAATTTTGGTTTTTGACTATTTTGAAGGGCCAAAGGCGCAGCGCCACTAGAGTTATGATCTTTTTTTGGGCATACAATGGAGGAATGGATTAAATTTTCATGTTCATCTTGCCAAGGAAATCACTCACAGAAAAATTCAACTCATTTGGAGTAAAAATGGTCCTCCAAAAGTGCCAAAACACCCAAAATATCACCTTTCTACCCTATTTTCAAAGCTGGCACCGTGCCATGAGTAGTCTTGGGAGAATGGCTTTTTGGGCAGGAAAATGGACACCAAATGGAAAAATATAAGTAGATTTGGAAACTAAACAGGACATGATTTCTAATGAGCTATCATGGATCTCATTTGGACACCTAGAAGGCCTCCAAAGATTGGTTACAAAACAGGAAATTTTTCCGAGTGTTGGAGCTGCGCCCTTGGCCTTGCGCTGCACCCTTGAACCTCAGTGTTGCGCCCTTGTAAAAAAGTCAAAAAAACACACTTGGAGATATTTTGGAAGTTATTAAGAAGCCTCAAAGTCAGTTTTTTTGCCAAATTTGGTTGAGGAGTTATTTTTGCATTTAATGAATTAGGATATTTGTGCCTTGGGCCTTGCATGGTCTCATAGGACAAAAATGACATTTATGAGTAATTAATGGTTTCTAAAACCCTAGCTAGGTTTTGGTCCTCTTTTCAAGTTAAATAATGCATTGAGGCCTCATTGTACATGTTGGTTGGTTGCTGAGCTCAATATGATGTAGACTTTGAGTTTGTTGAAGAAATTGGCTTTGGTGTGTTGTGATGGATTTGCATTGAGCATCAATGGATCAAGCACATTCCTAGGATTCATGAGCTCTGTTAGATAGTGATGGTGTTCCACTCTTGTATTTGTTTACTTCAGTTTTCATTATGTTCATGGTTTCTTTGATCATAGGACATAAATTTTAGAGTAGGATATGCTTTCTTGGCACCCTACTTCTGTTTGCATCCTTTATCTCTATGTTTTCTTCCTTGAAGTTTAATTAAAGAATCCTTGAATGCTCTTTAGTTTCACTAAAATGTTATGTTAAAAGTTCTATTTGTTTGAAATTAATGTTCAGAGTATTCTTAACTTCTCTCTAAGATTATTTGTCTATTTTTTTAAGGTCTATTTAGCAAAAGTCTAGTTGAAGAATCATTTATTGCTCTTCAGTTTTGCTATGCTATCATCCTGAAAGATTTTCTTGTTCCTAGTATGTTGAAGGATCCTTAATTTCCCTTTGAACCGACTACATTCATAACTTCATGTTCATTTCACACTCACTAAACCTACTTAGATCCATTTGGCCTCGTTAACTTTCCCGATGAAACACCCTTGACCTATTATTTTACTTTTCATGACCTTTGCAGACTCCATAGCCCAATGGATTGATTTTCTCTTACTCCACCTATTCTTCTTGACAACGTATCCAACCAACCAAACAAACAAAAAAACCATATTCCTATAACTAGCCTAAAATCAAAACCCTAAAATAAACTGAGTCACATCCTTTACACAAACATAGAGAGAGTCCTCTCTGAGTCCAGGAAGGCTAGGTCCTAGGACTCCAAATACTTGTTTGATGTTACCCTTGTACATTTGGTCTTGCCAATCTGATAAATTACAGGGACCTAAAAACCTATATTAACCATGGCTGGGATCCAGAGAGCCTTTCCCATAAGAGAGGCAGATGGGGAAACTAAGATGAAAAACATTAGCCCCTCATCTCTCCCACACTTTCATGGAATTGCCGTTGAGGACCCTGACACATTCATGTTTTAATTTGTTGTTGTTTGTAGGACTTATGACTACACCTCTGATGATCAGAAGTTGAAGCTATTCCCGTCCACCCTTAAGGATGCAACCTTGCGCTGGTTCATGGGTCTTCCTGGGGATAACATTAGTACGTGGGCACAAATGGAAGGTAACTTTAGTAGAGAATACAAAGACTATTGTAGGTCCAAGGAAACTAAGGGTGAAATATTTAGGATGACTCTTGGAATTGATGAATCCCTAGAGGACTATGAAGAGAGGTTTCAATTAAACTATAAGAGAGTCAATTGTACTTTTGATCTTGCATCACTTAAACTTGTACTTCTTCGAGGGATCAGTAAAGAGATGATGGAAACCTTGAATATGTTTTCAGGAGGAGATATCTACCAACAAGCCTATGAAACAATCAAAACTGTCTTCCGGAACCATTCTAGGGAATTTAGGAAGAAGGGGAGAGCTAGCCAAAGCACATCCAATACCCCTTCCTCTTCCGCCTTCATAAAACATGAGATTGGAAACATGCTAGAGGACTTAAAGAGTGACATGTTGCACACCTTTTCTTTGAAAATGGACACAATGCAGGTCAAAAGGAAGCAAGAGGAAGCAGAGAGATCCCTGGCCATATTTTGTCCTAGATGTACCAGGAATCACCCAATAAATGAATGTCCACTGAATTTCATAGAGGTTTTCTTAGTCTGTGAGGAGAATCATGCCACAGAAAAGTGTCCATCCTTACCTGGACTTAAGGTTGTATATCAAGGTGGGAAAGCAATGCCAGGGAAACTATGTTTCATCAACCAGAGAAGGCATTAAGGCCGTTGGCCATATCAACAAGGTATGCAAGGTGCACCTTACTCTTACTATCACAACAATCAGAGTGCACCCATGCAACCTTCATACACCCCCACTCCTCCATCCTGGTCTACACCTCCTATTTGGCCTTACAACCCTTCATATCGTCCTCAGCGAGTAAACCAACCATTCCAGCAGTATCTTCCACAAAAACCTTAGTGGAACAATCCATTCCAAGGGTGGAGGCCTCAACAAAATCAACCACCTACTCTAATGCCTCAACCCTAACCTCAACCTCAACTTACTCATGCTGCTCCACCTAGGCTACCTATATCTGCACAACCCAATCCGAACCCGAACAAAAGACAGGCACAACAAGCTTCCAGTGGAGAAACATCCTATCCAGCTTATGTTGTGGAGATACAGGAGGTTAATCTAAAGTAGGGAAGAGTACTCCCAGACAACCATCCTCTATCTCCACCTGTAGAAGCTAAGGAGGAAAAGGAAGAAGGTAGCACTCAAATCCAACAACCTCCTTTTCCCGATCACTTGATCCACCCTAGTCAACACACCCTAGAGGAGACTGAAATCCTAAGAGAATTGGAAAATTTGTGTGTAAAGATAAAACTTCTCCAGGCCATTAAGGATTTCCCTATCTACAATAGGCTCATAAAAGAAAATTTCTTCAAGAAACCTGGGATAAGGAAGAGAGATACCCCCACCATCAATGTGGTAGGACAACTGTCTGACCTAATGCTGGGAAGGGTGATATCTCCAAAGTACCTGGACCCTGGTAGTTCAGTTGTTGATGTGCATATAAATGGTGTCATAGTCCCCAACACTCTAATTGATCTAGGGGCTACCATTAATGTCATGACCAAGGAAACTATGTTGAAACTTAATCTCCAAGGGACTTTGAGGAAAACCACAACAGTTCTGCAACTTGCAGATCGGTCCATAGTAAGTCCGGAAGGAATTGTTGAGGATGTTATGGTTACCATTGTTAGGTCCCTATATTACTAGTATAGTCCCTTATTGTTGTTAGTGTAACCCCTTTATTGTTATTATTGTACCCCTGTAACCCCCATATTGTTATTATTGTGCCCTTAAATTATTATTTTTAGGTCGGCTAGGATTACATTGTGGCCCCACTATGACTACATTGTGGCCCCATGGACTCCTATATATAGAAAGGAGGTTTTTTCATTTGTATCATCCAAGAATTGTTCATTCATGTAATGTATTGGAGCTTTCCCCCTCGAAGTGGCTTATTTCTAAGGTGTTGATATCTATTTTCTTCTATTTTTGGAGCTGGTTTCACAACATTCGGTATCAGAGCTTTGGATTCTAGGGTTTCGCTTCTCCAAACAGGTCATCATGGAATTTTACTATAAATTTGTTTCTGCGAAGTTTCAGATGCTGAAAAGTTTAGAGTGCAAAGCTGAAATCCTGAGGAACATTGTCGCAAAATTTTAGAGCTTGGTTCGCAATATTTTTGGAGATATGGTATGTGGAAGTTAGGGCTTTTTCAGGCTCCTGAATTTCATCTCAAAGAGGTGATTGTGGGAAAATCTTCATAACTCTCTCTCTGAGCCTCATATTGGAATGCTGTAAATATTGGCTGCAAGTAAACATATTGTAGTTTCTGGTCTATCAATTTCAGAGCTGAAGGAGGAAACAGTGACACATGGCAATTCATACAAGTGTGCTCTACTGAACGAGTCCATAATTAGGTCATTGTGGGAAATTGGACATAACTTTGCCTAGAATAATCCAAATCAGGTCAGACCTGTGGAATTAGAAAGAGGCTTTTCAAATATTGAAGATCTGAAATCACATAGATAATTCAATTTCAATATCGAGCTCCTAAAAAAAAAGGTGTGTATTTTTGTTTTCAAATTGCATAAGTCTTGTTTGAAAAATTAGTTTTAAGTGATTCCAAAGGCCTACTGAGCATATATATCAGTATTGGGTTCTAAAATGCCTCCTAAAAAGAATTCAACACACATTAAGCCCTCATAGTACTCTACTACGACTCATGAAGATGAATAATTGCAACATGATCTATCAAAATTACAAGAGAAAGTGCACCAAAATTCGCTTTCGCAAAGAGAAACAAAAAATGAAATGGAAGTCTTGAAGAAAGGAGTGGAAGCAAAGACGGATGGTTTGAACAATAATATGGATGGTTTGAAGAAAGGCGTGGAAGCTAAGAAGAATGGAATGGGAAGCTAAGATGGATGGTATGGAAGCTGGCATGGAAGCTAAGATGGATGACATGGAAGAAAAATGAAAGACAACATGGAAAACATGAACAATGATCTAAAAGCAGACATGGAAGGTTTGACAAAGTTGATACAAGAAATGTTTCCTAATGGCGAAAATATAGTAGAGGAAACTCATGATGAGAACAAAATAAATGACAATGATTTCATAAACTCTAATGTTGGAGGGAAGCCACCATATTCCAAAGATGGTGAGGAGGTTTGATGGCAAGGATCCCGTAAGATGGATACTACAGATCAAGAAATATTTTGATCTCAATAATGTGCAAAACACACAAAAGGTACGTATTGAAACTTTACATTTAGAACAAAATACATTTTTATGGTATCGATGGCTTTGCTCCTGTAAAAAAATTGTCACTTGGTCAATTTTTACGGAGGAAATGATAACACATTATAAGGATACAAAAAGCAACACCTTCTTTAGCCAATTGATAAATCTCAAACTAAAGGGTTTAGTGGCGGAGCACATTGAGGACTTCCAAAAATTGATTATAAGGGTAACTGATATTCCTGAGGAACACAGGATTGATGTCTTCATAGGAACTTTAAAGGATAAAATCCAACATGAAGTTCGCGTTTGTGAACCTGATTCATTGGAAAAGGAATTCAGGTTGGCAAGAAAAATTGAATTTAAAATTATGGCGACAAGGAAGCCTACCAATCACATATATAAAGATGGAAGTGTTCCTAGTCCTAGACTTCCACAACCTATAAGGTTGACACCACAAAAATTAGAAGAAAAAAGAGCAAAAGGGCTTTGCTACAGCTATGATAGCAAATACACTAAAGGTCATAATTGTGCTGAGAAGAAATTATTTTACATAGATTGTGAAGAGGAAGAAGAAAATGAATAAGAATCTTCAAAAGAAGAGGATATACACCAGGAAACAATCCTAGAAGAGGAAGAAATGAGTCCGACCATATCGTGTAATGCATTGGCAAGAGTTACCACTCCTCAAACTCTCAAGACAGAAGGACATATCAAGAAGAAAAAGGTAATAGTGTTGATTGATTCAGGTAGTACCCATAATTTTATTCATTGTAAGGTAGCCAAGGAATTGAATTGTTTCCTTTACCCGACACTAGAATGTCAAGTGATGGTTGCAAATGGAGGAAGTATAAATTACTCTGGAAAATGCCATAATATCAAGCTAATCATGGGGGAATATGTATTTAATAGTCCAATGCTTTCCATTCCAATGGGAGGTGCTGATATTGTACTAGGAGTACAATGGTTACAATCTTTGGGGATGGTAGCTTTTAATTTTCAAAAACTTTTCTTGAATTTTTTTTTAGAAGGAAAGGAAGTCCAATTTTTGCTTGTTCTTACTGTTGAGAAATTTGATCATTTCTAGGGCCTCTTCAGGCTTGGCACCTAGTTCATCCTTTGTTTTTTGAATTTCTTCTTGTGCTACCTTTAGTAAATTCTTTTGCTCATAAATTACATGTATTGATGGCCAAACATCATTGATGGATTCAATGATTTTGGTCCATAGTTGATTCTTCACATAGGACATTGGCTCTTTCAAGGTTAAATCCTTTTGTAGGTTCTTCAACTCAACATTTAACCTGTTAGCCCTTTGTTCCTGATTTTTAGCATTAATTTGGGCTAGCTTCTTAGTTTCTTCTAGATTTTAAATAAATTTCTTCAATCTATTGATTTCATTGGTTTGAAGTCTCATTTCCGCCATGGCCTTAATAAGTTTACTAGCTTCATCAGACTGTTGAGCTGTTGTGGTAGAGGATTCTGTAGCTAAAGTAGTAGAGGAATTCACTAGTACTGTTCTAGCCAGTGGTACTTTTGGTGCCAATTCTTCTTCCAAAGTTGAAGGCACAACTGTAGTTTCCATGGGAATTATTGTATGAATTTCCTGTGCTTTTGCAGTTTCTCTTCCATGGACAAGCTTATCCATTTGGATTTCCATCTCTTTAATATGTTGTTGTGAAACCAGCTCCAAAAAGAGAAGAAAAGAGATATCAATGCCTTAGAAATAAGCCACTTCGAGGGGGCAACCTCCAATACATTGCATGAATGAACAATTCTTGGATGATTCAAATTACAAAACCTCATTTCTATATATAGGAGTCCATGGGGCCACAATGTAATCCTAGCCGACCTAACAATAATAATTTAAGGGCACAAGAATAACAATATGGGGGTTACAAGGGTACAATAATAACAATAAGGGGGTTACACTAACAACAATAAGGGACTATACTAGTAATATAGGGACCTAACATGCCCCTCTCCTTCAAAAAAAGTGTTTTCCTCAACGCTTGAGTAGCTCTGGGTGCTTTTGTATAAAATTCCCATCCTCCCATGTAGAATCTTCAGTGGGTAAGTTCTTCCACTTGATGAGATACTCTGAAATTGATCGATTCCGTAGTTGTCGAGTTCTTGTTTCCGTGACCGCTTCAGGTTCCAATCTGATTTTTCCTTCCTCATCAAGTTCTGGAAATATTGTTTGAGCTGGAAGATTTTCACCTATAACCTTCTTTAAGCATGAAACATGGAAAATTGGATGCACTCGTGAAGAAGCAGGAAGCTCCAATTTGTATGCCTTAGTACCAATCTTTTGCAACACCTTGTAAGGACCATATTACTTTGGCGATAATTTATTATCCTTCTTAGCTTGCTTGAGGGACATTTGTTTGTATGATTGTAGCCACAAAAATACCCAGTCTCCTACATCAAAACTTCTCTCACTACGATGTTGATCTGCCTGTTGTTTCATTTCATTTTGTGCCAAATTCAGGTTGTCCTTTAAGAGTTGGAGAACTTCTTGTTAATGCTCGATGTGATCTTCCACTTCTCGAACCTTCGAATTTTCTCTTAAAGATGATGTGATGGATGGTGGATGATATCCATAAAGTGCCATAAATGGGGTCGTTTTTGCTGCAGTATGGAAGGAAGTGTTATACCACCATTCAGCAAGAGGTAACCACTTGACCCATTGTGTTTGTTTATCAGATACAAAACAACGAAGATATCCTTCCAAACATTTATTTACTATCTCGGTTTGACCATCAGATTGAGGATGATAAGATGAGCTATGAGCTAATTGAGTACCCAAACAAGAAAATAACTCCGTCCAAAAATTTCCGGTAAAAATGGGATCTCTGTCGCTCACAATAACCCTTGGGCTTCCATGTAGCTTTTGAATTCTGTCCATAAATGTAGTAGCAACTGTACTTGCTTTAAATGGATGAGATAATGCACAAAAGTGTGCATACTTGATAAGTCTATCAACTACCACCATGATGGCACTCTTTCCTTCGGACTTAGGTAAACCTGTGATAAAATCCATTGAAATCTCCTCCCAAAGTTGACTTGGAATGGATAAAGGTTGTAGAAGTCTCGGGGTCTTAATTGTCTCAACTTTATTCTGCTGGCAAACCAAACATTCCGCCACAAACTTTTGAATATCAGATTTAAGGCCATCCCAAAAAAATTCTTTCTTCACCCTGTGGTAAGTTTTTAAAAATCCTGAGTGTCCTCCTAAAGGAGAAGTGTGCAATTCCAGAAGAATATTTTGTTTTAATTGGGAATTCTTACAAAGATATAAGCGATCTTTGTACCATAAGGAATCGTTTTTCCAACTAAATGTATCAGATGTACTAGGATCTTGCTGCAACTTTTGAATGAGTGTCCACACTTCTTCGTCCTTCTTCCATTCATCTCTTGCTTCGGTTATCAAATCTGGTTGGATAATAGAAATGGCACAAAGCAATGCTTCCACCTCTTCATTCTTTCTTGAGAGTGCATCTGCAACAACATTTAGCTTCCCTTTTTTGTATATTATTTCAAAGTCATAACCCAACATCTTTGTGACCCATTTTTGTTGCTCTTCTAAATATAGTCTTTGTTCCAAAAAGTGTTTAAGACTATCATGATCAATTTTTACCTTGAAGTGTCTTCCCATTATATAAGTTCTCCATTTCTTTAGTTCATGCAGTATTGCTAACATTTCCTTCTCATAAATAGGTTTATGTAAATACTTTCCTTTGATTGGATGACTTTCAAAAGCATTGGGTCTTCCTTCTTGCATTAAAACAACACCAATTCCATTTCCTGAGGCATCACATTCCACATTAAAGGTTTTTAAGAAATCTGGCATAGCTAAGACTGGTGCTAGGCACATTGCCTCTTTAAGATCTTCAAAGGCCTTAGTTGCTTTAGAAGTCCATGAAAATGCATCTTTCTTCAATAATGTTGTTAGAGGTTCTGCTATTCTCCCATAATTCTTAACAAACTTTCGATAATACCCTGTTAACCCGAGAAATCCTCGCAATTGCTTTATGGTTGTGGGGACTTTCCGTTCCTTAATGGCTTTAATTTTGTTAGGGTCTACCTTAACACCCTCGTGAGATAGAGTATGACCCAGATATTCCACCTCTTGTACTCCAAAGAAACATTTGGATGTTTTTGCATATAATTGTTTCTCCTGCAACAGTTTGAGCACCCTGTCAACATGTTGAACATGATCCTTCCAAGACCTGCTGTAGATTAGTATATCATCAAAAAATACTAGCACAAATTTTCTAAGGAAGGGTTTGAAAATGGAATTTATCAACCCTTGAAATGTAGAAGGTGCATTGGTAAGGCCAAAAAGCATGACCAAAAATTCATAATGACCCTCATGAGTTCAAAATGTTGTTTTCGGAATATCTTCAGTCTTCATTCTAATTTGATGATACCCTGAACGAAGATCCAATTTGGTAAAATAAATTTCTCCATGTAATTCATCCAATAATTCATCAATCAAAGGAATGGGAAATTTATCTTTAATGGTGAGCTTATTGAGCTCCCTATAATCTGGACACATTCGCCATGATCCATCCCTCTTGTGTACCAATACTACAGGAGCAGAGAAAGAACTTTGACTAGGTTGAATTATACCCGCCTCTAACATTTCTGCAATCATACGTTCAATTTCGCTCTTTTGGAAGTAAGGATATCTATAAGGCCTGATGTTTGGAGGAACACTTCCTGGAATCAAATGAATAGCATGATCATGAATAGGTGGGAGTCCTTTGGGAGTTTCAAACACCTTGGAATGATTGTCCAAGACTTGTTGGAGATCTGCAGAAATAGATGATTTTGATGTCGGAACTTCTAGTGAGCATAATTGTGCAATTACGCCTCGTTTTTCTTTCTTTAGAAAACTTGTCATGACATTAGAGCTTATTATCCTTCCCGGCTTCCCTTCAATACCCCGTAATTCAACTTCCTTTCCGTCAGAAAAAAATTTCAAGAAAAGTTCTTGAAAATTAAAAGCTACCATTCCCAAAGATTGTAACCATTGTACTCCTAGTACAACATCAGCACCTCCCATAGGAATGGAAAGCATTGGACTAGTCAATACATATTCCCCCATGGTTAGCTTGATATTATGGCATTTTCCAGAGCAATTTATAGTTCCTCCATTTGCAACCATCACTTGACATTCTGGTGCTTGGTATAGGAAACAATTCAATTCCTTGGCTACCTTACAATGAATAAAATTATGGGTACTACCTGAATCAATCAACACTATTACCTTTTTCTTCTTGATATGTCCTTCTATCTTGAGAGTTTGAGGAGTGGTAATTCCTGCCAATGCATTACACGATATGGTTGGACTCTTTTCTTCCTCTTCTAGGGTTGGTTCCTGGTGTATATCCTCTTCTTGTTCATTTTCTTCTTCCTCTTCACAATCTATGTAAAATAATTTCTTCTCAGCACACTTACGACCTTTAGTGTATTTTCTATCACAACTGTAGCAAAGCCCTTTTGCTCTTTTTTCTTCCAATTTTTGTGGTGTCAACCTTGTAGGTTGTGGAAATCTAGGAGTAACAACACTTCCCTTTTTATAGAAGTGAGTGGTAGGCTTCCTTATCGTCATAATTTTACATTCAATTTTTCTTGCCAACTTGAATGCCTTCTCCAATGAATCAGGTTCCAAAATGAGAACTTCGTGTTGGATGTTATCCTTTAAAGTACCTATGAAGATATCAATCTTGTGTTCATATGGAATATCAGTTACCCTTATATTCAATTTTTGGAAGTCCTCAATGTGCTCCCCCATTAAACCCTTTCGTTTGAGATTTATCAATTGGATAAAGGTGGTGTTGCTCTTTGTATCCTCATAATGTGCTATCATTTCCTTTGTAAAAATTGATTAAGTGACAATTTTTTTACGGGAGCAAAGCCATCGATACCATACAAATGTATTTTTTTCTAAATGTAAAGTTACAATGCATACCTTTTGTGTGTTTTTCACATTATGGAGATCAAAATATTGCTCCATCTGTAGTATCCATGTTATATGATCCTTTCCATCAAACTTCCTCATATCCATTTTTGGAATATGGTGGTTCTTCTCGCCAACATTAGATTTTATGAAATCACGATTAACATTTATTTTGTTCTCATCATGAGTTTCCTCTACTATATTTTCACCATTAGGAAACATTTCTTGTATCAACTTTGTCAAACCTTCCATGTCTGATTTTAGATCATTCTTCATGTTTTCCATTTTCTCTTCCATGTCATCCATCTTAGATTCCATGCCAGCTTCCATGCCATCTATCTTAGATTCCATTCCATTCTTCAAACCATCCATCTTAGATTCCATGCCTTTCTTCAAACCATCCATCTTAGTTTCCACGCCTTTCTTCAAAACTTCCATGTCATTTTTTTGTTGCTCTTTGTGAAAGTGAAATTTGTTGCACTTGCTTTTGTAATTTTGATATGTCATGTTGCCATTCTTTGTCTTCATGAGTCATAGTAGATCTTTCTAAAGGCTTAATGGGTGTTGGATTCTTTTTAGGGGCCATTTTAGTATCCAATATTGATATCTATTCTACAATATGCCCTTGGAATCAATTCAACTTGATTTTTCAAATAAGACTTATGCAAGTCGGAAAAAAATACACACCTTTTACTTGCTTTTGAGGAGCTCGATATTGAAATTGAATTATCTCTATAATTGTGGATCCTCAATGTCTTAAATTCAGCCTTGTAGTAGCCCTCTGAAGCTTCTTTCGAATGCCACAGGTCTAATCTGATTTGGATTCTTCAAGGAAAAGTTATGTTCAATCTCCCACAATGACCCAATTTTGGATTGGTTCAGTAGAGCGAACTTGTACGACTTGCCACGTGTCACTGTTTCCTCCTTTGGCTCTAAAATTTATAGACCAAAAACTACAGTCTATGTACTTGCGGCCACTTTTTACAACATTCCAATCTGATTCTCAAAGAGAGAGCTATGAATATTTTCCCACGATCACCTCTTTGAGATGAAATTCAGAAGCCTCAAAAATCCCTAATTTCCACAGATCATATCTCCGAAAATATTGCGAACCAATATATGAAATTTTGCGACGATGTTCCTCAGGATTGCGGCTTCACACTCTAAAAATTTCAACTTCTGAAACTTTGTAGAAAAAAAGTTATAGCGAAAATTCCACGATGACCTGTTTGGAGCAGCGAAACCTTAGAATCCAAAGCTCTGATACCAAATGTTGTGAAACCAGCTCCAAAAATAGAAGAAAAGAGATATCAATGCCTTAGAAATAAGCCACTTCGAGGGGGAAACCTCCAATACATTACATGAATGAAAAATTCTTGAATGATTCAAATTACAAAACCTCCTTTCTATATATAGGAGTCCATGGGGCCACAATGTAATCCTAGCTGACCTAACAATAATAATTTAAGGGCACAATAATAACACTATGGGGGTTACAAGGGTACAATAATAATAGTAAGGGGGTTACACTAACAACAATAAGGGACTATACTAGTAATATAGGGACCTAACATATGTGCTGTTAATTGTAAAATCAAGTTCATCATATCATCTTTTTGGCTTGCTTCTTGCACAATTTCCTTGGCTTGTGGATGTTCTGTTGGTGGAAGCACGAGCTGTTTTCTAAGTGCTACAATATTAGCATTCTTTTTCTTCACCAATTCTTCTGCAAATTTCACATTGGCAGGATCATATCCTACTTGAATAACCAATTCTTCTAAAGACTTAATTCTAAGGTCTTTAGCATATAAGGAAGCCTTTTCAACCTTCATTTGATCTCTCATATTTATTACTGTGTTTTGGAGCTTTTGGGCACTCATTTCCTTTGTAGTTATGGTAGAATAAAGCATCTCAGAAGTTTGTCTGTGAAACTCAATTTGATCTAATGCATGGATACTTTCTGTAGGCACTTCAAGGTCAACCTTTTTGTAATCTACCACTGTTTTGGGTGTCTTGACTGTTGGTTGAAGTACTGACATAATCAACTTCTTGTTTGAATAATCAAAAGCTGACAAAAGTCTATTCTGGATCCCTGGTGTTTGTTTTAAATACTGAGAATAAATATCTTTCTTGATTTCTTCATTATTGGCCTTTATCTGCTTATATTTCTCACTGATGTCAATATCTTAATCCTCTGCTGGCTATGAGGAGGATGCCTCCATACTTTGTTGCTTCTCAATTACCTATGCATTTGAAGTAACATGATGCTTTTCATTTATAATCTCTGTAGTTGGTTCATTTTTTGTCTCTGGAAAATATGTATCTTCCACTTTTATGGTCTCTTTTTCTTTATCAACTGGATTGAGCTTAGGGTTTTTACTATATCTAAGTTTAAACATAGTCTCTGTTGTTGTTTCAGCAGTGTATGTACCTTATTCATGATTCTCTTAGTAGCTTTATCTCCTTGATTTACAGTTTTCAAGGTGTGACTAGTATCACCTTGTTTAACTGCTTCTATTAAGGTATTTTCTAGCCACTTTGTTTGATTAACAAATTGTTCAATTTTTGGCCTTTTATCATGGATATAAGGTGTCAATTTTCATTTTACCCTCATTTTTCTGAGTATTCCCCAAGGATCATAATTCCGTAAGAAACTTTCTTCAAATTTGTATTCCAACAACTGTTTTTCTGCCTCTATTCCTGCATCTCTATGATTGCAAATAAAAGGTCCTAACTAGTTTTTCAGCTTAAATTAAGTCTTCTTTTTGGCTGCCAAGAAGTTGATTGAATTTGATTTGAGAATTTTCCTGATGTACTCCAAGGAAAAAACTCTCATTGGCACATACTTAGGTAGTTTATAAGGTAAAAGATTTGATCCAAAAACTCTGATCTCTGTATGGTTCTGATATAAGTACCAATCTCCAGTTCTATTTTGTTCTGACAATTGTGTTGTGTAGATTAATCCGTCTTGCGGACAAGACCGATCTCTCTAGTACAAAAGGTAACTAGCAACAAACAGCCAATTATACTAATCTCTCTCTAAGCATATGCAATTTATAAAAACACTATACGGGTGCAAGGCCTACCTTATATCCAACGCTTTGCTTGCTTACTTGATTTTGTTGAAGTCCTTCCCGTGCACTGAAAGAACGTCCTTCGTATATCTGCAATCACAAACAAGGAAAAAGATTAAGCAGCACCTGTATAGACATTGTCATAAATCATACTTATCATAATGATCAAGGAATTTATGAAATAAACCACAAATTGACAGTTTAATGAGAGAAATGACTATATTTGTATTAACTTTAAAGATAGAAAACCTTTACAACCTATGCCTTGATGTTGTGCAGGTCCTCCCGGGGTCCGAAGCAGGAATATCCTCTACTTTGACAAGCATTGCACTCTTTGAACTAAGACAAATGGAGATGAGTGATTTAACCTCACAGAAAGTCTTAGTTAACTAAGTCTGAATTTCAACAGCATTTAACTTCTAATCTCATAAGCTTGAACTCCCTTTGAGGCTACCCAAGGCCTCTTTTTATAGTGGAAGAGAGGAGGTTTCTAGTTCCAAATATGAAGGGATAGAATCCTCCTTCAAAGGGATAAGCTCCTTACATCAAGGGGTTAGCTCCATCAAGTGAGGGATGCATGAACCAGCTTCAAAGCGTATCCATTCCCGAAAATTCCCGTCTAGAATCTTCTAGAATTCACCTGGAATTCACTTTTTATCTTCATTTTCTCACCTTTTTATGTTTTACAGAGGTCCGCACCCATTACACAAAGAACGTGCAGTATGGTTCCGCAGGCAGGCTGAGATTTAGGTGCAGGACCGCAGGGAATGCATAGAGAAAGTGCGATACCAATTCTTAGGGGTTTTTAGGGATTTTTCTCTGATTTTGAAGCTTGATATGAGGAGCTGGTATATTGGACTTGCAAAAGGAGGAAGTATGAGTAATAATGAGCTCATACAGTCAGCAGAATGTCAAGGTGACAGTTTTCAATGTAACAAATTGCCCCCTAAAGTGCAAAGTCTGGAATAGATGAAGCTGTAGTCTGTCATATATGAAGAGTGCAGTACTTTATCATTTCAAAGATCATCCTGTGGACACCCCAGTCGGCACCTGTAAAAACATTCAATGCAAAATATATACATGTATATGTCATCACTGAGGTAGGCATTCCCATACTCAGATAAAAACTAACTATGAACTAACTGAAATCGTTCTGATACAGGAATGATTTTGAACACATCATAGTACAGATATATGTAGACACAATATGGACGCAGCCATCTGTTTATCAATAGTCTACTATATAGATGACAACAAAATTCCTCGCAGCCTGGATGGTGGAAACTAGATCCAGGGTCTTGATTTCCGCATCTCGAACTAGTACGATTCTATCCATGTGAAAATGTGTTGAAGTCGAACATGGTAGAAACCACTTGATACAAATTGATGATGTGGCTATTTAACAATGCCTGAAGAAACATACCGATATCAATGGCTCTCAAGTACTCGGTACAATCCATGAAATGTGAATGAATGGTAGTGAACGTATCATGAGTCATTGGTGAGGTCATTAATGCAACTTTATTAAATCCGAAAGCGAGAAACACGCCATTGAGGCATCACGATTTCGTCTTACAGCGATTTACGGATCAACTTCCTAGATAATGTGCTGATGTCGATAGAAAGTGATCTATCGTAGGCAAGCCACAACACGAAATCATAGATCAAGTTTTGAAAATATATTGGCAAGGACTGACTCAGGGATGGTCAAAATGGATGACAGATATTTTGCAGATGAATGGTTTTATTTGAACTGTTCTCTTGGACACATAACGACACTGCAGATGGCTTGGTGACAATTGACCCAAAGCTAATACCCAGAAACCGGCTGAAAATTTTCAATGTGGTTTGATTAACTGTTAGGCAAAGGATTTCCCAACCCAGGTGAATATAAGTGTCGTGTCCAAGAGTGGTCGACTGATTTTCGGACAATTTTAAAATACAACAAACACGCCCATTTTTCTCTCTTTTCCCCCACCATTTCTGGCAAGTACCTCTTTATTTTTGACAAGCTTGAGGAGGATAACATTTGCTTGGTTATAAGCTCATCCTTCAAATGAGTCCAACTTAGTTTAAAATTCGAACCCTAAGAAGGAGTGGTTCGTTCCTGTTGAAAATTAAACAGGTCCTTTACTGTTAAGTTTTAACGAGTCCAGTATAGGAGAAACTCGGTGTTTTACAGTTTTAGGGAGTCAGAAGAAAAACTTAAGAAAACTCCATGGGTGTTCTTTTTCGTAAATTTAGTCTCTCGAGCCCGAAAAAGGATAAAATAATGCAGGAGAGAACTCTATTGACTGTATTTAGTCAGCGTATACCTTTTTCGTATATAGTCCATTTCAGTCCGGAAAAGGGGTAAACTTATACTGAAGGGACGACTGTTCATTTACTTTAACGAGTTCGAATAGTCAAGTACTCGGAAATCTTTTCATATTTAGAGAGTCTGAAAAGGGCTTAAAAGAGGACTCTAAATTTTCGCTTTTTCGTAAATTGCTTTTTCGTAAATTTTTGAAAGAGTCCGAAAAAGTGATAAAAGTATGCTCTTTGTTGAAAAACGATCATTTCACTTGAAAAATCCTGTTTCTGCACAAAAACTCAAAACATTACACATATATGTTTAAGATAAGTAAAAATGCTTTCAAAAAAATACCCTTTTAAAGTGAAAAATAAACAAATTAAAAATTCATTCATTCGAAAAAACTTATAAAAAGGACTTTTCTATTTCATTTTTACCGTTCAGTTGCAGAGTGAAAAGTAAAAAGCTTTTGGATAAAAAAGTTCCCGTGAAGATTCTGGAAAATTCAACCGTTGGAATCGAAAATCGTCAGCCCCAGGTAATCCACGACCTCCTTATCTTGTTTTTCATCCGTTTAAAATTCATTTTTAGGCTTTAGTTTGATTTTTTAGGGCAAAAATTGGTTCAAAAATGCGCCCGCGGGGTCCGCAGGCGGGACACAGGTTACCTGCGGACCCCAATTTTTTCTGAACGGGAAAAAATCGAGGGTACCGCACCCGGCACACATCTCGCATGCGGAGCTACGCTCTGTTTACAAAGAGCGGGTGCGGTACCCGCGCGGTCAAATTTAAAGCACGGTTTTCTCAAATTTCTGCCAAAATTTCTCAAATGAAATCATTCTAACTTGCCTTATTTTGTGTTGCAGGATTAACAAGATGCTTATTTGGCGAGAAAGGGAGCATGAGGAAGTGGATGAAGCTGCAATACTTCACTTGCCTACACAAAGGGCTTTAAAAGCATGCTGCTTATACAAATTCTGGGCCATCTCTGGCATGAGGGCACAAGTGGAACTCTTAACATGGTTGGTAGACAGATGGCATGTGGAGGACCAGTGTTTCTTCATTGGTGGCCACCGGCTCGAAATTGAGCTAGAGGATATATACTTTTTGACTGGTTTGTCCAAGAGGGGCGAACATGTATCCTTGTTTGGGACTAGGCCAGGTGGCCAGACTGTCGCTAGTCTTCAACTCGAATTTTGCAATGATCAGGCAAATCCTCGGGATAAACGGATTGACATAAAACATATCATCCATCCTGAACTGAAGGTTATAGCATTCACTGTTACCAAACTATGTGGGAGCGCCGCGCTTCATGTAGCTACTGGTTCCCAAATGCGTGTTGCAGTGGACTGTTTTCGCGGCACCATCTTCAACTGGTGCGAAGCTGTGTTGGCCAATATAAAAGGCCAACTTACCAGAGCAAAAACCGGGAAACTAAATAACTTTGGATACGGATCCATCGTCGTTTCTTTTGCTTTGGAGAGGATTCCTCAATTAGCTCCACAGAGTATTGCAGTTGATGCCGGTCGACCTCGAGAACCGAGAATGGTTCGCTGGTCCGCGCTGATGGCCCGTCATGCTATTGAGGGCACTGAGATTGTACGATTCCCTGTTTCATATTTTCGTTGGCTGGATCGCCAAGTTTTCATGATAGAAGATTTTCCGTATGTCGGGATGGATTTCCGCGGCGACAGGGAGATGTCTCTCCCTGCAGGGGAACAATGGGATGATTCAGGTAAAACATTTTTCAACGTTTGCTAAGTTCTAATTTTTTTTTTAATTTTTTATCGTCTTAGAAAATTAATAACCAAAAGTTTTTTTGAATACAGATGTGGGTCCACAACGACCAGCTCATCTCCAACCTTTCGAGAGGAGACAACCAGTTGCGCCCGCACCAGCCCCAGCAGGCCAATCAGTAGAAATTTTGACTGATTTGGAACATCATCTAGAGCACTTGACTCTAGATATACCAGAGACGAGCATAGATGACATCCCTCTCAGGCTACAAAGATATGTGATTGGAGTCCCAGGACCTTTCAGGAGGTTCCTATGCAGGGTGGCCCGAGCAGTTGTTTCCTATCGAGATCATCATCAGTGATGGGATGATTGTGTAGACTCATTTTTGTACTTTTGTATTATCATTTTTGCCGATCATAAGGTGTTTCCAACCTATGATCGAAGACGATGTATATTTTTTGAACACACTCCTATGATATATATCACTATTTTGACGGCTATCTGTATACATATATGAATGTTGATTGTTTTACTGCTTTTAATTATTGCAAATGTCTATTTATCATACTAGAAGAAATTGAATCTGCTAATGTATTTAAATGTCTTGGAATATGCTGATATTCAATATAATCAAACTCACGTTCCAAGAGACGAACTCTCAAAAATAACCGTAATAACACCGGATTTCTAATGGTATAAACCCTGTTAAGTTGTAATACAACAAGTTCAGAATCCAACCTTACAATCAAACTCCGAATTCCAAATGATATGGAATCAGATAATAACTCAATCACTGCACTATACTCGGCAATATTATTTGTTGTTTGACCAAGGCTTACCCCATGCATGGATACTAACTCGTCAGAGGGTGAATAGATAACCCAAGCTGCGGAAGAAATGTTCCGTGTACTACGACAAGCACCATCAGCAAAACCAATGTAGGTTTGAAGAGACGTCGACATCTGCAATATCAAGAGTAAATCTCAGATAAGCAGTCATAGTGACAAAAACACACTTCTAAACTAGGCACACTTTTCTAATCTAAAACACACCAGCAGTAAAGAAAATCTAAACTAACAAAAAATCTCCACACCTTGTTTAAGCATAATATCTCTTTAGATAAAGCCCATTTCTGGGTTTATCCAAAGGGACACCGTCAAAATCTACTAACTCATAGGCCCCTTTTGCTAACTTTCGTTTCACAATGTAAGGACCATGCCACATAGGCACGAATTTTCCAGCTCCTAGCTTATCGTTAACTTGATCATAAAGTAAAACTAGGTCTCCTTCTGAAAAATTTCGAGGGGTCACATTTCTATCATACTGAGCTTTTATCCTTTTAACATGAGCTTCGTTTGCTATTGCAGCACTTCGTCGATTCTCATCTAATTGGGCCAAGTACAAGAAACGTTTTTCCTCTTCAGACGTAGCTGGAAGTAATTCTACGGCTAATTTTAGTGACGGTATTTCACATTCAATCGGCAGCACAGCTTCCAAACCGTAGACCAGTTGAAAAGGAGTGAAACCCGTTGATGTTTTGACTGAGGTTCGATATGCCCAAAGCGCTAAAAATAACATGGAATGCCAATTCGTTTTGTGAATACCAATGATTCGTTTAATCATGGTGACTAAAACTTTATTAATGGCTTCAACGAGACCATTTGCTTGTGGATAGTACAGAGTGGAACTATCGTGGCGTAGGCCAAGTTGTTCTGTTAGTTCAGTCATCATGATGTTCCGAAAATGGCTTCCATGATCCGTAATAATAGCCCGAGGAACACCAAACCTAGCAATTATGTGATTGAATACGAATGTTGCAGCAGTCTTGCCGTCAGCTGAATATGTAGGCATCGCCTCGGCCCATTTCGTAAAATAATCTACTGCGAGAATAATATAGGCATGCCCCCCGGCCGAGTGAGGGTTACATGTGATAAAATCGATACCCCATTTTGCGAAAGGACCAACAACAATTATAGGGTGAAGAGGAGCGGGTGGCGCGCGCATTTTTCTATCAAAAATTTGACAGTTGTGGCATTTCCGAACCGCATAAATGCAATCTTTAAATAACGTTGGCCAGAAATAACCTGCACGCAATATCTTTTGGGCAGTGGCATACCCAGACATATGACCGCCACATGCTCCAGAATGACAGTCATTTAGCACCTTCTCAGCCTCTTCATGAGTTAGACAACGTCGAAAAACTGAATCCGCTCCACGTCGATAAAGAGTATCACCAATGATATTATATTGTTGGGATTGGAAACGTATTTTCCGTCGTTGAGTTCGTGAAATGTTGGGCCGAAAAGATTGGGTTTGGAGATACACAATAATATCTCCATACCATGGATCAAGCGTACTGATAAGAAACAAAGATTCGTCCACAATGGACTCTTCTGCCACTGTTTCAATATCAGTAGAGGGGAAATCACACATCAGTTCCGCAAAAACCAAAGACTTCTTTGCCTTGGATTTCTCAAATTCCAAGTCAAATTCCTGCAGGATAACTATCCATTTAGAATACTTGCCCCCTAGTAATTGTCTGGTCAAAATGTACATCATAGGGTTGCAATCAGAAATTACCGTGGTTTTACATAACAAGATGTAATGTCTAAAACGTTGGACAGCTTGAACAACTACCAAGGCCAATTTCTCCACATGTGTGTATTTGATTTTAGTCGGATTCAAATTTCGACTAAGATAATAAATCACATGTTCGTTGTGAGATTCATCTTCCTGAACTAGTACCATCCCAATAGTGGAATGAGAAGCAGCGAGATACAGAATGTAATCTTGGTTGTAGTTGGGAGGATGCAATAACGGTGCATGGGTCAACGCGTGTTTAAGTGCATTAAAAGATCGATCAGCGACCTCATCCCAAAAGAACGGAATGTCCTGTTTCAACAACCGGGTAAAACCCTTTGCAAGCTCAGCATAGTTCGGAATAAATCTACGTAAAAAGTTTGCTTTCCCCTGCAAACTTTGGAGTTGGCGCAATGTCGAAGGAGGAGGCAATTTAACAATAGCTTCGACCTTCGAAGGATCAACACGAATGCCTGACTTCGAAACAACAAATCCCAGTAAACGACCCGATTCTACGCAGAAAACACATTTATGCGGATTCAACCTTATCCGATAATGCCGACATCTCATAAAAATTGCTCGTAAATGAGTGGGATGATCGGCCCTACGTAATGAATGAGCATGTAAATCATCGAGATATGGCTGAACAATGTGCTTAATGTCATGAAATGCATAAGACATAGCCCGTTGAAAAGTTGCTCCAGCGTTCTTTAGTCCAAAAGGTAGTTTACAATAGGCAAACGTTCCCCACGGACAAATGAAAGCTGTTTTAGGTTGATCTGCAGGGAGTATGTTTATTTGATTGTAGCCAGAAAAACCATCCATAAAGGAAAATAGTTCACTTCCAGCACAATCGTCGATTATCTGATCGATATAGGGAGTTGGATAATTGTCTTTTGGACACGCTCGATTAATATCCCTATAATCGATACATACTCTTATTGTTCCTTGTTTTTTAGTGACAGGAACAATATCCGATACCCAATCCGTTAAGGGAATTGGATAAATGAATCCTGCTCGAAGTAATTTTTCAACTTCAGTTTTTATAGTAGCAGCTTTTCTAGGATGTATTTGACGTAATCGTTGACGAACAGGTTTAGCATCTGGGTAAGTCTTAATCTCATGAACCACGATCGATGGATCAATTCCTGGCATTTCTTCATAAGACCAGGCAAACACGTCACAGAATTCTTGAAATAGGGCTTTATAAGTCTGAATTTCTTCGTCTGAACAACAAGCACCTATATGAATGTTTTCAATTATTCCTGGTTTTACTGAAATGTCAAGTGGAACCGTTTTAGATATATTTTCCAAATTTAACTCAGAATCAGGATTTTGTAATGGATTCTGAGGTTCCTTGGCATATTCAGTTGTAAAAATTGAAGCGAAATCATTTTCAAAATGATCTAATTCAGGTAAGAATGAAGACCTGTGATGGAGATCTTCCCATGGTAAATCATCAACAGACAAATATTCACGAATTTGCTCATCTGAATGAACAGTTTCAGGAAATGTTGTTGCATCTGAACTAGAAATAGAAAGTGATTCCTCTTGGATCCCATTCATTGGATCGATTTTGGTTGAAGAGGGGTTGGAAAAATACTGTACAGTCTGGTACACAATTTCAAATGGACTCAAAGGCATCGCGCCATCAAATGAATCTATCTCGGATTATGAAGGAATAATCCAAGGATCATCAAACATAACTGTGTCTGACGAAATCATATGAATAGTTGCAATAGAAGACGATACAGTAGGAGGAGGAAAGGAAAAAATTCCTAGTAAACCAGAATTCTTAACCAAACCTACTCCAACATCCTTATAAGGGATAGCCGTTTTACCAACATGCTGGATTGTTTCTGTAGAGGCTGGGTCTGACGAAAAATAAGTTAACTGATCTATTGTCACGATCCTTCCTTGATATGGAAATTTTATAAGTCGAAAGACCGAAGAGACAACAGTAGTCATAGCATATGACCAACTACGACCCAGTAGAAGGTTGTAATCTAGAGGGGCATCAACCACCTCCACATCTAGATTAACAATTTTCCCTTCAACCCCTATGGGTAAATCCTGCAAAATACCATAAGGTTGAAAACCTCGTCCATCAAAAGCTTTTAGAATCGTCGGAGATTGGTTAAGTGTAGGAGAACCAAGAGATTTCCAACACTGAAGCGACATAATACACGTTGAAGCTCCCTCATCAATCACAATCCGAAAAATAGGTCTGTTTTTTACTAACACTGGAATCTGGAAAGCCATTTGGTGAGGAAGACGCGGTGTACTAGTTTCTAAATCGAAGATTATGAGGTTAGAATCCTGAACATCAACAGCTCCTATAGCAGACAATAACAATTTACGCTGTGCTGGACACGATTGCAGCACTTCCAAAGACGACATTGCTGAAGGAGAAACAGCTAAATCTTCAACAATGTTGTAATTCTGAGCAGCTCTCGCATGTGGATTGAAAGCTGATTTACGAAGAACACCTTTAGCCGGCGGCTTGATTATCAAGTCTGGATTTTGTTTCTCGATCTGTAGCGGACCGGAAACAGGAGGAGTTGTATTTGATGCGTTGGCATTAGAAGACTCTCCTTCTTTGCCATCAACGGGATTCTTAGAACCGTAATCTTGTGATCGCGTCGCGACCCTTACATGAGACATCATCATAATAGGCTCTTCTAAAGTGGTCGAGGAAGAACCAATCATCTTACTATCTTGAACTGGAAAAGGATCCTTCAAGACAGCAGGTTGTTGCGATCCTTTAATGAGTTTCGTAACCTCCTCTCGATATGGACATTCTTTTGTGAAGTGATCTTGTTCACAAATGAAGCAAGGATAACGAGGTTTACGTTTCTCATCATTGGATTCTTCTCTATCTGTTTTCTCTTTCGAATTTTTCTTGTTTTTATTCCTCCCTTTCTTTTTACCACCGGTTTTTGATTTTGCCGTAGATGTTTCAACTACATGAATATCGGCAGAAACTTCTTGAGAGGATTCTCCCTTCGGGGAATCAGGTAAAGTTATGATTGGAGAAGAATTCTTTGAGGATTTCTTCTTACTTTTAGAACTAACTGTACCAATCATACCGTCAGCGGCATGAGACCCTGAAGGAGGAGCAGCTATTTTACCTTGTTTGGGTAAATCGGGAATTTTTTCATGTAAAGTACCTGACTGCGTATAAACGAGGTCAAGGTACTGAGCCTGAGCAATTACTTGCTCTTCAGTAACAACACCAGCCTTAGCTACATCTTCAGTGATCTTGGGCAGTAATGATTTCACAAACCATTCCGCCAAAATTTGATCCGGAATATAAACTTTCACCAAACGTCGTCTACGTCGCCACTCATGAATATGATCAGAAATATACGTGGACGTAGATTGTTTTAGTGAAGTTAATAATTCTGTGCCATTGTCGTATCTGACAGGCAACTGGAAATGAGTTAAGAAAGACGTTGCTAACTGACTGAAATTATGAAACGAGCCTCATGGCAACTCAATGTACCATTTGGCTGCAAGACCTATGAGTGTCCTTTGGAAAAGACGTAAGCGAATCGAATCATCAATAATCGAATTAGATGCACACCAAAGGTGATAAGTCATCACATGATTTGATGGATCCTCTCCTGACTTACCTTCAAATTTCGGTATGTCACTGGGCAACTTATGAGGCATTGACGGCCAGTTCTGATAATAGAAGATAGGATCATTTGTAAGGCGCGTCAAATCTGGTAAGTCCAAAGTTGCGATGAACGGTAACTGACGGTTAGGGTCACGAAAACCTTGAGAAGCCAAAGCAGATCCAGGAGGTGGATACCCAGGATAACTAGGAATCGGATTAGCATTGGGTATTGTATAACCTCCTGGATAACCAAGATGAATCGGACCATACTGAGGTTGTTGATAAGTATAACCAGGGTATGGCTGATAGCTTGGATTCTGAACATAGGGACCGTATTGCGGCTGTCCTTGATACGGTTGATAAGTAAATTGAGGTTGACTCGTAACAACTGTACTTGTACCGGCTTGTCCTGCAGGCATCTGCACTGTAGTCTGAACTGAGGATCCTGACTGAGGTACAGAGACTTGAGGGATTTGCCCAGATACAGGGATAGCCGAACTCGGGGCTACAGACACTCCAGAAATAGGTGTAACAGGTTGAACAGACGTTGCAGCAGTTACAACAGTTTGGGGCGGAGTCTGAGGTGTACTAGGCCCAGCCTGCTGAACTGAACTAAGTGCAGGAGTTTGAATAGCTGGCTGAACAGGTTGCTGGGTTGAACCAGAAACCAATGGCTGACCAGGTTGATAAGGTAACTGCACAGTAGGCTGCAAAGGCTGTTGATATTGGGACGAATCCCACACCATCATTCCGGGGTATTGTCCCGTAGAAGGTTGAACGTAAGGACCAAAACCTGGTTGAACGTAGGGTTGATAATAAGGTAAAGTTCCGGCTCCTTGAACAGATGGTTGACCAGAAGGCCGTTGGTAACCTTGCATTGGGTACTGCCCTTGAGGTTGATAACCTTGAGGCACGTACTGAAGTTGGGGTTGTTGAGGACCCTGAGGAGCATATTGAGTTTGGGGTTGACCTTGAGGAATGTACTGTCCTTGAGGTTGGTAACCTTGAGGTATGTACTGTCCTTGGGGTTGCCTCCCAGGTGGTAATTGACTACCCTGAGGTTGCCCCCCAGGCGGTAACTGAGTTCCCTGAGGTTGACCCCCAGAAGGAAACTGACTGCCTTGAGCTTGAGGATTAGGAATGTTACCAGACATCATATAAACTTGCTCTGCGTCCGACGTTTCAATTTTAAGTCCACCAAGACCAGATGATAACACATTTTCGATAGGTTGAGGAGTTGCTCCTGAGAAAGTACCAGACAAAGACTGATATCCTGCAGGAACAGAAGGACCACCATGTAAAAAAGATTCAGGCGTTTGCGAAAACATGGACGACTCTCCAGCCATAATAGATGACGGATAATAACCTCTGGGTGTAGGATGAAAAGGAACTCGAGGTGGATAAAAAGCAAGACCCGGATTCTCTAAAAAATCAGTTAAAGAAAGATACCAGGGATTAGTTCGAATAGGGCTGTAGAAAATAGATTCACGCTCCCTAAGATTTAACGATTGAGGGGAGTTGGGAAGAGATACGTCTTCGTCTGGATTAGTAAGTTCTTCTATAGAAATTAGTCCAGAAGGAAGATTTTCAGTAATGATATTTCTAACCCTAGGTGAACTTGGATCGCTAGAAGTTGGTGAGATAAATCCTGAGGATGTTTCTAACACAGAAGATTCAGTTTCAGGCTCAGAGATTTCAGGTTCGTCAGATAATTCTCCAGTAGGAGAAATATTTTCAGTGACTTCAGAAACTGAAATCGGTTCTTGAATATATTATGTTGTAGGAATTTGATGATCAGGATGTATCACAATAGCAGAGCTTTCAGCTTCTGTCGATCTAAGTCTACGGCTACTGTGTGGTACCAGAGCTCGAAGCCCTTCAAGATGACCTGGTGTAAATTCAGGGGGTTTCCCTTGTATTCTCCGGAATTGTCTCGGCAATTCCGCCACGATGAAAAATTATCTAATCACACGCAAACAAAGAAAAATTTCAATGAAAACACCTAAAGTCTCTAAGAAACAAACAATTGAATCACTCGCTGAAAAAATCTAAGAGTTCAAACCACACACAAACAAGTAACTTTCCGTACTAAAATCACTAGTTGGTGATGAAATCCAACTTAGTAGAGTTTTAACACGAAAAGGGCGATTGGAACAGTTACCCCGACAACCTGCTTAATGAAAAAGACTGGCACAAGTTTCTTCACATAACCATCTCGAGTGAAGATAACCCCCCAGAGAGTCCAAGTGAGTCTAGTCGACGTCTGTTCCAGGTACAGTGGGATCTTCCCTCCACCGTCACCTTAGGAAAGAATCCTAAAGATTATGGCCTCTAAGGTTACCAACTGAAACAAATATACCTCGGGGAACAGTCTACGATCCGACACACACGCAAGGGCAGAGTAACAAAGCTCAATCCCCTTGAAGGCTCCTTGAACAGAATCCAAGGTTTACCGACAAGTGACCCCTGGCTCCTCGACAATGGTCTATCCGAGGTTTACCGTTTTTAATACGTGTATATCTTCTATCGTTCCCGATGAGGAAGGATTGATTACCCCACTGGTTCAGATATGATCTCGTGCTTAACTCCTTTAAGAGGAGCTTCCCAGAGCATACATGCAACAACTGGAATTCTTCCTACCGCAAGATAAATCTACTCGTTTGTTTTATCTATCTTGGAGAGTTAATTACTCCCTACTCCAAGATACTAGCCTAAGCTATGTTGGTGATGAGAGCCCTAGAAATAAAAAGATTACTATATGGATTTATTTAAGCGTTACTTTTAAGAGCTGTTTCTTAAGTCAATGGGTGCGGAAATGAAACTTTGTATGATGTGAAGACTCGACTTCCAAAAACACTAAAATGCACCTATGATGATATTCAATTCTTTTTTCTTTCAATGAATTTTCTATTTAAAGAAGAGTTAGAGAATGCAACTTTCAAATTCCTTATTCAAACATGAAAACTAATTGAAAGAAACATTTTGTCTTTTCAATAAACTATCAAAGCTCACAAGAAAAACTCTTTTCTCTTTTCTTTTCCAAACAAGAAGCTACAAAACAATTCTCTTTCGAAAGAAATCTACAAAAATTAAAACTATTCAAAACTATGAAAACTAATCTTGAAAACTAATCTAAATTGAGTAAAAGCTTTTTAGAGTTTTTTTTTTTATGAATGTTTCTCTTAGTTGTTCAGCAAACTAAGAATCTATCAAACAGATCAAAAAACACTCAAAATATGTTTTTTCAAAACACTCAAAGAATAAATGAAATTCAAAACTTTAAAGCAAGTTCTTTCGAAGATTTGCAAAGAAATCAAAAAGGCTTAATTTCTCAATCTAGGATGTTTTCACAATGAGGTCGGATTCAAGAGACAAAAAGAGATCAATGTAATCTGAGATACTGCAAATTGTCAAAAGTTTGAATCACTACAAAGACCAAGCAGGAAAAATAATCCAATCGGCAAAATCTCCTAGAAAATCATTCAAAACACTAACACTGTTGGGGTTCATACACAATGAATTCTTGATAGACACAATAACCAGTCTGGGCAGAAACCAAAGATCTAAAAATTAACCAGAAAAAGAAACCTAGAAATTTTCTAAAATTTTTACAGGGTCCACATGTAAGCAGTGTTGACAGGTGCGGTCCCGCACTGTATTCTATAAAGAACGTGCGAAACTGCCCGCACTGTCACAGTTATGCAGAGTGCGGTCCTAGCAAAAATTATAGAAAAAACTCAAACACTTCTAAACTTTCAAAAACAGAAAAAATTTAAAGTACCCAGACAGATGTGAATCAATCAAAAACGTTTTCTCAAGTCAAAAATCAAAGATAACCAAGAACAAACAAGTTCTTCCCCAGTATGGTCGCCATTTTGTTGTGTAGATTAATCCGTCTTGCGGACAAGACCGATCTCTCTAGTACAAAAGGTAACTAGCAACAAACAACCAATTATACTAATCTCTCTCTAAGCATATAAGATTTATAAAAACACTATACGGGTGTAAAAGCCTACCTTATGTCCAACGCTTGCTTGCTTACTTGATTTTGTTGAAGTCCTTCCCGTGCACTGAAAGAACGTTCCTTGTATATCTGCAATCACAAACAAGCAAAAAAATTAAGCAGCACCTGTATAGACATTGTCATAAATCATACTTATCATAATGATCAAGGAATTTATGAAATAAACCACAAATTGACAGTTTAATGAGAGAAATGAGTATATTTGTATTAACTTTAAAGATAGAAAACCTTTACAACCTGTGCCTTGATGTTGTGCAGGTCCTCCCGGGGTCCGAAGCAGGAATCTCCTCTACTTTGACAAGCATTGCACTCTTTGAACTAAGACAAATGGAGATGAGTGATTTAACCTCACAGAAAGTCTTAGTTAACTAAGTCTAAATCTCAACAACATTTAACTTCAAATCTCATAAGCTTGAACTCCCTTTGAGGCTACCCAAGGCCTCTTTTTATAGTGGAAGAGAGGAGGTTTCTAGTTCCAAATATGAAGGGATAGAATCCTCCTTCAAAGGGATAAGCTCCTTACATCAAGGGGTTAGCTCCATCAAGTGAGGGATGCATGAACCAGCTTCAAAGCGTATCCATTCCCGAGAATTCCCGTCTAGAATCTTCTATAATTCACCTGGAATTCACTTTTTATCTTCATTTTCTCGCCTTTTTATGTTTTACAGAGGTCCGCACCCATTACACAAAGAACGTGCGGTATGGTTCCGCAGGGAGGCTGAGATTTAGGTGCGGGACCGCAAGGAATGCATAGAGAAAGTGCGATACCAATTCTTAGGGGTTTTTAGGGATTTTTCTCTGATTTTGAAGCTTGATATGAGGAGCTGGTATATTGGACTTGCAAAAGGAGGAAGTATGAGTAATAATGAGCTCATACAGTCAGCAGAATGTCAAGGTGACTGTTTTCAGTGTAACAAATTGTAGAACTTTCTTAATTTCAAGACTCATCCTTGGTTGTATCTGATTTGTAAGCATATTAACCAATGGATGAGCAAAAGAATCTGTAAAACTTGCATAACTGAACTCTGTGGACTCTTTTCTGATCAAATATGTTCAAAATATGACTGAGAGTGAGTTCCCTTCTACATCCAACTTCTGAAGTGTTATTGGGAACTTATATGTTTGAAAGTAAAGGAACATGTGAAAGAGGAAGGATGAATATCTGAAGACTCCTTCAGTGGGAAATTTGACAAGCTGATCATGGATATTATCAGCTATGTATTTAGCATAATTTAAAATGATAGAAGGAGGTTGTCCAGGTACAAAGGTATATAAAAAACCAAGAATTGACTCATCTGTATGCTCATCAGTAAAATAACCTAAGATAAAGGATAACATAGAAATGACATGCCTTGACCCTTCAGGAAATTTGGAAGTAGAATAAGGAGGGTTTATCTTTGGGATTTCAACATAAGAAGGCATGAATGATTGGAAAATCTGAAACCTTTTAGGAAAATCTAGACCAGTAAAGCTTTGTGAGTGCTTCTATGGATAAGGGAATTGCATTGGGATCTGGTTTTAGCTGAAGCATTAGGTTTATAGACTATGTAGTAATAGTGAACACTATTTCTTTATTTGCATCTACCATAGCTCTTTGTTCAGGGGAATAATAGGTCTAACACAACCTAATGATTTCTAGACATTGATGAGTGAGTGGAACTACATACTTGGGTAGCTTTGACTCCCAAATCTGTACTTCATCTCCCTGATCTAAGGATTTTTCTAGACTCTAGCAGTGGAGGTCTAGAAGATTAAATTCTATCACTGGATTATCTATTTTGTAATCCACATCAGCGAAGGGTATATGTTCAATATCTACAACATGAGGTTGTAGAGGGTTTATAACAATTGTGGTTTTGGAAGTCTTTGTTGGGCTTGATTTTGACATTTTAAACCTTTTGGATGCTTAAAACTCTGTATTTATATTTTTTGTACTCTTTTGTAAGCTTAAACTGTTTATAGAAGCTATTTATGGTTTTAACATAGGTCTATGGAATAGCAAAGGTATAAACTAGATTTCTTTTGGTTAAAACTTTAAATATGGTTTCAACTTGATCTTCAAACTCTTTACAGGTTCAGGAACTGGTATACAAGGTTTTTCTATGCTTTTTTTGGATAATTGGACTAAAAAATAATTCAAATCAGGCACAGAAAGATTAGGATTATTTGCAAAGGGTTTCTGGATATATTAGAAGTATTTTTAGGGTTTGCAAAGGCTAAATATATTCAATTTTGCTTTAAAAACTAGATATAATATCAAGACTAGGGTTTTATTAGAGTTTTTACAGTGAATTCATTCTTTGCAGGTTTTTAAATGACAGGAAAGTTGTTTTTCTTCGAAGAATACCTGTTTGTGCAGGTTTTTGGTCTTGAAAAGGTTTCTGATGCGTCGGAAAGGCTTTTAATGGATGTTGAAGTCTTTTGGAAGCTAACTGGAAGCTTCAATGGTCTTGGCAGCAATTTTCAATGGATCTCTGGTTCTTTTGGCATGGAAACATGGCTATGGCACTTTTTTTCCTCAATCGGAGAAGGATAAAAATGCACAGAGAATGGAAAAAAGGGCTTAACTGTGTGTATATGACGTTTTTATAACGTTTTTATGTTAATCAGGTTAAGCATTAAATGCTAATTAAATCAGAGGAAGGGTGGTTTTGGCGGCTGAAGGAGAAAACCAGAAGTGGTTATCGTATGGGCTCAGGGCGGTAAGTAGTTTCTTTGGATCGAATGCGATCTAATAATAAAGTGCCGCGTGGAGGAGAGATAATGGAACAAAACTTCCCATTTCGCAAATATGAAAATGATTAATGATCATGCTAGTGAAAATGAGATATCGCATCTGAGTCATTGGATCTGGGGATAGGTGTGCGAATGACAGAGATTAACGTATGAAGTTGCTCGACATGTGGGCATGGAGCCTGAAATTTTATTATGTGGCGGGGTTAGTCTTAACATTTAAAACATAGTTTTTAACGTAAAACTAATACATTAATATGATAGGCAAGGTGATATTTACATAGTAAATAAGGGGTTAACATGTGTTTTATAACCATTGGGGCGGGTTTTATTATATAATGTTTTTAACCTATGGGGTATGGGCGGGATAATATACCACATGGGTTAATATAATCATAGGTTAAAAGTTAATAAGTGGGTTTTTTGGGATATTTTAAATAAATGACTTAATTATATATACGGGAAGGGGTAGTTAAAAAGGATTTAATACATTATGTTAAAAATTAATATGAGTGAATGTAATGAATAAAAATAAATAAAATAAACTAAGTAAAGTGTAACATAAGCTTTTTGAGCATAATGATTGCACCATTAAATATTTACACTTAAACTTAGGATAAATTGTATTTTATGGGTTTTTTTAGTGTTTATGGATGAAATGAAATTAGTTAAGAGGGGATTTTACTTTTTCTAAGCTAAAAGGTATTTTAACTTAGGAAAAGGGATTATATTTTTGGAAGAGGGTGAATATGCTGATGAAATGGGGTTTCATGAAGGGAATCCAGTACTTTTACCAATCAGTTATTAAGCATTTGGTCCAGTCCCAACAGAAGTCAGAGAAATGCTCTAAGCCTCTTTAACTGAAGGTTTTGAATATTGGATCATTGTGGGGGAGGAGAAATTAGTAATTTTCTAGATGATGTTTTATTAGATGCCTTGCACAATTTCTTTCTACCTACCCATCATTATTCTAACATTTTTTACTTCATTTTCATGGGTGCATTTAAGCTTGCAACCCTAAATTCATTTTTCTTTTAAAGCATAATCTAATTCTAACCTTATTTCATCCGAGGGCTTAGCTTAAACTCTTGAGCTCCTCATTTATTGTCTAACTATCTACTGATTTGTCAAGTTTAAACTGTTTGACATATCTTTATTATCTATCTAAAGCATGAAAAGTTAAGATTAAACCATTTAACTGATCATGGATTATGGCATTTTAAACAATCTGCACATAATCATTATTTTGCAGTAAAGTAAAAGTAGTGGCATTTTGATTTGCATCAATTTCATGTCTTATTCTTATCTCTTTTTGCTTTTTGGGGTTCATTTTTTATTCTTTTTGATATTTTTTCTTTCAAGTACTTTGATCTTTCTTTTAGGACTTTTACCCTCTTTTCATTTTTTTATTATTTTCAAAATATGGGAAAACGACTTGCAGAAATCAAGGTATGTACATATTTACAAGACTATCAAAGTCAATTAAAAAATTATGAACCCTATTATTATAGGACCCTAACAGAAGCTATGCCAGCTTTTGAAAGAGAATCTAGATGCATTTGCTTGGGATTACAAAGAAATGAAAGGGGTGCATCCTTTAATTTGAAAACATCATATTTACATCAAAGAAGGATGCAAGCCTCTGAGGCAACCCCAAATAAGGATTAACCCGACTCTGAAGAACATAGTCAAAGAAGATCTGCAGAAACTAATGGATGCGGGGTTCATATATCCTTTATCCGACAGTGAGTGGGTATCTCCTCTTTTCCTAGTCCTAAAGAAGAATGGGATGTGGAAAATTTGTGTTGATTATCGAGAACTTAAAAAAGCCACCAAGAAAGACCATTTCCCTTTTCCCTTTATAGACCAAGTCCTGGATGGCCTTGCGGAGAATAATTTATTTTCCTTCCTAGATGGGTTCAGTGGGTACAATTAGATTCAAATCAGACCTGAAGACCAAGATAAGACTACTTTCACCTGCCCTTGGGGTACCTTTGCTTATAGAGTCTTACCCTTTAGGTTGTGCAATGCCCCAACTACCTTCCAAAGAGCTGTCCTGAGCATCTGTTTTTAGTTAGTCCATGACTCTGTCGAAATCGACATGGATGATTTCACACCATATGGGGATGAATTCCAAGAAGCTCTCTCCAATTTGGGTAAAGTACTAAGTAGGTGTGTTGAGATGCATCTCTCCTTGAGCGCAAAAAAGTGCGAGTTCCTGAAGGAAGCAGAGGTTGTATTAGGACACTCCATATCCCAAGCAGGAATACAGGTAGACCTGAACAAAATCACAATCATCAAAAGGGTACCTACTCCTCAAAAGCAGAAAGATGTCAGGAGTTTCTTAGGCTTAGCTGGTTACTATAGAAGGTTCATTAAATATTTCAGCAAGATGGCTTCACCATTATTTCGGTTATTGGACAAATATTCTGAGTTTATTTGGTCCGGTCCTTGTCAAGGCTTTCGAGCTCATTAAGGAAAATTTGAGTACTGCCCCCATCCTCTGGGGTCCAAATTGGACTCTGCCTTTCCACATCCACACTGATGCATCCGACAAAGCTATAGGGGCAGCATTAGAAAAATTAGAGGACAAAATCCCTTATGCCATTTATTTCATAAAAAATAACTTGTCCAAGGCCGAACTAAATTATACTGTTACTGAGAAGGAGATGTTCGCAATTGTCCATGCTTTGAACAAATTCAGGCATTATGTAACTGTATATCAGACCTCTTTTCACACTGACCATGCAGCCATCAAGTATTTAATGAAAAAACCATATGTTAATGTTGTTGAGATTCAACAATATGATGGAGCTTAGTGAAAATCAGTCGCCTTCACTAAGTGGGCCCGCAGGCTATTTTTAGGTGCAAGTCAATTTTTAGACATGGTGATCATATTTCAAAAGTTGCAGGATGCTATTTGTGGATGGTTGGTCAAGTTGGAAAAATAGATGAAATTCTATTTTTAGAATATTGGGTGAAGTCTATTTATAGATCGTCAATCTAAAAATAGATGCATGTCGATGATTATTAGCCCTTAATAATAATCAGACTCTAAATATCAAGTTATTCTGTTGGAGCACTTTATTTCAGTATACAGATTTGGAAAATCAGTGGGCTGAAGGAATTACACAATTCCTAGGGTTTACTGTGTAGAAATTAGTATACACTAAACATGCAGACATCCAGATTCCCCTGATCTCACAATATTTAACTTCTTGCAAAATAAAAAATCATTCCACCGTTAATCTTTTGCGGAAAATTAATTGCAAACACATGTGAAGCATAAATAAAAACAATCGCACATAACACAGTTGTTTAACGGGAAAGCCTGAAGCTAAAAACCCCAACTATCATATATTATGTATCATGGAGATCATGTAACAATCTCATACAAAGCTTAGTACATCAAACTCGCAGTAAAATACAATCGTCACACACTAATCAGGAAAAATCTGCAAATCCATGCACCAATCTTTGCCCTCCTGCTAGCCTGCCTCCACTGCGCAATCCCCGCTGAAGAATAGCTCTGAATGAATTTTAATTACACTTGCCTTGACTGCGCAATCCTTATTGGCAACTCCAATGTGTGTGTGATGTAATCAATGCATCACTATAGTCACAACAGATAGTCCATCTTGCCCTTTCACCTATCTCTCCACTAGGTCTCCACTGGAACTGCCGTGCACTGTAGTTAACTGTTGTATTGTTCAGTTGATTAATGAGTTATTATTTGTGAATTAGTTAACTAATTAATTGACTCCACTCTCACTAGTGTATCATTCAGTTAGACTAGATATAACTAGCTCAACTGAGTCTAACCGAGTTAAACTAAATACAACTCCATAAACTACACTTCCAACTCTGTCATAACTTTGCCACTTCAGTTCTAACTGAGTCCTCCATGCATGAACCACTAGTTTCCCTTGGGAATTGTGTAATTCCCTTAGCCCAATGATTTTCCAAATCTGTGCACTGAAATTAAGTGCTCCAAGAGAATAAGTTGATGTTTATTGTCAGATTATTATTAAGAGCTAATAATAATCGACACTTCTATTTTTAGATCGACGATCTATAAATAGACTTCGCCCAATATCCTAAAAATGAAATTTCATCTATTTTTCCAACTTGATCAACCATCCACAAATAGCATCCTACAACTTTTGAAATATGATCACCATGTCTAAAAATAGACATAGTCTAAAAATAGACTTGCGCCAAAAATAGCCTGCGGGCCCACTTAGTGAAGACGACTCTTTTCACAAGATAGGGATTATCCTTCACCCCGATCCTGCCTCTATGGTAATCGAATTTTCTCCTGGTGAGCACCTTCGTCAAAATATCTGCATCCTGATCCTCCGTAGGAATGTACTGAAGCAACATGATCTTCTGCTGCACACAATCTCTAATATGATGATACCGAATATCAATATGTTTAGATCTATCATGAAACACATGATTAACTGAGAGTAATGCAACTCTGATTATCACAATGTATCACTGTAGGATCTAAATGTGAACTGAACAAACCGACCAGGATCTTCCTCATCCAGACAGCCTCACATGCAGCTTGACTTGCTACCATGTATTCCGCTTCCGCTGAACTGAATGCCACGTATCTTTATTTCCTGTTGTACCAAGAAACTGTCGTAGATCTGACACTGAAAATCCCTCCTAATGTGCTCTTTCTGTCTGTTGGACTTCCTGCCCAATCTGCATCCGTGAAGCCATGCAACTTCACCTCATCCGTCTGTCTGTACCATAAACCATACTCAGATGTGCCCCTGAGATATCTCAGTACATGCTTGCCTACCTTCCAAAAGATATTGGTAGGCTTAACCATCGCTTGTGAAAGCTGGTTCACCGCATAGCATATGTCTGGTCTTGTATTGACTAAATACATCAACGAACCCACCATATGTCGATAAAAAGTGTTATCCACTACCTCTGCCGATGTAGCATCCTCTTTCCTCCAATTTCGTGGAAGAGGAGTGCCAATAGGCTTGCAGCCTTGCATGTGAAACTTCTCCAGTATCTCCCAGGCATACTTGCATTAAGACACAAATAGTTCACCTTCCCACTGCCATATTTCGAATCCAAGGAAATAATGAAGGAGGCCCAAATCCTTCATCTCAAACTCTTTTACAAGATCTGCCTTGCATGAGTGTATCAACTGGTCATCACCCGTTAGTATTAAATCATCAACATAAAGAACAATGATTAAAAGCTTACCCTCCACCACAATTTGGTACACGTTTGCATCCGCCTCACTCTTGGTGAAGCCAAGTCCAGTGAAATAGCTGTCGATCCAAGTGTACCAAGCACGTGGTGCTTGTTTCAGCCCATACAATGCTCTTTTGAGCCTGCACACATGCGACTCACTGATGAAGATCTCAAATCCTTCAGGTTGCTCAATGGACACCTCTTCCTCAATGATCCCATTAAGGAACGCAATCTTCACATCCATCTAATGAATGTGCCAACCCATCTGCGCTAAGAGAGAAAGGATTGTCCGTATGGAAGAATACCATGCGACAGGTGCAAAGGTTTCTTCATAGTCAATCCCCTCTATCTATGAGAAGCCTCGGGCAACAAATCTTGCCTTACACTTCTCGACACTCCCATCTGCAGTTTGCTTTACCTTATAGATCCATCTTGATCCTAACACTGATTTTCCCACTAGCCATGGAACAATATCCCAAGCACTATTTTTGACAATGGAGTCATACTCCTCCACCATGGCATCTACCCATGTGGGCTCCTGCACTGCTTCTTCAAAAGAAGAAGGCTCTATCACAATACAATTGCTCATAAGAGCCATGTATCTAGTAAATCGATCAGGTGACTGTCTCTGTCTGCGCTGTGATGTAGGGACTCCTACATTCTGTGCCGCATCAAGCTTCAGTCTCTCAGCTTCTATGGTATGCTTTCTGCCTTGTATGATGTTTGGTTTCGCATGAGTGGACTCCTCCACTCCATGAATCTCCTCCTGTGGCTGATCCACATCTAGAGGCTCATCTTTGGGAACAAGAAGTTCCTCCTCTGCATGCAAGTGTAGCTCCCTCTCAAGCGACTACTTCATGGCTTTCACCACAATCATCCAACTGTCTGGAAAATACACACGATAACTATGGTGTGTTTCTGTGTACCCCACAAATATCCCAACTTCTGCAGTCGGCTCCAGCTTCTTCCTGGCATCCTTTGTCACATGAATGTAAACAGATGAGCCAAAAATCTTCAAATGAGAAATATCAGGCTTCTTACCAGTAAAAGCTTCTTCAGGTGTACTCATGCCAAGTACTCTATGAGGACAACGATTTTGCACATAAACCGCAGTGTTGCATGCTTCCTTCCATAAGTGCATCGGTAGGCCCTGGTCATGTACCATTGCTCATGCAGCACCCACGATCATTCTGTTCTTCCTATCAGTAACCCCATTCTGCTGTGGGTTATGAGGTGCTATCAGTTCTCTTCGAATTCCTTCTTTTCTACAGAAGTCTTTGAATTCGCCTGAGATGTATTCACGACCATTATCGCTCCGTAGAGCTTTCACTTTCTTCCCCAACTCCTTCTCCACCAATGATTTGAACTCACAAAACTTTGAGAACGTTTCACTCTTCTTCTGCATGAATAAGATCCAGCATCTACGAGAATAGTCATCAAAAGATATAACATAAGACCTATGTTTTGTTGTTGAAGCAACCGAAAAAGGTCCACACACGTCTGTGTGAATTCTCTCCAGGATCACCGAAGCACGATTCTCCTTCTCATGAAAGGTGGTCTTCACAAAATTACCCATAGTACATCCCTTGCACTGATCTAACTGTGCAAGAGTAGCCTTGGGAAGTCCAGTAGAAATCTGCTGCAAAATCTTCAAAACGCCATGGTGAAGATGGCCCAATCTCCTGTGCCATAATTCACCCTCATCCCAGCTCACCACTTCTTCTGCTTTGCCCACCATTGTAGCGCAGCCATCTACCTCTAGCTTGTAGAGATTCTTAATTCAAACCCCTATCTTTTTTGTTTGACCTATTGTTTTATGTCGAAGGAAGTCTTTTCCCTCACTGAAAACAACATCATAACCTTTGTCTTCCAGCATTGCGACCGATACCAAGTTCTTCTTTAGACCTGGAACATGCATAACATTCTTCAACAAGAATGGATTACTAGACTCCCTCTCAAAGGTAATGGTCCCAATGCCAATCACACTGTACTAACGATCGTCGCCCAACTATATATGCATCTGGAGGTCCTTCTCCTCCAAGTCACTAAACAACTCCTTATCTCCCGTCATATGGAAAGACGCACCACTATCAAGATACCACACAGATCCCATTGCGCTTGAAACCAAGCATGCGATCAAAGAGAAATCAAGTTAAAATTGTGAGGCTAAGGCCTCTCCAGCTGTAGCTCCAATAGCCTTCTTGTTCTTCTTCTTCTGTTGGCAGTTAGTGGCGAAATGCCCATGTTCGTGACAGTGAAAACACTTCACTTTGGACAAATCCTACTTCTTGCCTTTAGCATCGGATTTTGAAGGAAATTTCCTCCCCTTCCCTTTCCTTGCTTTGGCAGCCAAATTACAATTCTCTACATCTTCATTCTTCGATGAAGATCCATCCCTGGTACCCTGCCTTATCTCCTCCTGCACAAGATCCGACCAAACTCACTCCCATCCCGGCAGTTTCTCCCGTCCATTGACAGAGTCTTCGTAGCTATGCCAACTCTTCGGAAGCCCAAGGAGATCCAAGCTCACCAAGTCTTCTTCATCAACAGTAACCCCCACACTTCCCAGCTCATCCTTGCAGTGGAAAAACTTTGTGAGGTATTTTGGAATACTGTCGCCTTTCTCCATATTTATTTTTCTGAGCTTGTCTTTAAGCGCCAACTTCCATTGGTCGCTTTTGCTTTGGAACAAATCTGTCAAAGCCTTCCACATTAAGATTGGAGTGGCTTTCCCGTGAAGGCTGGACACAAAATGGTCCTTCACACCTTCCAAAAGAATTCTTCTTGTCTTTGCTGTCTTCTTTTGCCATGCGTCAAGTAATGCAGCATTGCTAGATCCCGGCTTAGGAACATCGCTATCGATGAACTCCTTCAATCCATTATCATCCAGCACCACCTCCATCATGTCCTTCCAAGCTATGTAATTCGAGCTGCCATCAAGGGCATACTCCAATCGCAACCCATTGAAATAAATTTCAATGTATACTCAACTTCTGCACCAAGAATCTTCTGTAGCAAATTTGAATTGTCCACCACCACAAACTCAACAATTATTCACAATTGAAATCTTCAAGAATTAACAATGCTTTGATACCATGTAGAAATTAGTATACACTAAGCATGCATACATCCATATTCCCCTGATCTCACAATATTTAACTTCTTGAAAAATACAGAATCATTCCATTTTAAATCTTTTGCGGAAAATTAATTTCAAACACATGTGAAGCATAAATAAAAACAATCGCAGATAACACAGTTGTTTAACGGGAAAGCCTGAAACTGAAAACCCCAACTATCATATATTATGTATCATGGAGATCATGTAAAAATCTCATACAAAGCTTAGTACATCAAGCTCTCAGTACAACACAATTGTCACACACTAATCAGGAAAAATCTGCAAATCCATGCACCGATCTTTGCCCTCCTGCTAACCTGCCTCCACTGCACAATCCCTGCTGAAGAGTAGCTCCGAATGAATTCGAATTACACTTTCCTTGACTGCGCAATCCTCATTGGCAACTTCAATGTGTGTGTGATGCAATCAATGCATCACTATAGTCACAACAGATAGTCCATCTTGCCCTTTCACCTATCTCTCCACTGGGTCTCCACTGGAATTGCCATGCACTGTAGTTAACTAATTTATAGTTCCGTTGATTAATGAGTTATTATTTTTGAATTAATTAACTAATTAATTTACTCCACTCTCACTAGTGTATCATTCAATTCGACTAGATACAACTAGCTCAACTGAGTCTAACTGAGTTAAATTGAATACAACTCCATAAACTACTCTTCCAACTCTGTCATAACTTTTCCACTTCAATTCTAACCGAGTCCTCCATGCATGAACCACCAGTTACCCTTGGGAATTGCGTAATTCCCTCAGCCCACTAATTTTCCAAATCTGTGCACTGAAATTAAGTGCTCCAAGATAATAAGTTGATGTTTATTGTCGGATTATTAAGAGCTAATAATAATCGACACTTCTATTTTTAGATCGATGATCTATAAATAGACTTCGCCCAATATTCTAAAAATAGAATTTCATATATTTTTCCAACTTGATCAACCATCCACAAATAGCATCCTGCAACTTCTGAAATATGATCACCATGTCTAAAAATAGACTTGCGCCAAAAATAGCCTGCGGGCCCACTTAGTGAAGGCGACTCTTTTCACTAAGCTCATCATCTTGTTGAATCTCAACATACTGGTGGTTCATGCATGGAGGAATTTGTTAGAACTGAAGTGGCAAACTTATGACAGAGTTGGAAGAGTAGTTCATGGAGTTGTTATTCAGTTTAGCTCAGTTATTGGAGTTAAACTCAGTTGAGCTAGTTGTATCTAGTCTAATTGAATGATACACTAGTGAGAGTGGAGTGAATCAATTAGTTAATTAATTCACAAATAATAACTCAATAATCAACTGAACAAATACAACAGTTAACTACAGTGCATGTGAGTTCCAGTGAAGACCCAGTGGAGAGATAGGTGAAAGGGTGAGATGGAATATTTGTTGTGACTATAGTGATGCATTCAATGCATCAGACACACATTGGATTTGCCAATGAGGATTGCCCAGTCAAGGAAAGGTAGATTCGAATTCATTCAAGGGTCTGCTTCAGCAGGGATTGCGCAGTGGAGGCAGGCTATTAGGTGGCAAGAAATCAGTGCATGGATTTGCAGATTTCTTCATGTTGGTGTGTGACGATTGATTGTACTGAGAGCTTGATGTACTAAGCTTTGTATGAGATTTTTACATGATCTCCATGATACATAATATATGATAGTTGGGGTTTTCAACTTCAGGCTTTCCCGTAAAACAACTGTGTTATGTGCGATTGTTTTTATTGCTTCATGTGTTTTCAATTGAGTTTAAATTTCCGCAAAACATTAACAATGGAAGGATTATGTATTTAGCAAGAAGATAGATATTGTTAGTTCAGGAGAATCTAGATATATACATGCATATGTTATGTAATTTCTACATGGTATCATAGTAGTGTTAATTCTTGAAGATTGCAATTGTGAAGAATTACTGATTTTGTGCTGGTGGACAATTCGAATTTGCTGCAAAAATTTCTTGGTGCGAAAATTGAGTATACATTGAAATGTATTTCAATGGGTTGTGATTAAAGTATGCCCTTGAGGGAAACTCGAATTACATAGCCTAGAAGGATAGGATGGAGGCAGTGCTGGAAGATAATGGACTGAAGGAGTTCATTGATAGCGATGTTCCTAAGCCGGGTTCTAGCGATGCTGCATTACTTGACGCATGGCAAAAGAAGGTAGCAAAGAAAAGAAGAATCCTGTTGGAAGGTGTGAAGTACTATATTGTGTCCAGCCTTCACGGGAAAGCCACTCCATTTGCAATGTGGAAGGCTTTGACAGATTTGTTCCAAAGCAACAACGACCAAAGGAAGTTGGTGCTGAAAGATAAGCTCAGAAAAATAAAAATGGAGAAGGGCGACAGTATTCCAAAATATCTCACGAAGTTTGTCCACTATAGGGATGAAATGGGAAGTGTGGGGATTACTGTTGATGATGATGACTTGGTGAGCTTGGATCTCCTTGGGCTTTCGAAGAGTTGGCATAGCTACGAAGACTCTGTCAATGGACAGGAGAAACTGCCGGGTTGGGAGCGACTTTGGTCGGATCTTGTGCAGGAGGAGAAAAGGCGAAGTACAAGGGATGGATCTTCATCAAAGAATGATGATGAAGAGAATTTTACTTTGGCTGCCAAAGCAAGGAAAGGGAAATGGAAGAAATTCCTTTCAAAATCCGAGGCTAAAGGCAAGAAGTAGGATTTGTCCAAGGTGAAGTGTTTTCACTATCACGAACATGGGCATTTCGCCACTAATTGCCCACAGAAGAAGAAGAACAAGAAGGTTGTTGGAGCTGCAGCTGGAGAGGCCTTAGCCTTGCAATTTGAACTTGATTTCTCCTTGATCGCATGCTTGGTTTCAAGCACAATGGGATCGGTGTGGTATCTTGATATTGGTGCGTCTTTCCATATGACGAGAGAAAAGGAGTTGTTTAGTGACTTGGAGGAGAAGGACCTCCAAATGCATATAGATATGGGTGACGATGGGCGATACGGTGCGACCAGCATTGGGACCATTACCTTTGAGAGGGAGTTAGGTAATCCATTTCTGTTGAAATATTTTATGCATGTTCCAGGTCTGAAGAAGAACTTGGTCTCGGTCGCAATGTTGGAAGACAGAGGTTATGACGTTGTTTTCAGCGATGGAAAAGCTTTCCTGCGACATAAAACAATGGGTCAAACCAAGAGGATAGGGATTCGAGTTAAGAATATCTACAAGCTAGAGGTGGATGGCTGCGCTGCAATGATGGGCAAAGCAGAAGAAGTGGTGAGCCAGGATGAGGGCGAATTATGGCACAGGAGATTGGGCCATCTTCACCATGGCGCTTTGAAGATTTTGCAACAGATTTCTATTGGACTTCCCAAGGGTACTCTTCCGCAGTCAGATCAATGCAAGGGATGTAATATGGGTAAGTTTGTGAAGACCACCTTTCATGAGAAGGAGAACCGTGCTTCGGTGATCCTTGAGAGAATTGACACAGACGTGTGTGGACCTTTCTCGGTTGCTTCAACAGCAAAACATAGGTATTATGTTATATTTTTTTATGACTATTCTCATAGATGCTGGATCTTCTTCATGCAGAAGAAGAGCGAAACATTCTCAAAGTTCTGTGAGTTTAAAGCATTGGTGGAGAAAGAGTCAGGGAAGCAAGTGAAGGCTCTACGGAGTGATAATAGTGGTGAATATATCTCGGGCGAATTCAAATACTTCTGTAGCAAAGAAGGAATTCGAAGAGAAATCATAGCGCCTCATAACCCACAGCAGAATGGGGTCGCAGAGAGGAAGAAAAGAATGATCGTGGGTGCTGCACGAGCTATGTTGAATGACCTGGGCCTACCGATGCACTTGTGGGCAGAAGCATGCAACACTGCAGTTTATGTGCAAAACCGTTGTCCTCATAGAGTACTTGGCATGAGTACACCTGAAGAATATTTTACTGGTAAGAAGCTTGATATTTCTCATTTGAAGATTTTTGGCTCATATGTTTACATTCATGTGACAAAGGATGCCAAGAAGAAGTTGGAGCTGACTATAGAAGTTGGGATATTTGTGGGGTACACAGAAACACCCCATACTTATCGTGTGTATTTTACAAACAATCGAATGACTGTTGTGCGATGGGATATAAAATTCAATGAGGTTAAAGCCATGAAGTTATCGCTTGAGAGGGAGCTACAATTGCATGCAGAGGAGGAACTTCTTGTTCCCAAAGATGAGCCTCTTGATGTGGATTAGCCACAGGAGGATATTCATGGAGTGGAGGAGTCCACTCATGTAGAACCAAACATCAGACAAGGTAGAAAGCGTACCACAAAAGCTGAGAGACTGAAGGTGGATGCGGCACAGAATGTAGGAGTCCCTACATCACAGCGCAGACAGAGACAGTCACCTGATCGTTATACTGGATACATGGCTCTTATGAGAAAGTGTATCATGACAGAGCCATCTTCTTTTGAATAAGCAGTGCAGGAGCCCACATGGGTACATGCCATGGTGGAGGAGTATGACTCCATTGTCAAAAACAGTGCTTGGGAGATTGTTCCAAGGCCGATGGGAAAATCAGTTGTAGGATCAACTTCGATCTACAAGGTAAAGCAAGTTGCTAATGGGAGTGTGGAGAAGTATAAGGAAAAATTTGTTGCTCGGGGCTTCTCACAAATCGAGGGGATTGATTATGAAGAAACCATTGCACATGTCACATGGTATTATTCCATAAGGACCATCCTTGCTCTCTCAACATAGATGGGTTGGCACATTCATCAGATGGATGTGAAGACTGCGTTCCTTAATGGGATCATTGAGGAAGAGGTGTCGGATTGACGGCTTTGAGATTTGAGGTCTTAGCCTCCTTCATGTTGATCGCATGTGACCGAAAACCTAAAAGAGCATTGTATGGGCTGAAACAAGCACCACGTGCTTGGTACACTCGGATCGACAGCTATTTCACTGGACTTGGCTTCACCAAGAGTGAGGCGGATGCAAACCTGTACCAGATTGTGGTGGAGGGTAAGCTTTTAATCATTGTTCTTTATGTTGATGATTTAATACTAACGAGTGATGAGCAGTTGATACACTCATGCAAGGCAGATCTTGCAAAGGAGTTTGAGATGAAGGATTTGGGCCTCCTTCATTATTTCCTTGGATTGGAAATATGGCAACAGGAAGGTGAACTGTTTGTGTCTCAAGGAAAGTATGCCCGGGAGATACTGGAGAAGTTTCACATGCAAGGCTACAAGCCTATCGACACTCCTCTTCAAGAAATTGGAGGAAATAGGATGCTACATCAGCAGAGGTAGTGGATGCCATTGTTTATCGACAGTTAGTGGGTTCGCTCATGTTTTTAGTTAATACAAGACCAGACATATGTTATGCGGTGAAATAGCTTTCATAAGTGATGGTTAAGCCTACCAAGCTCTTTTGGAAGGAAAACAAGCATGTCCTGAGGTATCTCAGGGGAACATCTAAGTATTTCTTATGGTATAGATAGACGGATGAGGTGAAGTTGCATGGCTTCACTGATGCAGATTGGGCAGGCAGCCCAACAGACAGAAAGAGCACATCAGGAGAGATATTCAGTATCGGATCTATGACAGTTTCTTGGTACAGCAAGAAACAAATATCCATGGCACTCAGTTCAGTGGAAGAAGAATACATGGCAACAAGTCAAGCTGCATGTGAGGCTATCTGGATGAGGAAGATCTTAGTTGGTTTGTTCGGTTCACATTTAGATCCTAAAGTGATACATTGTGATAATCAGAGTTGCATTAAACTCTCGATTATTCTTGTGTTTCATGATAGATCTAAACATATTGATATCTGGTATCATCATATTAGAGATTGTGTGCAACAGAAGATCATGTTTCTTCAGTACATTCCTATGGAAGATCAGGATGCAGATATTCTGATGAAAGCGCTCACCAGAAGTAAATTCGAATACGACATAGGCAGGATCGAGGTGAAGGATAATCCCTATATTGTTGAGAGGGAGTGTTTAGATTCAACAAGATGATGGAGCTTAGTGAAAATCAGTCGTCTTCACTAAGTGGGTCCGCAGGCTATTTTTAGGTGCAAGTCTATTTTTAGACAATGTCTATTTTTAGACATGGTGATCATATTTTAGAAGTTGTAGGATGCTATTTGTCAATGGTTGGTCAAGTTGGAAAAATAGATGAAATTATATTTTTAGAAGATTGGGCGAAGTCTATTTATAGATCGTTGATCTAAAAATAGATGCATGCCGATTAATATTAGCCCTTAATAATAATCAGACTCTAAATATCAACTTATTCTCTTGGAGCACTTTATTTCAGTATACATATTTGGAAAATCAGTGGGCTGAAGGAATTACGCAATTCCTAGGGTTTACTGGTGGTTCATGCATGGAGGGCTCAGTTAGAACTGAAGTGGAAAAGTTATGACAGAGTTGGAAGAGTAGTTCATGGAGTTGTTATTCAGTTTAACTCAATTATTGGAGTTAAACTTAGTAGAGCTAGTTGTATCTAGTCTAACTGAATGATACACTAGTGAGAGTGGAGTGAATTAATTAGTTAATTAATTCACAAATAATAACTCACTAATCAACTGAAAAATACAATAGTTAACTACAGTGCATGTCAGTTCCCGTGGAGACCCAGTGGAGAGATAGGTGAAAGGGTGAGATGGACTATCCGTTGTGACTATAGTGATGCATTCAATGCATCAGACACACATTAGAGTAGCCAATGAGGGTTGTGCAGTCAAGGCAAGGTAGATTCGAATTCATTCAGGGGTCTTCTTCAGTAGGGATTGCGCAGTGGAGGCAGGTTATCAGGTGGCAAGAAATCATTGCATGGATTTACAGATTTCTTCATGTTAGTGTGTGACGATTGACTGTACTGAGAGCTTGATGTACTAAGCTTTGTATGAGATTGTTAAATGATCTCCATGATATATAATATATGATAGTTGGGGTTTTTAGCTTCAGGGTTTCCCATTAAACAACTGTGTTATGTGCGATTGTTTTTATTGCTTCATGTGTTTGCAATTGAGTTTAAATTTCCGCAAAAAATTAACAGTGGAAGGATTCTGTATTTAGCAAGAAGATAAATATTGTTAGATCAGGAGAATTTGGATATATACATGCATATGTTATATAATTTCTACAAATTCTAGGATAATTAGATGGTTGTTACTTTTGCAGCAATTTGATTTGACTATTGTTGATAAACCTGGAAAGGAAAATGTTGTTGTAGATTTTTTGTTCAGGTTAGCTCTCCCTGCAGGTGAAGAAGGAATGGTGGATGACCAACTACTAGATGAGAAACTCTTTGCTATATCGGCACTCTCACCATGGTTTTCTGATATAGCCAACTACTTGGTTGCTGGGAGACTCCCTCCTAATCTTTCATTCAGGGAAAAGGAGCAAAATCATTAGAAAAAGCGCCCCTTTCACATGGATTGGGGGAAACCTTTTCAAGCTATGCCCTGATAAAATCCTAAGGAGATGTGTAAGGGAGGAAGAAGTTTTTGATATCCTCTCTACATGTCATGAAAACCCATGTGGAGGCCTATTTGCTGCAAAGAGAACTTCTTACAAAGCTTTGTTGGCAGGATACTATTGGCCTACCCTTCACCATGATTCCAGAAGATACACCAGCAGGTGTGACCAGTGCCAAAGGATAGGGAAACCCATGCAAAGGGATGATATGCCTTTGACCCTTAGGTTGATCTTGAGTCATTTGACAAGTGGGGCATGGAATTTGTTGGGCCTATCGATGTACCATCCAGAAAAAATAAGTATATCATAGTCTGCACTGATTACCTGACAAAGTGGGCTGAAACAAAAGTAGTGAAGGTAGAAATCGAGGAGAAAGTAGCAGAATTTATGAGGGAGAATGTGTTTTACAAGTTTGGGTACCCCATAGAAATAGTCATTGATCAAGGAGCACAATTCACTTCCCTCCTCATTGAAAATATTTTGAGGAAACACAAGATTAAACATAGAACTTCTTCTGCCTATCACCCTCAGGTGAATGGCCAAGTAGAAATAACTAAAAGATCTTTAGAGAGCATCCTAAACAAGGTTTGAGTTGCAGTAAAAAATATTGGGCAGACAGATTGGTAGAAGCTACTTGGGCCTACAATACTACTTGGAAGACAACAACATGATTCACTCCTTATGAACTAGTCTATGGTAAGAAGGATCTACTTTCAGTTGAGTTTGAATTCAATACTTTAATAATGGTAGCTGAATTAAATCTAGAACTATCAAAATCCCAAAAATAGAGGTTGTTGCAACTAAATGGATTGGATGAGTTCATAATGCAAGCACTTCTTCACACGGAGGTAGTTCAGCTGCAAAGGAAGGTCTGGCACGATAAGAACATCAAAGAAAAGACCTTCCAAGAAGGAGATTGGGCACTATTGTATGATTCAAGGTTTAAATATTTCAAAGGCAAGCTGATGAAAAGATGGTTGGGACTTTACATAATGGAATTTTTTTTTATAATGGCGTAGTTCAAATCAGAACCATAGATGAGGAAGGAATCCCCTTGCTTGTCATTGGTCACAGACTTAAAATTTACAAGAAGCCTTTGTCGAGGGTGGAGTTCATAAATTCAATAAGAAGAGAGGTTTATGTGAAGGGAAACTCCATAGTTTCCCACACCTCCTGAAAAAGGGAAAGAAAAAAAAGAAGAAAAAGAAAAAAAAAGGAAAAAAAGAAAAAAGAAAAAATAAAGATCCATGGGTGAAAATCTCTCTGAGGCACCCAAGGCAAGCTTTTGGGTTGAAAACCTCGATGGAGGCATCTCACTTTCTCTAAAAAAAGAGAGAGAGAGAGAAAAAGAGAATAAAGATCCATGGGTGAAACCCTCTCCGAGGCGCCCAATGCAAGTTTGTGGGTTGAAAACCTCCACGGAGGCAGCCCGATTTTTTTATTGAAAAAATTTAAAAAAAAAAAGGCCCAATTTCTTTATTAAAAAAGAAAAAGAAAAAACATTTGCATCTCTGTTTTTTCTTTGTTTGATGTTTTTCAAGTTATCAATGGTTTCTGGAAACACAGGGGAACATTCATCTTCTTTTCCCTTCTTCTATTTTACCATCCATCCCATCATTCACTCCATTCATTTTCATAACTTCTTCCATCACCTAAATATACCATATTTCTCCATTCTTGAGCACAATGTAGCAAAAGAAAGTAAGCCACAAACTGCTACAAACATCAGGATGTTCCTTCAAAAACAAAGTTGTTCACAGACTACAAAGAAAAACAAGAAAGAAAGCTACATAAAAAAATCCAGGAGAGTGAGAATTCCACCCATGGCATCTTGACCAACCCATGCAACATCTATAGCGGAAAGAAACAACAAGAAAATACAAGCAGCTCACTTAGGAAGTTGCTCATTCAGCAAACATCTCACTCAGGAAAATAAGGAATAATGCATCATATAAGAGGCTTGTCTCCAAATTCCAGCTCTTGCAAATTCCTTGACAACAACAGGTAAACTCAGGTATAGCTTCTCACCCCTCGCTATGCATCCATAATAGCCAGAAATAATTAAATTTGTAGACTTAGATTTTAAGGGGTAGAAAGGTGGCTAGCTAGCTTGGCAATCATCGTGAAGTATGCCTAGGGAGAACTGCAAAGTCATGCTACCTGGGCATGCAAAAGAAAAAAATTAAATTAAGTGGAGTAGAGGAGAACGAAGGGAGGAGACATGCAGTATCAACCAGTTAAAAAGAAGAGGGTCCAATTGTCTACAACAGAAACTGGAGCTGAGCAAAGTTACATAAGAAGTCAAATATTAGTTGTGAAATCTAATAAAAAGATATCCCGTCTCATCCAAACTAGTGAATTGAGAAATTTTGAGGGAAAGAGACCCAAGGGAGCCCGCAACACAATAGTATCGAGAGTGGGTTTCGTATTTGAACAACGTGCAGCAGCAACATCAGTAGAACAACATCACTTGCAGTCGAGCTAGCTTCTGAATTATATCGCGTATCAGACACAGTAGCAAGGGACCAAGGGAAGCTTTTCTCCTAGCCTTAGAGAAGAAAGAGGAGGAGAAGAAGAGCCAGAAGAGGAACCAAAAGAGGAACAGGAAGAACTAGAAGAAGAAGAGGAAGCGACAAAGGGAAAAGGAAAAACATAAGAGATGGCAATAGAAGTCATAGAGGTAGCAGAAAGCAAGCAAGAAGCAGAATCAGAACACAACACTGCATCCCCTCAAGACAAAGAGGTAGTTTCCACCTCAGCTCCTTTAAGCGCAAAGAGACAAAGCAGACCTCTATGTATTTCAGAGCTGATAAGAGTCAGAGGATAAGTCATATAGAGACATAAAATCCTCCCACGAGCTCGACTATCATTGAAGAATCACCAAGGGAGGAGGAACGAATCGAAGAAACAATTCTGAAGGAGCAGCTACATAAGGCACAAGCAGAGAATGTAGCACTGAAGGAGAAATTGCAGCAAAAAGGGCAACAAGTAGCCACCATGGAAGACTTATGCATAGAAGCCCTTCAACACAGATTCCCTTCTGACTCATATGTTGTGTAACTCAAGGAGAAATGGCTCTTATTTCAAATCAAAACTCTAGCCTCCCATGGATCCTTACCTTTCCAATATTGTCAGAAATTCATGGATTTCTACAAGCAAGATAACATGGCTAATCAGGAAAAGATGGTAGAGTTTTTTGTGCATAACCTTATGCTGACAAATATGGATACTTGGGACCCCAATCCTACAATGGGGGATATGCAGTTGATGGCTTTAGTATCTTGGATGATGAATGAGGACACTAGAGAAAAAGAGATATGGTGGGTCATGAGAAGAAGAAATAGAGAACCCTTACATATCAGACCGGAATTGTTCAGATCAAGAGGATTCATCCTTAACCATCGAGAGATTGAAAGGGACCTTGCACTAGTTGAAAGCTACCTTCAGACTGAAACACAGGTAATAGGCCACTTTGATGATGTTTCTAGGTAGATAGAAGATGAGTGCATTATGGCTAGTCAGAGGGACAACCTCCCTCACAGCCTCAAGAAAAAGGAGTACCATACTCCAGAAAAACTTAGGGGTGAATTGGAAAGGGCACCATTATACAAGAGGGCCATGCAGGCCAAAAATATCCAATGGTTGGGACTAAAGCTCAGCCCACCTTTGCTGCTGGGGTTGAAAGATGAAAAGGACACATATGCACAAGATAGATAATGGGATAATGCAGAAAAGAATAATGCCATTTTTACTCCCTTGGGGAAACTCCCACACATCTTCCTCAGGAAATCAGGGGGGATGTCATAGCCTTGAAGGAAGTGTAGGAGGAGGATTAGTTTCTCAGAGGATGAGCAACCAATCAGTAGGGGGTGATGATGAGCTCCATCATTAGACATATTTGGAGGGGTTAAAGGTCACCTTTTTTCCTTCTTATATCTCTTTTTCTTGCATTTTTATTATTATTTGGTTTTATGATGCTAGTGTAGGTGGTGATTAAGGATAACATACTCCGAGTGCCTAATATGAGGATTGAGTGCAGAAAATCATGAATTATTAAGCATTTTTATAAGGATTTTATCATAAAGACTTGGGAGGAGACAACAAGGAGAAATTATGGGAGGATTTTCCACCCTCCTTAACTCTCAAAGGTAGCCAAAGCATCAAAAAGATTCTCTCCAGCAATTCGAATTCCAAAGGCAGCCAAAGGATCCCAAATATTCTCTCTAGCAATTCGAATTCCAAAGGCAGCCAAAGGATCCCCAAGGATTCTCTCCAATAATTAAAATTCCAAAGGCAGCCAAGCAACTCAAAGAGGAGTGCACTCAGTCTTTGTTTACTTGGAGTCAAGTGGAGTCAATCACTATTTTCTAGGGAACTGTTGGTAGTTTCCTTGTAGAATAAATAGAGTAGATATAGAGCTAGGAAGGGGTTGATTCTAGTCAGAAATTTGTTGCAAGCCATTGAGATTTTTATTATTTTACTCAGTGATCAAACTTTCAGAAATGTATGAGGTTATTCTTTTATGAAATGAGAAAACTGATTTCATTTTACTGATTTAAGTTTCAGAGAGCTAGGCTCATGGGTTAGGGCCCAATTCATGTGCCTCAGCCTCTCTGCTGCATTCGTTCTCTGCTTTCTATCATTTCATTAGCTTCGCTTCTGATAATTTCTCTTATGTTTCAAGTTGCTGTTTATTTTTTCTTTCAGTGTGCTGTTGTAGGTTTCATTTGCTTGCGAGTAATAGAATAGAGGAGGAAAACAAAAAATCTGTGGTTCAAGACTCCCTTCTCATCTCTATCAATAGAGCTCGAGGAGGGCGAACCTTCCCATAGACCCAAAAAATTATTTCTATTCACTGTTTCTCAGATTAGTAGTAGAGTTGCATTACCATTTTCTAGTCTTCCTTTGCACGGTATTTTCACACATTTCTCTATTTTTCATGCATAGATCAGCAGATTTGTTTGTAGGAATTATTGCTAAAACCCTAGAGCAGCTCCGTGGCGCCTTCCCGCTTCATTTTCCATCTCTCTATTCACGGCCTGAACACTGTTTTTACGCCTCCATTTTCCTCCTTTTCCTCTTATTTTCAAATGCTGCACCCATATTTTATCCCTCAAAACACTTAAAATATGCAACTCGCCTTATTCCTTTGTTCTTATTGGTCACGGTTTCCCTACCCCTTTTAACGCAAAATGCTTGAAAAACATTGAAATTCGACCTCCACCTTTCCTCATCGAAATTACCACTATCACAATTCGCACTTCGCATCTTTCTCCCGACTGCACTATCGCTTCTCTGCCAACCTTGTGATATTGTGATATTGCGAAATCGCAAATCGCAAATCACAGATTCTATTGTTTTTCTTCAAGACTTATCACTCCTTTTTGTTGATTGTGATAACTCTACTGCATCACACATCACACTTCACCTCATTTTCCTTTTTCCTTAAGACTTACTGCTCCTTTTTTCCGACTGCAATAACTCCACCGCATCGCACATCACACTTCACATCATTTTCCTTTTTCCTTTAACACTTACGACTCTTGTCTGCCAATTGCAATATCGCCCAGTACTCCGCCATCGGTCCCACCGCCACGTCATCCTCCACATCGCACATCGCAAATCACACTTTTTATCTTGTTCCTGTTAACCTTTACCACTCCAAACATCGATAGCAATCACCCTTCATCGCAACTCCACCTTCGCACTATTTAAATCATTTTGCTCCAAAGCCTTTTTGCGCCATATTAAAGCTTTAATAAGTTTTAAACCCGATATTTCCACCTCTAAGCCTGGTTTCATGTGTTTATCCCTACATTAGAACCTTTAGCCCATTTTCTTATCCAAGCTACAAATCAACACTTTTTTAATTAGGATTAAGCCATGGATAACTTAGCTGCATGGATCGAAGCATGGTAGATAGAGCATAAGATAAGTAGGGTGCATTTAGCTGATAGGCCAAGTTAAGTGTGGTTTAAATTAGTTTCCTTTATGCGATTTAGTTTAGTTTCCTTCCTGTCATTTCTTTTCAACAATTTAATTTAGTTTCTTTCTGTCATTTCCTTCTTGCACATTAAATTAGTTTCATTTCCGTCATTTCCTTTCTGCAAATTAAGTTAGTTCCTTTCTGTCATTACCTTCCAGCAATTTACGTTTCAATTTTTATCATATTTTAAGAAATAACACCCTTTCGTAAAGCAGAAGAGGATGACATGAACATAATGCATCTGTTGTGTATATAGAACTATCACCTCCAAGTTTGTAGGAACCCTGGGTTGATAAAGTAAAGTAGGGTCGCCCCTGGGAGTCGCAACACTCTTGATGCAATACCATGGCTCACCAGTTAGGTCCCTATATTACTAGTTTAGTCCTTTATTGTTATTAGTGTAGCCCCCTTATTGTTATTGTTGTACCCCTGTAACCCCAATATTGTTATTATTGTGCCCTTACATTATTATTGCTAGGTCGGCTAGGATTATATTGTGACCCCATGGACTCATATATATAGAAGGAGGTTTTATCATTTGTATCATCCAAGAATTGTTCATTTATGTACTGTAAAGGAGGTTTCCCCCTCGAAGTGGCTTAATTTTAAGGCTTTGATCTCTCTTTTCTTCTATTTTTAGAGCTGGTTTCATAACATATCAGCTAGGGGATGATGCTCATATCGTTGATACCTTTTTCGAAAGCCTTAAATTTGCTTCCACCATCGCTCTCTTTGGACCCGGTGGTCAGTCAAAGTCTACCCAGTTGGGGACAACGATGTTACTATACAACTTGAAAACAAATTTTGGCTTGTCGAATGCATGTTTCTTGAAAATTTTGAGGTAACTGACCATCAAATCTCTTATATTTTAAGAAATATCGTCACAAAATCAACATTACAAATGGTCAATTTTATGAACGTTAATAATTATTGGCATTAATGTACATTTAATATTTTTCATGAACAACTACATGTTATTCAAAGAAAAGGTTCTTCCGAGTGATAATGTCTTGCCCAGTAGTTGTGAAGAGGCAAAGAAATTGTTGAAAATATTAGGTTTTGAGTACATATCATATCATGCATGTCCAAATGATTGTATTCTATACCGAGGAGAATATGCAGACAAAGAGATATGTCTGAAATGTGGGCATGAAAGGTATGATAAATAAAAAAATAAGGGTAAATCACGTGGTCCTCCTTTTAAGATATTGAGGCACATGCTTATAATCCCAAGGATTCAAAGGCTCTTTCATTGCAAATAATTAGCTATGTTGCAGGGATGGAATGCCTCACACAGAAGTGAGTTGGGAGTTATGTTAATCCAAATAGATTCAATATACATGAAGCATATAGAGGATACATGGCCCAAAAAATTCAAGGATGAAGTATGAAGTCTACGACTTACTATAGCCATAGATGGCGTCAACCCATATTCCCTCAAAAACACCAACTATTCTATTTGTCCTGTAGTAGTGATTCATAACAATATCCCCCCATGGTTGTCTGTGAAGAATGAACATCTTATGTTGGCTCTAATAGTCCCTGGTAGAATACAAGTGAAGAATATGGATGTCTACTTACAACCACTGGTAGATGAATTGAAGGAATTATGGGATGGGATAAATGTATATGATGTATCAATACCCATCACAGTAGAGAGGAGTTTTACGTTGTATGGAATATGTGCTTACACGACACATGATTATCCATGCTTAGGAGTTTTCTATGGTAAATTACATGTTTATTGGTTTGTTTATATACGTAACAATATTCTTTTGCATATTAATTATTTAATTTGTTGTAATTGTTCTGATCTTCATGATATTCTTTAATGTGCCATGCATATTGTATACAATAATATCGCAGGTATTATAACAAAAGGGTATTATGGATGTAAATTTTGTAGACCTTCCATGAAACCTAGATGGTCCAACGACCTATAAAAGCTAGTGTATGACTGGTCCAGGGTATTCCTCCTAGAAGAACACCCTTACAGAAGAGAAACATCTACTTTCAATGGTAAATGAGAGAGAACACAAAGGAAATAGCAAAACCAATTGAATGAATTGGAGCATATGAGTGAGAGAAGGAGAAGGAGTTCATAGAAATTTTTGATTCAAATGGGGAGCCTATGTTCGATGATCCTGAATTCTTCGACACTTATGTTGAGAAATTTCCCATTGGGATGAAAAGGAAATCTATCTTTTATAACCTCCCATATTGGGAGCATCTTAATATTACCCACTTATTAGATCCCATACATATATTTAAAAATGTTTCATCTTATTTATGGAGGCACATATCATCTAAACAAAAGTGACACATTAGCTATAAGGAAAGATCTTATTACTTCAAACACCAAAAAGAAACATTGGCCAAGATGATTAGAAAGTACAGGATTAGAGTCTGGTCCCTCTAATTGGTATTTTAAAGAAGGTGATGTGCCATGGATTTAAAAAAAAATTGATCTTTCTTTGGCAAAGGAATTTATAATGGGTGTGAGGGTGCCATCTTCATGTGGGTCTTGACTATGGTGTTGCTTCACCATGGAATACCATTTGTCGAGGTTGAAATTTCATGACCATTTGAATCTTCTAAGAGTACGTATAATGTCAAAAGCATGAATTTATTATTTGTTATATTAATAAATTTTATCCCATGTAGGGATCATAAAACATAAATAATTTTGTATATTATTGCATGTGTTTATAGCTTTGCAGTGCCGTTCTCCTTTGTTCGTGCGTGGGTGTGTGAAACATGAATTCCCCCAAGGCCTAGGACCTGCCATATCCAAATTATCTGCATTTGTTCGTTGGATCACGTCAAAGGAGATTCATGTGGCTAGCATTCCACGGTGGCGTCAAGAGATAATTGATATTGTTTGCATGTTTGAGAAGGAACTACTGACAAGTTTCATGGACTTGTAGGTTCATCTTCTAATCCACCTAGCAGATGAGGTTGAATTAGTTGGGGTGGTTTCTTGTCGTTGGATGTTCTTATTAGAGAGGTACATGCAGAAATTGAAAGCTTTTGTTCGACAAAGGGAAAAACCCAAGGGGTCTATGGCAGAGAGGTACATATTGTATGAGTGTTTATATTATGCCAGTGAGTACATCAAGAAGATAGACAATAGACCAAGTGCGGTGATTTGGGACGATGAAAGGGATGAAGACAAAAGAGAAGGGAAGCTTGTCCAAATGCATGGAAAAAGGTGTTTGATAAAGAGTAAGGGACTTATAATTTTTTAAATTTACATAAAATATATATTCACGTTGAACTTAGATATAATGTATATTTGATCTCATATGTACTATATGTCGGTTTGATTTCATAAGCAAATGCAGAAATTGAAGCAATCAATAAATTCGTTCTTTACAATTTCGAAGTGACACAACGGTGGGTCGCATTGTACAAACAAAAGAGGATGAAATGGGATAGAGACAGGAAAGAATTCAGACTTTTGAATGGTAGAAGTGTGCCTTCTCCCGATCATTTAAAAGAAGATATTCCAATTATATGCCCCAACAGTTGGGTTGCTGACCATGTCAGAGAGAAATACGGTGCAACCAGTCGTTACCCGCGTGCTGAAGAGGATGCACTAAACATAGGGATTCGGTGCACCCACTCAATAATAATCTATTTATGTACATTTTAAACTTAATAATTCACCTTTTAAATGTAACAACTATATTTTAAATTTTAACAGTGGGGTTATTAGACACATGACACTATGATTTTTTTACTTTTTTATAGGTGCATTTGTTCCCATCTATGTGGGCATATGGACACCATTTTCACACAAAAAATGCTGATGATGGACACATGAAACAAGACTGTGGAGTGGAAGTCGAGCTAGCCACCGTGATCAAAACCTAGTACGAGTGGTGTTAGGTTACGTCAGAAATATACCAGAGATCATTGAAGTGGACTTCTCTTCTTTCGAATGTGTTATGTTTAGGTGCAAGTGATGGGATACCTTTGATCGGAATAATATAAAGGAAGATAGTGATAGTAGGCTGATATGTATCAACTCTAGAAAGATGTGGGATGAATCCAAGGAGCCTTATGTTTTCCCTAAACACTGCAACTAGGTGTTTTTTAGCCAAATGTGTTGGATAGGGATTGGTGGTTCGTATTGAGACATGAACCTAGATCAAAAAATATTTTTGAGAACAATAGTTTTATCATGCCAAGCGAGCTGGAAGATAATGAGGGTGATCATGAGAACAAAGAGTGATATGGTACATGTGTTATTTCATCATTTACACTATTTAAGATGGGTTTTTTATAAAGAGGACTTAACCTTATAACTAAGACTCTCTTTTTTTCGAAATATTATAATATGTATTTTGAATTAATTGGTTTGCATTGTGTTATTGTTAAAATCATTTCACTTTATAATTTGCAATTATGTTCATCTCGAGAACAATGCACTGTATCAAGTTCTTTTTTTTAATGTCAATTCCTAAAATAATACAACTACTTGATTGCTTTAAATGGGGTTTCACTATATCATTACTTAAATAAATGCACCCTATATATATATATATATATATATATATATATATATATATATATCTGTGTGTGTGTGTGTGTGTGTGTGAATGATATATGTTAGTGTCCCGTGATTTAGCAAATTGGTAGACCAAATGCATAGGGTAACATCAAACCAGTCTTTAGAGTCCTAGGACCTAGCCTTCCTGGACTCAGAGAGGGCTCTCTCTATATGTGCGAAGGATGTGAACTTGTTCGCTTTAATTTGTTGATTTTAGGCTAGTTGTTAAGTATAGATTTTGGTTGGGGTAATATGATCAAGTAGGATAGGTGGAGTGAGAGGTTATCAAATCAATTGGGAAATGGAGACTATGAAGTCATTGATATATCGATAATGAATCGGGGTACATCACAGGCCAAATCTAGTGTAGTCAATGGATCTTTAAAGTTAATGTGTGAGGTGAGACGGACATTAAGTTGGGGAACCAAGGTAGGGCAAAGGGCAGTCAAGAATCCTTTGTCAAATAACCATGAGAAAGGAGGTCTTAAATACTGATAAGCAAAAGATACTAATCATGAGATGGGGCACACCATTTACTCAATGAAAATACTTTAAACAAATAAACATTCAAGATAAACCATCCAGTGGAACAAGGAAAGAAAACTTATCTAACTCCAAAGATTCTATTTTCAAGATTTGAAAACATATAAGAGAAAAATAGCATCAATAAATGAAGAGGGAACTCCTAAACATCATTCATTAAACTATAAAGAAGTTTGAGACAAGCTGATAAGAATACACAAAGGGTAAGATCGAAACAAGACCTCTTTGACTTAACTTAACAATCAATACATCAAAGAGAGATTTCAAGACAGAGTTTAGATAGCATCAAACAAGCAGGGCTTACCATGAATCATGTTTTTAAACTAGAATATTAATCCAATAATGAAATAGAAAATCTTAGGTGGGCCTAAGAAGCAACTAAGAATTCCTTAAACTAACCCAGTAGAGGAAAACATGAAGACAATAGCAAACAGGAGGACTGAGGTGCCTCAAACAACATTTCTCATCCTATACTCTTTTGAGCTATTGCAATATAGAAATATGGACATATGATAAACAAGAAAACATGAACAAATAAGAGATACATCACCATTAACTAAACTCAGGAATCCTGCAAGAAAGCCTTCATTATCATCAATCAAGGCAAATCATCCACAAGCTCCACAACACCAAATTGCTCTTCAACCTCCAAGAACCATGTATTGCTCTCAAACTCATCAAAAGCCCCATATTAAAATGAATCCTCATGCTATATATAAAAAGAAAGGAGGAGGAAATCCTAATAGAGCATCTAGAAGTCTACTAGCTAATCAAAAGTATCTCTATTTTCCTTGAGGCCTTGCAAGGCCCAAGGCACAAAATATCTAAAATAAATATCTTTTTAGCTATTTTTAGCAATTAAATTGACCTTTAGGCTTTGAAAAGCCTCCTAAAACTTTCCAAACACACATTTTGACTTGTCAACCACAGGAGCATAGCACTGTGCCTTTGAAATGCATTTTATGCCAGGAGCGCAGCACATGAACATAAAAATTGGGTCTTCTTACATCCATGTTTTGAAGGCCATCCTGATGTCAGAAAAGGCTCCATGATGGCTCGTTGGAAATACCTTGAAGTATAATTTCCATAAATAATCCTTGGTTTTCTAATCTGACCTCTGAAACCTATCCAAAAAGTGAAAATTCCAAGACTGGTAGGAGTGCACACATGTCCTAAAAAGCAGGCAGAATGGTGAAAAATTGGGTGTTTTTGACCCTTTTGGAGGACCAAAACAACTCCAAATAATGTGAAAATTGGTGAGAATGCTCCTATAATGATGAGGAGTCCAAAAAATGAAAGCATTTCCCCCTGAAGATGCCCTGAAAAATAACGTAGCACCCGGTGTGCTGTGCTCCTAGCCTCAAAAATTGAAAAAAACAAAAAACTTGTCCAATTTCTCCCAACTTTGGTGGACAAGTGCCTCATGGGTCTTGGGAGACCTGTAGAGAAGCTTGAGCCAAAATACCAAGGTTAGCTTGGTTCGTTTCCTCCTTTAGTGCTTGGATCTCAATTTTGGCCCTTTTGAGTTCTTGCCTTGCAAATTGGTCTCTTTGAGAATAATGCTTAGCCATTCTCCTTTATAGATCCAAGTCTTTATTGGCCTTCTCCAACTTGACTTCAAGATGCATGTTAGCCCTCTCAAGCCATGATTCCCTATCATGTTCAATTTCTCTTTCTAGGATGTCATTGAGAGGAAGTTGCTCTGCTAGGGCTGATTCAATCTCTCTTTCTCTTGCTAAAGCCTTCTTTAGACCCATAGTTCTAGTCCTCCTTCTAGTTTCACCCTCCTCATATTAAATTTATTCATAGGTGCCCATGAACTCCTCCAACTTCACCTGTGCCCTTTGAGCCTCTTTCCAGTACTTGAGTGTTCTTGCTTCATAGATGGCCTGTTGGGCACTCATTTGCTTGTTTTGCATCTAATAAAAGTGAATGAAATATTTTTCTCTTTCTAATTTAGCTTCCAAGTCCTTGATTTGTGCATTCCGGTCTTGGAGAAGAGAGTTTCCAATTCTTGTTTCATTTTCATCATCACTATCTATGTGAATAATTTCAAATTCCCTCTCTTCCTCATGACTTTCCTCTTCCTCCTTCATTTTTTGCTTACCTTTGTCAATCTTTTGAGTTGAGGAAGATGGCATGGCCCCTTTCCCTTTGGAGGCAACAAACACATGCCTCTCTCCTCTTTGATAGGTAAGAGGGAAAGGTGTAACAAGTTTGATTTGAATACCTTGATCATTGGTGACCTTAGGATTGCTTTTCTTCTCATGGATGATCTATGTATGTGTGTCTTCTTCACTTTGATCTTGACTGCCTTCTTGAGAGGCGCCCTCACTTTCTCTCATGCTAGCATCACTGCCAAGATCTTCATCATTTTTATCTTCTTCCATGTCCTCTACACTGTCATCCTCCATACTTACAACATTATCATTTTCATTGTCACTTTCTTTGTTGTCATGGTTAGAGGTGTCCTCATCATTGCTTGATGCATTTTCATCCTCTTGGCTGACTTCTTGAGAAGCACTTTCACTTTTTCTCATGCTAGCATCACTGTTAAGATTTCCATGATTTTCATCCTATGTATTTGCAACATTAGAGGTGCCTTCATCATTGCTTTGTGCATCTGTATCTTCATGACTTTCCTCCTCTTCATGATTGGGCCCACTATCCTCACTTTCAAACTCTGCCTTTGTATCACTGCTTGCATTTTCTGTGGGGTCACTGCCAGAGGCACTTTCATTAGTCTCTCCTTTACTTTGATTGTCACTTTCTTCTTCATTATGTGAGTTTTCTTCACTTTTCTGCCTATTGTCTTCTTTGTCTTGCCCACTGTAATTACCTTCAAGCTCTATCTCTTCTTGACTGATATCTTCATTTTTGTCACTGTTTCTCTTATCATTGCTATTGGGCTCACTGTTTTCTTCTTTGTTACTGCCCTTATCATCACTGTTGTCATTTTCCCTTTCTTCATGGTCTAGCTCACTATTTTCCTTTTTATAATCTGCCTCTGTTCTTGGGCTGTCATTGATTTCCTCATCTTCATCTAACTCACTGCTTTTTCCTTCTTGTCCACTTTTTGTTTCACTGCCTTTGTCACTACTTTTTTCTTCATCAACACTTTCTCCTTTGTCATCACTTTCTTCGTGACTTCCATGTTCATCTTGGTCATTATTTTCTTCCTCTTTGTCATCACTATCTTCTTTGTTACCTTCTTCATCAATTAGCCCACTGCTTTTGTCACTGTCTTCTTTACTACTTTCATCTGCCTCCTCTTCACTGTCCTTGGTATCTTCTCCATCATTTTCACTTTCTTCACTTTCATTTTCCTCCTCTTCATCACTTGTTTCTTCTCCTTGACTATCATTTTCTTCTTGACTATTAGAAGATTCATATGAAGAGGATGAATCATGGTTAGTGGGGGTTGATGGAGGAGTGGAGGAAGGTGGATGAGATGATGATGGTAAGCTTTGCAGAGGGAGAGGCTGTGGAGTTGTGAAAACATCATGGGCTGTGAAAACTTCCCATGGGATGCCTTGTCGCCCTAATTGGTGTAAGACAATCATCTTGATAAGGGAATGATGAAAAAGGCTTGACATTTGTTGTGAGGGAGGCCTCTTTTGCACAATGGATGACATTTTATCAATACTTTTACAAAGGTAGTAGGGAAAATGAAGCATTTTTGCCCTAGTGAAATGCATGAGTAGTCTTATATGGTAGGAATAGACTTTAGAAAACATACCCTCACAGGTGAATTATTTCATAATGATCTTCATTAAAGGAGCATACCTATCCAACAAATGAGAAAAGGGTAAAATAGTTCTGCAATCAGCTTGGCAACTTGGTTTTAAGAAGGGATGATAATGGCGTAGGTCCAGATACACCTGTTTGAACCATTTTTCCCCCATGCAAGGTATTCCAGTGGCCATGGATATTGCATTGGTGATCAGCTCAAACTTCACTCTAGCTATATGTACTTGGTGGTCATGGAGGTTAAGGACAAAAATTTTGGTCAACTGAGGTTGGATTTGGAATCTTTTCACTTTCTCATAGAACTCATAGCATCCTACCTCTTGGAAATATGAAACTATAGTAGGAGAGGCTGTCAATTCTTTAGTGTTTATAGGATCAAACCTATTTTCTTTCCCACCCTTCCTCTGTTGTTCTTAGGCCTTCAGCCTCTCTCGCCACAATCAACACTGCCTTCCCTAGGAATTTTGTCATTTACCCTTGTCTTTGAAAACAAACCCTGATCTTCTTGGGAGATGATATGGAGAGGGCAAGTGAGATGAGAATGAGATAGGTGGTGACTACAAATAAAGGGGAAGGAAGAATGAAGGAAAACAATTTGGGCCTCAGTGTGCTCTTAACATGTAAATGGATGGGAGCCCTTTGAACAAGGGAGTTGTTTAGCAAGGAATTAGGTGTTTTCCTCCTTCCTTAGGGCTTTTCCACATTCCCTTTAAGTTTACCCTCCATATTTCTCTATATTTTTACTTTTAGACAGTAGGAAAAAGTAGAGAAAAACTCTAAATACCTCTAAAACCTTCACAACTGAAGAAAATATAGGAGCACAACGCGGGCAAGGTTTGAACAGACAGTCGGGTGCCTCCTGAACACGTAGTCAGGCGGCCTCTTCACATAGGGTCGAGCAGCTTCTGCACACCCAGGCGTATAGCATGGGTGGCCTCTGCACGAGGAGTCGAGTGGCTGGCAGCCCTGAACGCACAGGAGCGCAGCATCAGGTGCCTCTGGACACGTTGTCGTGTGGATCCCGCACGCTGCATGCCCAGGAGCATGGTAGGATGGAGATGTCAGGAAGGCATGAATGGTCGGGCACGTAGCGTGGCAGAGCCTACATGTAGCCTGGTCCAGTCAGGCAGCTACTGAACGGTCGCATGCCTCTGCACGCAGGTGTCGGGTGGACTGTCGTGCAAGCTTGAACGGGCCCGTGCGCAGCTGTTTTGGCAAGGCTGGTTGGGCTGTCATGCACGTGACAGACGCATAGCGCACCGCTACAGGAGCGCAAAACCATGTAGAAAACTATACTGGGAGAGGAGATAGGAGCGTAGCGCGGCTCAACAGGGGCGTAGCGCAGAGAATTCTCTTGCCCAAAATTTCGCCAGAAACCTCGATTTCTGTGCTTGGGCGTTTTTCTGTCTTTCTTGCATATGAAAAATGGTTTGAATGATAAACCTGTACTCTTTAGAACCTTGTAAAAAATAATTAAGATCAAGAACCCACTTTACTAATGTTTGTTATCGGTCTTTTATCTCCTTTGCTAATATTTCTTCTTTCTTTTTGTAGGTGGAGTTTTAAGCATAAAAGTGGTCTTTGTGGGTGATCTTTTAAAAAGTGATTTCATTCTCTCTTTGGCCACTACTTTTTTAGAAGCATGATGAATCTATCATGTACATCAACCTTAGCCTTTTTGGTCAATTTTATCATTACCTTCATTTGGCCATTTCTTCTTACTGGTGGTGTCATAAAAGCATTGTTTTTTTTTAATCTTTACACTTCCTTTGGAGTTTGGCACTTTTAAACCCTCAGCAATAGCAGTTAGGCTCTATTTGATTTCTTATTTTACTTTTAGCTTCTTGCTCTCTTTTTGTGATTATTTTTCAGACCTATGACAGTGCTTGAGGAGCTTGTCTTCTCACTAATACTCTCTACAAGTCGTCCTTTGCTGTGGTGAAAACTGTTTTTTTGACAAGCCATAGAGGTGGCCATCTGACATCATCCTTGAAAACTGTGCTTTCCTTCATTAAGGAGGTCTCTCAAAATAAATGTTCAATCTATGTGATGTGATGTTGTTGCATCTTTGTCTTTGTGATCTCTTGCATGGATCCCTTACTGGGCAACATCTGTTGTGCCAATTAGTTACAAAACCACTGATACCCTTCAAAATTTATCCCTTTGGTGCTGTGAAACAGTGTTGCCTTAAAAAACTTATAAGTCATTCCCTAACATCATTTTTTAATCTCTGCCTGCTGTCACCAAGGAGGTCTTTCACTTTGATTTCTTGCTCCAATGAATCTTTAATCCATGCACAGTTGTGCTTATGTACCTTTGTCTTCATGATCCTTTGTATGGGCTCTTTGCTGGGCAACACCTTATAGCCAATACTTCATGAAACCATGATCCTCTTCGTGAACTCATGCATGTTTTTTCTCTTCTACTGTGGATGTCATTGACGATTTAGGCTTCTCACTTTGAATCTGTTCTGCTGATAACCATCATAAACCATTCCTGCAGAAATTTTTTAAGATAGGCAACTGTCCTTATGCAGACTTAATGCTTTGATCTAGGAGGTCCTTGCTTGAAGGCCTTTTGACACCCTTTGGACATTCATGAGATCACCTTTGCTTTGGGTGATGGCACTTTTCATTTGCTTTCATCCTTGGGCACATGTAAAACAATGAGTTTTTAGAAAACCAAAACAATGAAAAACTTAGGAGACCCTACATGACCTATTGAGATATATTTTGGACGGGGTGTTTGACTGAAAACTGGAATCAGGGTTTGGGGATGTAAAATAGGGTTTTGACAACTCTTTATGCATTGCCATCCAAGAAACAAAAATCTTTGATTTATCTAAAAAGTCTAGAAAGGGAATTTAAAATCACCATTGTTTGAGGCACTTGGTGAGTAGGGGAAAAGGTTTGGGCTACTTGGCAAACCAAGGTGTAGAAGTAGAAGGCTTAGGTAATCAGAAACAGAGTGGTAAAGTCAGAGGTGGAAAACATAGTGAGAATGAGGAACATAATTCCAAGATATGATCTTCTGGGAGTGATAGATTGGCCATGCTTTGATAGAGTAGCAGAACAGTAAAAATGTATCCTAAGGGTAATGAAGGCAGTGATATTTCTAGAACTCACAAGATTTTTGAATTTTGTTTCTAGAAATCTAGGATAAGCATTTATTCATCTGAACAGGTAAAAATTATTGATGACTAACAGTGGCTCCACTTGGGGAGGGCAGCTCCTTTTTAGGAGGTGTCCAAATTTCAAATCTCTTGGTTTATGAAGACCAGTGCCTCATCTATTGGGCAGATTTTTCTTCTTTTCTTTTGCTGCTGCTTCCCTGAAGTAGTGATTTTGATAATCTAAAAGCATGATTAACTCAGCTTCATCTCTACCTACCCAACCTACTTTCCTAACATTTTTTCTTCCTTGGGTGCACTTGAACTGGCAAACCCATTGACATATTTTCTTTTGAAAGCAAAAACAAACTATCTACTTCTACACTTGTTTCTTCCAAGAGTTCAGATTATGCTAGTGAACTCTTCTTATTCTCTACCTAGACTATTTGACTATCAAGATTAAGCAGTATGACAGACTTCATTCTCTAAGCTATTGACAAGAAATTTAAAGCATGAATAGAACCAGGATTAGGCAATTTGATTCATCCTGAGTTGTGGCATTGAGACAAGCTGCACACAAAATTTATTTTCATAAGCAAACAAAACCAGAAGGTGTGAGGGATATGTTTCATCATTTGCTAATCATCCCTATCCTTCTCCTTGGTTCAGATTTAAGCATGTGGAACCAGTATCTTTCATTCCTAATCTATTTTCTTTTGACAAGTCAAGCTTAAATGATTTGACCAACATTCTTTTACTAACTTATCAACAATAAATTTAAAACATGTTTAACCATGATTAGGCTAGATGAATAAACAAGACATTCTTTTTGAACAAGTAGTGGCATTTAGGCTTTCACACCTTCAATACTACTATTTTTTGGGTATGGGGTTGTACCTTCTCTTTGAATTTTCCCTCTTTTTCTATTTTTTCTATGTTTTTGTGCTTTTTCTCTTTGTGGCCTTTTATCAAACAATGGTATGTACAATGAGTGAATGCCTAAAGCTAAGGATATTTATAGTAATGGTGTTTGAGCATCCTGTCTTCAAAAGGATCTCCTAACATTCTTTTTCCATTCAGATTTTGTAAACAGAAATCACAGTTACCTCCATTTGAAAACATGGTATAAGGATTTTTCCAAGAATTTTCAAACAATCCATGTTCTCCTTGGTGTTCCTTCTTTGACTCTTGCTCCCCAAATTTGTTTCTGTCAAAGATCTTCCTTAGGTAGAAAAGTTATTCTTTACCATCTTTAAAACAAATTATGATGTCATCAATGTATACCATAGTGAAGAAACTGAAAATATGAGCCCTAGTTCTTCGGAAGGTATCTCCAGCACTCTTTAGCCCAAGAAGCATTTGGTTAAACATGTAATTGCTCCAAGGAAACTTGAAAAAGTCTTTAAGCTGATTGATCTGAAGTGGTATCATTTGATGGTAACCTGAAAAACTATCATGCAATGACATCCGGTTAGAAACCCCTACCCTTTGTAAAGTATGATCTATCTTGGGAAAAATGTATTTGTTCTTTAGGGAGAGTTGATCTAGGTACCTAAAGTCTTCACAGAGTCTGTGCCCCTTTTCATTCTCTCTAAGTGACATTAATTTCTCAAGGTTTTTATGATTCTTTTTGAAAGGAGGGATTTTTAGAACAATGCCCGTGTTATAAGGTTTTAAACTAGCCACCCTACACACACAAGTATTCTGAAACTTTTTGCACAATCTTGTATTTTTTTTGTTTTGTGTGTAGTGATAAAATTCTAGATACTTGAATCATTTTAGGTTTCTTATGGCTACCTATTCTATATTCCTATATATCAGCTTTAGCAAAGACTTCTTTGGGATCCATATCAATATTTTTGGAAATTGAAAACTCTTCTGAAGGGGAAAAAATATTGGATGATTAAGTATCTAGGTAAGGCAAAAACATAAGACTATCTTGCTCCAGATTCCCAAAGATTTTTGTTTTGTGAGGGTATTTCAGTTCTTCTGGATTGGCAAAAGGAGAAAGTTGTGTTTTTGGGGTTTGTCGTTCCTTTGATCAATTTGATTCATATTCTAAACTGATTTTTATTCCTGAAATTTCATTTTCAATTTGCAGAAAGTCAAGTTCAGTTTTATCATCGTGTGGTGGTTCAGGGTCATGATATTTTTGACTTTCGAACTCATCATAGAGGGACTGATTTGACTGTTATAGTGTGCCTAGATATTTTCCATTTTCATTTACTTATTCATCAAGGTCATTTTAATTATACAAGATGAATGAGTCTAAGTCTAAATGAATGGAATAGATAGGGGTGTTTTTTGGTCTATCTAGGCTACTTACCATATACTTCATGTGAGACTCCCAGTACAATCTCCTTTTTTGGTTAAAAATCGGGATGGTAACGTAAGACATGTCAAGTTGGAGGTTCCCCGGAAGCTTGGCTCCCCAAGATCGGGACAAAATCCTGCCATATTTGGGGGGAAATGTCAGCCACTACTATGTCCATGACCAGCTCTTAGCAGGGATTTGTGTCAGATTGACACATAAATCCTTGATTAGGCCCAAACACTTAACTATGCTTGAATCGAAGGAGTAAAAATCTTTGTAGGGCCTGTTTATTTCTAGGCCTAATCTCTCCATCACTACCTTTGGAATGAGGTTGTGACAGGCACTAGAGTCTAACATGGCATTATATAGGATTTTTTCATGTATGTTTAGGCTAACAAGAAAGGGGGAATGGCTCCTTCTTGGTATTTTCCATCTACTTCGGGTCCAAACAATAGCTCTTGTTTGTCATCTGTCAAATTCAGAGTATTGGTATCATTTCCTATGTTTAGAACTTTCAGAACTTGAGATTTGTACATATCTCGAGCTACCAGTTCAGTGAGAGGTATGTTTATTTTGATTTTAGAAATTTCTCCTTCAAAACTGAAAGGTACTTGGGTTTTAGACATATTTACATAATTTTTACCAGCCATAAATTTTTCTACATTTTTAATTTGCTGATTATAATTTGGGGCTTTGGTCAAAAGCTTTTTCTCAGGACCACTAGTAGAGGTACTACGGAAGCTTGTGTCACCACTTGGTTGGCTAGTTTTGTCTTTATTAGGATCAGTTTTCTTAGCCATCGTATTGTTATTGTCTGTTGTTCATTTAAGAATGTTTTTGGGGGCCTTCCTAACAACAGTGTCTAAGTTGTTTTTTTTTTTAGTGGTCTTGTTTTTTCTTACTCCTAAGATCATATTGCCTAAGGACTTCCATTATGGCATTTTCCAATCCCAACTCATAGTCTTCGGGATCTTCATGTCTTGTTTCATCTAGATTCGAGGAGAAGAAACTTTGTTCTTCTTCTGTGAGAAAAAAATCACCCTCGTTATCAGAGCCTATTAAGTTTAGATGATTTTCATCCGGCTGTTCAATATCTCTTTCCCCCTCATCTACATAGTTATCTTGGAAGGATGGCCTGATTTGTTGATCATTTTCCCTTTGTTTGATTTGGGGTGGGTCTCTTATAAAGTTATGATTACGGTTTTTGTTTTGGGGATTTGGTTGGTTGTACCTAGGGGTTTCTCTTTCATTTATGCTTATTCTCTCCATGATCCTTTCCATGGTTCTAAGAAGGTTATCAATCTTGGAATCAGATGAGGAGGTTGATGGCATGGTTTCATCTTTGTAGGTTACCATATTTTATGATCTTAGCCTAGCTCTCTTTTCAAATAAGTTGGCCTCTACACTTATAGCTCCTTTCTGCATGTTTTCTAAAGTTAGGGGCTCTCTTTCTCTTAGTTGATAGGCCATGTTCGAGTCAAAACCTTCCAGAAATTTAGCTAAGGCTAGGCCTAGTGGGGGTTTCATGTTCGGTGGTAGTGCGTTGTAAACACTATTGAACCTACTGCAATAGTCTTGGACACTTTCCCCGTGTTCCTTTTAAGATTGTTGTATTCTGAGAGGATCTTGAGAGGGTTTTTCTTAATCTCCCATTTGTTTATGAAAGTTTGCTAGAGGGAAGGGAGATCATGTAGGTTGTTGGGAGTTAGGTTTTTGAACCATTTTTTAGCTTCTCCTCCTAGACTTTGGGCAAACATCCTCATTTTCATGGTTTCCTCTTCTAATTCCATGTAGTCAAAAGCATCGTTTATTCTATCTACATGTTGTTGGGTAGTGGTAGATTCAGCCCCGGTAAAGTGTGAGATTCTGGATTGATAGTCATTAGGCAAAGGTACCAAAGGTTGCGGTAACACTAGGGGTGCATACCATGCTGCCATGATGGGAGCTAATGGTGGATTTACAAGTGGAGGATTTGTGATATGAGATGGATTGGTTTGCATAGTGGAGGTGTGAATGGGTGTGGTGGAAGTACTTGGACCAACAAACTGATTCTGAGAAGACTTGGGTTGAAAAGAGCCAAAGTGGTGGAGAAGTTGGAAATCAGGTGGTGTAGAAGGAGAAGCTTCTCCGCTAGGACTTTGCTGCAAGTTTATGGGCTAGAGGTCGGTATGGTAAATACTACTTTGTGACTTGGTTCTGAAAAGGTTTCTCGTATGGTGCAAGTCAAAATGGGGATCTTACAAGGCTGTGAGCTTTTCAGGTACAGAGCTTGCTTTATGAATGTTCCTATTAGTAGTTAAGTTTCCAGTTTCAGAAGTTTGCCACAAAATATTTTCTAGGTCATCAACTATAGCAGGAGGGTTTGGGTCCGAATGAGATCTGGTACTGATTCTTCGCGAAGCCAGATTTCAAACTCAAAATTTAGAGAGGCTGAAAGTTTTTGAACTTTTTCAAAAATTTTACCTCTTTTTGTGTTTGCTAAACTCACACAGTGTGTGACTAGGCTTCTAGACTTCTCAGGGTTGATTCGACACAATCCTATAGGAGTCTATGGACACTAGTAAAGTTAGAAGGCCTACTGGAGGCTAGTGGAGTATCCAGGTGGATATTTTTAGTTGTTTTGAAGATATGTGTCTATGGTCCACGACCAATACTGACAAAAAGCCAATCTAGGAATGTTTTGGGGTTTTCTGAGTTCCTATATGTAGCCCTAAGGTTTGTAAGAGTGTCCTACAGCCGAGTGATCATTTTTCTAGGATGGTGAAAAAGCTAGTTTCTACTCTTTAGACAACACTTAAGTTTTCTAAGTTTGACTGAGATTTTGAGAGTTCCTAAGGGATACCTAGGATGTTTTTGACTCAAAGTCCCACCGTGATCACCATTATGTTAGTGTGGTGATGAGGTGGCGATAAATCAACAGATACTCTTTAACAAGGGATTCTGGAGTCCTAAGGGGTACTTAGATTGTCACTAACTCAGAAGGTCCCACTGTGATCGCCATTATGTTAGTGTCCCATGATTTAGCAGATTGGTAGACCAAATGCAAAGGGTAACATTAGACCAGTCTTTGGATTCCTAGGACCTAGCCTTCCTGGACTCAGAGAGGGCTCTCTCTATATGTGCGAAGGATGTGAACGTGTTCGCTTTAAGTTGTTGATTTTAGGCTAGTTGCTAATTATAGGTTTTATTGTTTGTTTTGGTTGGGGTAAGATGATCAAGTAGGATAGGTGGAGTGAGAGGTTATCAAATCAATTGGGAAATGGAGTCTATGAAGTCATTTATATCTCGATAATGAATCGGGGTACATCACAAGGAAAATCTAGTGTATTCAATGAATCTTTAAAGTTAATGTGTGAGGTGAGATGGAAATTAAGTTGGGGAACCAAGGTAGGGAAAAGGGCAGTCAAGAATCCTTTGTCAAATAAACATGAACAAGGAGGTCTTAAATACTGATAAGCAAAATATACTAATCATGAGATAGGGTGCACCATTTACTCAATGACAATACTTTAAACAAATAAACATTCAAGATAAACAATGTAGTGGAACAAGGAAGCAAGAAAACTTATCTAACTCCAGTGATTCTACTTTCAAGATTTGAAAACATATAAGAGACAAATAACATCAATAAATGTAGAGGGAACTCCTAAAGATAATTCATTAAACTATAAAGAACTTTGAGGCAAGCTGATAAGCATATACAAAGGGCAAGATCAAAACAAGACCTCTTTGACTTAACCTAACAATCAATACATCAAAGAGATATTTCAAGACATAGATTAGATAGCATCAAAAAAGTAGGGCTTACCATGAATCATATTTTTAAACTAGAATATTAATCCAATAATGAAATAAACAAGCTTATTTGGGCCTAAGGAGCAACTAAGAATTTCTTAAACTAACCTAGCAGAGAAAAACATGAAGGCAATAGCAAACAGGAGGATCGAGGTGCCTCAAACAACATTTCTCATCCTACACTCTTCTAAGCTACTGCAATATAGAAATATGGAAATATGATAAACAAGAAAACATGAACAAATAAGAGATACATCACCATTAACTAAACTCAGGAATCCTACAAGCAAGCCTTCATTATCATCAATCAAGGAAAATCATCCACAGGCTCCACATCACCAAATTGCTCTTCAACCTCCAAGAACCATGTATTGCTCTCAAACTCATCAAAATCCCCATATTACAATGAATCCTCTTGCTATATATAACAAGCAAGGAGGAGGAAAGCCTAATATATCATCTAGAAGTCTATTGGCTAATCAAAAGTATCTCTATTGTCCTTGAGGCCTTGCAAGGCCCAAGGCACAAAATATCTAAAATAAATATCTTTTGGGCCATTTTTAGAAATTAAATTGACCTTTAGGCTCTGAAAAGCCTCCTAAAACTTTCCAAATGCACATTTTGGCTTGTCAACCATAGGAGCGTAGCACTGTGCCTTTGAAATGCATTTTATGCCAGGAGCGCAACACAGGAACAAAAAAATTGGGTCTTCTTACAGCCATGTTTTGAAGGCCTTCCTGATGTCGGAATGTTGAGATTCAACAAGATGATGAGCTTAGTGAAAAGAGTCGCCTTCACTAAGTGGGCCCGCAGGATATTTTTGGCGCAAGTCTATTTTTAGACATGATGATCATATTTCAGAAGTTGCAGGATGCTATTTGTGGATGGCTGGTCAAGTTGGAAAAATAGATGAAATTCTATTTTTATAATATTGGGGGAAGTTTATTTATATATCGTCGATCTAAAAATAGATGTGCCGATTATTATTAGCCTTTAATAATAATCGTAATTTTAAACAACAACTTATCTTCTGAGCACTTCGCCTAGTGCTGGTACGGGGACAAAGAACAATTCTATTTAAGGAATTACGCTATTCCTAAGGGTTTACTGGAGCTAATGCATGAAGGACTCAGTTAGAACTCAAGTGGCAGAGTTATGACACAGTTGGAAGAAGTAGTTATGGAGTTGTATTCAGTTTAACTCAGTTAGACTCAGTTGAGCTAGTTGTATCTAGTCTAACTGATTGATACACTAGTGAGAGTGGAGTAAATTAATCAGTTAATTAATTCACAAATAATAACTCATTTATCAACTGAACAATACAACAGTTAACTACAGTGCATGGTAGTTTCAGTGGAGACCAGTGGAGAGATAGGTGAAAGGGCAAGATAGAATATCTGTTGTGACTATAGTGATGCATTGATTGCATCACACACTCAGTGGAGATTCCAATGAGGATTGCGCAGTCAAGGATGGAGTAATTAGAATTCATTCAGAGCTATTCTTCAACATAGATTGCGCAGTGGAAGCAGGCTAGTAGGTGGCAAAGATCGGTGCATGGATTTGCAATATTGGGCCTGATTAGTGTATGACGATTGTATTGTACTAAGAGCTTGTGATAAGCTTTTTATGTTTGTATGAGATTTTCATATGATCTCCATGTTACATAATATATAGTTTGGGTTTTCAGCTTCAGGCTTTCCCGGTTAAAAATTGTGTTATGTGTGATTGAATATTTTTGTTTATGCTTCACATGTGTGTGCAATTAATTTTTCCGTAAAAGATTAACAAGTGGAATAGATTTAGTATCTTGCATAAAGTTAAATAGTGTGAGATCAGGTGGATATTGGACATATGCATGCTTAGTGCATATAATTTCTACATGGTATCAGAGCATTGTTTATTGAATATTGCAATTGTGAAGTGAGTTTGTGCTGGTGGACAATTCAAATTTGCTACAGAAGATTCTTGGTGCAGAAATCGAGTATACATTGAAATGTCTTTCAACGGTTTGGGATTGGAGTATGCCCTTGATGGGAGCTTGAATTACATAGCCTGGAAGGACAGGATGGAGGCGGTGCTGGAGGATAAGGGGCTGAAGGAGTTCATCGATAGTGATGTTCCTAAGCCGGGATCTAGCGATGCTGCATTACTTGATGCATGGCAAAAGAAGACTGCAAAGACGAGGAGGATTCTGTTGGAAGGAGTGAAGGACCATATTGTGTCTAGCCTTCACGGGAAAGCCACTCCCTTCTTAATGTGGAAGGCTTTGATAGACTTGTTCCAAAGCAGAAGTGACCAGAGGAAGTTGGCGCTTAAAGACAAGCTCAAAAAAATAAAAATGGAGAAAGGCGACAGTATTCCAAAATACCTCACGAAGTTTTTCCACTGCAAGGATGAGCTGGGAAGTGTGGGGGTTACTGTTGATGAAGAATACTTGGTGAGCTTGGCTCTCCTTGGGCTTTCGAAGAGTTGGCATAGCTACTAAAACTCTGTCAATGGACGGAAGAAACTGCCGATATGGGAGTGACTTTGGTCGGATCTTGTGCAGGAGGAGATAAGGTGGGGTACCAAGGATGGATCTTCATCGAAGAATGAAGATGAAGAGAATTTCGCTTTGGTTGCCAAAGTAAGGAAAGGGAAGGGGAATAAAAATCCTTCAAAATCCGGTGCTAAAGGCAAGAAGCAGGACTTGTCCAAAGTGAAGTGTTTTCACTGTCACGAGCATGGACATTTCGCCACTAACTTTCCACATAAGAAGAAGAATAAGCAGGCTGCTGGATCTGCAGCTGGAGAGGCCTTAGCCTCACAATTTGAGTTGGATTTTTCCTTGATCACATGCTTGGTTTCAAGCTACATGGGATCGATGTGGTATCTTGATAGTGGTGCACCTTTCCATATGACGCGAGACAAAGAGTTGTTTAGTGACTTGGAGGAGAAGGACTTCCAGATGCATATAGAGATGGGTGATGATGGTCGGTACAGTGCGACTGGCATTGGGACCATTACCTTTGAGAGGGAGTCTGGTAATCCATTCTTGTTAAAGAATTTCATGCATGTTCCAGGTCTGAAGAAGAACTTGGTCTCGGTCGCAATGCTGGAAGACAGGGGTTATGATGTTGTTTTCAGTGAGGGAAAAGCCTTCCTTCGACATAAAACAATGGATCAAACCAAGAAGATAGGGGTTTGAATTAAGAATCTCTACAAGCTGGAGGTAGATGGCTGCGCTGCAATGGTGGGAAAAGCAGAAGAGGTGGTGAGCCGGGATGAGGGCGAATTGTGGCACAGGAGATTGGGCCATCTTCACCATGGCGCTTTGAATATTTTGCACCAAATTTCTACTGTAATGCCCAAGGGTACTCTTGCGCAATCAGATCACTGCAAAGGATGTACAATGGGTAAGTTTGTGAAGACCACCTTTCATGAGAAGGAGAATCATGCTTTGGTGATCTTGGAGAGAATTCACACAGACGTGTGTGGACCATTCTTGGTTGCTTCAACAGCAAAACACAGGTATTATGTGATATTTATTGATGATTATTCTCGTAGATGCTGGATCTTCTTCATGCAGAAGAAGAGTGAAACGTTTTAAAAGTTCTGTGAGTTCAAGGCATTGGTGGAGAAGGAGTCAGGGAAGCAAGTGAAAGCTCTACGGAGCAATAATGGTGGTGAATACATCTCGGGCAAATTCAAATACCTCTGTAGCAAAGAAGGAATTCGAAGAGAACTCATAGTGCCTCATAACCCACAGTAGAATGGGGTCGCGGAAAGAAAGAACAAAATAATCGTGGGTGCTGCACGAGAGATGTTGCATGACCAGGGCCTACCAATGCACTTGTGGGCGGAAGCATGCAACACTGCGATTTATGTGAAAAACTGTTGTCCTCATAGAGTACTTGGCATGATTACACCCGAAGAAGCTTTTATTGGTAAGAAGCCTGATATTTCTCATTTGAAGATTTTTGGCTCACATGTTTACATTCATGTGACGAAGAATGCTAGGAAGAAGTTGGAGCCGACTGCAGAAGTTGGGATATTTTTGGGGTACACAGAAACACCCCATAAATATCGTGTATTTGCCAAACAGTCGGATGACTGTTATGCGGGGGGATATAAAATTCAATGAGGTGAAAGCCATGAAGTTTTCGCTTGAGAGGGAGCTACACTTGCATGCGGAGGAGGAACTTCTTGTTCCCAAAGATGAGCCTCTAGATGTGGATCAGCCACAGGAAGAGATTCATGGAGTGGATGAGTCCACTCATGCAGAACTAAACATCAGACAAGGCAGAAAGCGTACCACAGAAGATGAGAGACTAAAGGTGGATGCGGCACAGAATGTAGGAGTCCCTACATCACAGCGCAGACAGAGAAAATCACCTGACCGATATACTGGATACATGGCTCTTATGAGCAAGTGTATAGTGACAGAGCCATCTTCTTTTGAAAAAGTAGTGCAGGAGCCCACATGGGTAGATGCCATGGTGGAGGAGTATGACTCCATTGTCAGAAACAGTGCTTGGGAGATTGTTCCAAGGCTGGTAGGAAAATCATTTGTAGGATCAAGATGGATCTACAAGGTAAAGCAAGCTGCTAATGGGAGTGTCGAGAAGTATAAGGAAAGATTTGTTGCCCAAGGCTTCTCACAGATTGAGGGGATTGACTATGAAGAAACCTTTTCACCTATCGCACGGTATTCTTCCATACGGACCATCCTTGCTCTCTCAGTATAGATGGGTTGGCACATTCATCAGATGGATGTGAAGACTGTGTTCCTTAATGGGATCATTGAGGAAGAGGTGTACATTGAGCGGCCTAAAGGATTTGAGATCTTTAGCAGCGAGTCGCATGTGTGAAGGCTCAAAAGAGCGCTCTATGGGCTGAAACAAGCACCTCGTGCTTGGTACACTCAGATTGATAGCTATTTCACTGGACTTGGCTTCACCAAGAGTGAGGCAGATGCAAACCTGTACCAGATTGTGGTGGAGGGTAAGCTTTTAATCATTGTACTTTATGTTGATGATTTAATATTAACAAGTGATGAGCAAATGATACACTCATGCAAGGCAGATCTTGCAAAGAAGTTTGAGATGAAGGATTTGGGCCTCCTTCATTATTTCCTTGGATTGGAAATATGGCAGCGGGAAGGTGAACTGTTTGTGTCTCAAGGAAATTATGCCCGGGAGATAATGGAGAAGTTTCACATGCAAGGCTGCAAGCCTATCGACACTCCTCTTCCAGGAAATTGGAAGAAAGAGGATGCTACATTGGCAGAGGTAGTGGATGCCACTGTTTATCGACAGTTGGTGGGTTCGCTCATGTATTTAGTCAATACAAGACCAGACATATGCTATGCGGTGAACCAACTTTCACAAGAGATGGTTAAGCCTACCAAGCTCTTTTGGAAGGTGGGCAAGTGTTTGGTCTCAATCTAGTCTCCTAAACTGAGCTCATTTAATTGTCAACCAGGATTTGTAAACTGCTGAAGTGAAGTGTACTGTATGTACCTAGGTACTTGTTTCTTAATGCGCTGTGTGTAGTGTTTTGTGATGTTTTTGGTCTTTTGTAATGATTTATGATGTTTTTGGTCTTTTTGGTGGTTTTATGTTTGCAGGAAAAATGCCTAGAAAGCTAGTGGAAAGAAGCTGGTGATTAAAAATAGAGTTAAGCCTAATTGATGGAATGACAAATGGCAAATGCAATTGGGAACACTGAAGCAAAATTAAATCTAAACTATGACTAAATAAAAGCAAAGCTTGATAATGACTTAAATGATTCAAAACACAAACTAAATTTGAGAAATGATCACTAAGTATGCAAATCCTTTAACTAAACAGTGAAACAACTAACTTACAATGGTGCAATATTTTGTCCTTGATTAGAGATTTGAAACATATTTAGAGGAAAAACATTGTTATCATCATAAGATCTTCTATTCTAGAACTAGTTCCTATCTCTATTCTGCAATTTAATTGAATGTCACAAAACCTTTACTCAAGAGTTATTGATTTCTTTTCAAAGTAGTCTTTTGAGGAAGAGCTCTGTTTATAAAATGATGAGGAAACTGCAGAGGTACTTCAGGCCTTAAAATGATGTTGTCTTCTGTTCATATGGTTATAGATCAATTATGGATTTTAGAACAAGAAGAGGTTTGTGAATAATGAAGGCTGTCTTGTTAATCCTAACAACTGAAGTAATCTATTGTGCAATGGATGACAATTTGAATATGAAGTGCAAGTGCAATGAGTTAATCTAAGGATGAACTTAAGATGCCACTAATCTAGAACAATGCTGAACTATAAGTCATTATCAAACCCAAAATAAACTAACTGTATCATGAATTAAGTGCAATGAAACTCCGGAGCATCCTAACTATGCTATCATGCATTATTCTATGAAGTTACACAATCTGTTTGTCCATCATTAGTGATATTTTGGAAGAATTCCTTATTTTGGAAGAGCTAGAACAATCCTGACTGTGTAATTGGATGCAAATGGAAATATAAAGGACTGAAAGCAACTGAAAAACTAAGATATCATATCCATATCCTACTCGTCATTATGATGTCTCGGGCAAGCGTTTAAGAGCAAGAACAGAGATGATACTTAGTACAAACACACAACTAAATCATTCATTATCACGGTCATGTCTTGAACTTCTTAAGAATTTCTTGGAAGAGTTTCTTCTTGTGGAAGAGTGATTAGAACAAGTGTAACTGTGATAGTGAACAACAAAAACTACAACTAAATCCTATAGTACTATAGCCATTCATCATTCATCATTATAATCTTTTGGAAGAATTTCTTCTTGTGGAAGAATTAGAATGAATACAACTACAGTAGCTAATTAAAACAACTATTAATTCAAATGCAAAACGTAAAGGCAGCTAGAAGACTTATCTAATTTACGCAAAATAAATCCGTGCAAGAGGCAGGGGCCCTCTACCACCTGACGGAATTCAACTCCAAATTAAATCACGCTTTCAAAACAACACGGTCTGCTCCATTAAAGATGAAATAGTTTGAACATAACACTCTGCGTCTTCAGGAATGTAGCACAGAGTCTAAACAAAATCTAGCATCAAATCTAACATAAAATCTCTAACATAGCTCTCGGTCTCCCAAGTGTTTATAAAGCAAATGCATATAACAAAACTTGCAATAATTCAGGAACACTGTCTTTCCTTATCGGAATCACGTTAGGACTCTTTGAAGTGGCTGCGTGAAGAGGAAAAGACATCTGGACTGAGACAGTCCTAATAGAAGTCTTCCTTCCTAAATGTGTTCCCCACGTTCAAAACCATACCCAGAATTTGTTTCTTCCTCCATGATGAGCAACGAACCATGTAGACATGACGTGGATCATGCCCATATGCGGTTTTTCTCAAGAGGCCACCTGGAACATACTCAAACATGAAGGCAACTGCAGAATCGCCGGTTAGCTACGGAATGTCTGCATTCTGCAGCTAGTTCCGGTCAAAATGCTTTATAATGGCAAAAATCACAAAATTTAACAAGTCAGTCATGTAAATCATTCTAGAAGTAATTTTAACTATATTCATTGATCAATTGGGTCTAGGATGACAATGGACAAAGGAAAATGAGGTAAAAATGAGGTGAAAGAAAGCACAATTTTGAGGCTCAACATACCCCCACTGTTGTCTCTTTGCATGTCCTCATGCAAATTATCCTATGAACTCAGAGGCTTCTGCAAGGACATCTAATCCTCTTCTTCTCCTTTGCCTGGAAGCTAGAGATCTTCTGGGTTTCCTGATAACAAGTTTGAACCTTAGGTTGGTGAGTGCCCTGATTAGCTTTTTGTTCCTTGTTTTCAACTTCTCATTGGTCCTCTCCACTTTGTCTATATGCAGGGATAAGGTTGAGTTCATATCAGTTTTGAGCTTGACTTGATCCTTGAGAATTTCATTCTCATTTTTTATGTGTCTATTCAGTAATTCCAACTCATACCTATCCCTCCTTAATATATCTATTTCAGACAGTGGAGGACTGGGGGTTCTCTCTCTGCTTTCTAAAGCTCTCCTCTCCAAAGTTTCCACATAGTCATAAATTTCCTGTTGAGCAGGGTCAATTTCAGGGGTTCCTTCATAAAAATCCTCTTCAATATCTTCTTCCATGGATGTTTCCTCATCTTCTATATCAATCACCCCTGTTTGTTTGATTTGAGTTTTCTTTAGTTTTCCCTTTAGTCTGTGGCTTCTTCTAGGCTGAGAAGATCCCTCTCCTTTCTCCATGGCAGATTTCCTGATTACCTTTTCTTCCTTAAGTTGTCTCTTGATTTGAGTCAACTTTTCTAAAATGATTTCCTCACTGCTCTCTTGGACTGTTTTGTCAATTTCAACTTTTGAGGCCCTCCATTTCCTACTTCTCCTTGTAGGCTGTGGTTCTGGTGAGGGTTCTTTTGGCTCTTCAAAATGATTTCTTATCAAGAAATCATCCCATGTATCATTTGTTTTAGCTAGATGATGTTCAATCAAAATTTTGACTAAACCATGATGATATAGGGTTGTCTCTAAAAATTGAACTCTTCTTTGGACATAGGAAGCCATCTTCTTTAGAATTTGAAGCAAGAAATATGGTAGGTTTAAGTCTTCCCCCAGGAAATGCATCATTAATCTAATGTGGTAGACATAAAATGTTCCATATCTACCCTCACATGTAATAAATTTTTGCAGAAGAAGTAGTATGTTTCTCCATTTGTTTTTCAATGCAGAACTAGGAATTCCTTTCTTAAATACACTGACATCCATATTTGGTGATTTTAAAATTTGTTTCCAGGAGTAATTGTGGAATTCTCTATTTTTAAACCATCTCTCTCCAGTTCTGAGCAATCCTGTAGCCTCTGCAATGAAGACTTCAGTGACAGTAAATTTGACATCTCCTACTTCAACTTCGGTTCCTTGAAATGATCTTGCAAATGTTTTAGTGACTTCCTTGTGGAAGCCATTAAATTTCTCCAAAAATTGAAGCCATTCTATTTGTTGTAACATTTCTTTGCATTGAGGGTAGCCTTCTAAATATTTTGAACCTACTGGTTCAGTCCTTACAATGAAACCCATGATTGCTTCTTCAATTTTCAAATTAACACTCTTCTACCCACAAAAACAATGACTTTCACTTTCGGATTGAAATGGCTTTAAGTTCTGAATGGAAATGGTTTCAACTTTGGAATGACATACCTCTAATTTATAGTGGCAACAGCTTCAAAACCTCGGGCTGATATGCCTCTGTTGACAATTGAACTTTGGACTGATATGTCTCTGTTTGACAGTGACAACTGGCTTCAACTTCTTCACTTCAATACCTCTGGCTCTTGGTAGCAAATGGTTTCGAATTCAACACTGCAACACCTCTGTCTCCTAGTGACAAAAGACTTCAAACTCCACACAGCTACACTTCTGTGTTTATAGTGAGAATACTCAATCTCTGCCCACAGTGATACTTTGTCTACCCACGGAATCAAATGGCTTCAAATTCTCACGCTGCTATGCTTCCAAATTTACCCTTCTTCTCTGCTCTGCGTTTACAATGCTCAATGCTATTCAAACTGATATCCTTTGGCTCTGTTCTCGGTGATAATAATATCTCTGTTTTCGGAATGGAATGCCGGCTACAGAATGAAGTGATGGCAGTGGTCACGGAATGGAGTAGTGGAGTGAGGAGGATGGAATGAATTAATGATTGAAGAGACGGCGGAGGTTTTTACGACGGCAGAGGGAATCATCATTGAATGATTTGGTTAAGAGACGTGGAGAATTCAAACATCTCGGCCATTTTAACCGCTCACATGATATCGGATATGAAATTTGAAATGAGAAGTTTTAATCCAAAGTCTGTGGAGGGTTTATTGGTATTGATCAATAAAAATAATTAAAACAACCTTTTCGAACAATCCATAACTAAAACTATGCTAAACTTTAATGAAATGCCATTATAATTTAAACTTGTTACCTCTGCCTTTCATTTGATTTTTGTAGTCTTTGTCTTCTCTGCTCACCTTTGGAAGAGTCTTCATAATCTTCTTGATGCTTTTGATTCATGGATACACTGGGTCATTTTGTTGCAATTCTAATGTCTGTTGATTGATGCCTTCAGGGTTTGTAGCTGCAGAAAGACTGTCTGGCTGCAGAAAGGCTGATCAGCTGCAGAATGTCTATTGAGCTGCAAAATGTTCCTGTAGAGCACTTTAATCATGAAAATGGAGTGTTTTTGGAATATGGGTGAAATGTTATGTGGTATGAATGAAAATGGATGATGGATTATGATATGTATGAGGTGGATGATGAAATGGAATGGATTCAGTTTATGAAATGGAGTGAAAGAACATAAGAACTGTACTGCAATTCATGACATGTTTTATTCACTTACAGCAAGACATCAAATTTTGTATTTTGTCATGAAAATGAGATGGATGGAGGATGAAATGAGATGAATGAAATGTGGAATGGAGTGAAAGATGAATGGTGGAATGAAATGGAGTATAGATGAATAAGTGAATAGAGTGAAATGAAATGGAATGAATCATAAGCACTATGGAACTGAACTCATGATTTTTGTAACAGCTGCTTATAAAAACAAAAATGGGAAAAGTTAGAGTGTCAGAGAGACTCTGATTTTCACCCTATCTTTTCTGTATAAAGATGCCAATCAATGATTGGTTTTCATGTTTCTACCTTTATTTATTTATTTATTTTTTTCAATAAGAACTGCTTCAGAAAATTTAATCAAGTTGATGAAGAAGAGAGACTCTTCTTCATTAACTTCACATCATTACTTCCTTGGAACTTCTTGACAAACTCTTCTCTTGAGAGTGGCTTGTGGTATAGCTTCAGTCTATGACCATTCACAAGAAAAGTGACCTTTTCTTCATCTATAGTTCTGATTTTTACTGCCCCATTATCAAAAATTTCAACAATTTCATATTCATATGGCCCAAGCCAATGTGTCTGAAATTTCCCTTGAAAATCTTTGAATTTTGAATTAAACAAGAGAGCCCAGTCACCCTCTTTGAATTTCTTCTCCTTGATGTACTTGTCATGCCATCTAGCCCTTTGCTGTTGGACTAGACTTGTTTTCTGAACTGCATCTTGTCTGATCTCATCCAATTCATTAATTTGTTCCAGTCTATGCTTTTGTGCCTCCGTTAGATCAAGTCCTAGCTGAACTTCCATCTTGAATGTTTGAATTTGGAACTCTATGGGAAACAAAACTTGCTTTCCATAAACAAGCTCATAAGGAGTATGGCCTGTTGTGTTTCTCCATGTAGTTCTATAGGCCCACAAGGCTTCATGAAGCCTATCTACCCAATCTCTTCTATGTAGATGAACAGTCTTTGTTAGGATTCCTTCAATGACCTTATTAGTGGATTCCACTTGACCATTTTCTTGTGGATGATAAGGAGTAGATGTTCTATGTCTGATTTTATACTTCTCCATCATTTGCTCCACTAGCCTTGATGTAAATTGAGCTCCTTGATCTGTAACAATTTCCCTTGGGACACCAAAACGAGTAAAAACATCCTCAAAAAGAAAAGTAACTACAGATGATTCATTAGCAACAAGTAATGGTTTAGCTTCTACCCACTTAGTAACATAATCAGTGCAAACTAATATATATTTCTTTTGTCTTGATGGAGGACTAATAGGTCCTACAAAATCCAAAGCCCATTTTTCAAAAGGTTCAATGTGTACCTGAGGTTGTAATGGCATCTCACTTGAAGGAGAAGGTTTCCCTACCCTTTGGCAACTGTCACACCTTTTGACATACTCCTTTGCATCTTTAAACAAAGATGGCCAATAATATCCTAAATTAAGGATCTTATAGGTTGTCCTCTTATCTGCAAAGTGTCCGCCACAAGGTTCATCATGACATGCCTTGAGAATTTCAGGCATCTCATCTTCACGAACACACCTTCTAATGATCAAATCTGGACCTGTCTTGTACAACTCATTAGCGACCCATGAATATCTTACACTATCATTAATTATTTTTCTTTTATTCCTTGCATTCATAATTGAAGGAAATTTTCCTGAAACTAAATAATTGGCAATATCAGCAAACCATGGAGTTTGAGTAGAGATTGCAAAAAGATATTCATCAGGAAATTGATCTTCAACCGGAGTGTCATCTTTGATATTTTGGGTTCTAGACAGGAAATCAGCCACAGTGTTTTGTTTTCCAGGCCTATCTAGAATAGTAATGTTGAATTCTTGCAATAGTAACAACCATCTTATAACTCTGCCATTAGTGATTGATTTATTCATTAAGTATCTAATGGCAGAATGATCAGTGTGAACAAAAGTTTCATAGCCTCTTATATAGTGTCTAAACTTGTTTATGGCATGAACAATAGCTAAAAACTTTTTTTCAGTTATAGTATAGTTTAACTCTGCAGGAGTCAAATTTTTACTGATATAATAGATGGCATAGGGAATCAAATCTTTCTGTCCCAATACTACTCCTAGAGCTGTATCGGAAGCATCTGTCGAGATATGAAAAGGTAACTTCCAGTTAGGTCCCCTTAATATAGGTGCTTCAGAAATTTTGGTTTTCAGGGTTTCAAAAGCTAACTGGCAATTAGAAGTCCACTTAAATTCACAATCTTTGGTGAGTAATTTGAAGAGTGGAGATGCTATTTTGGTGAAGTTTTCTATAAATCTTCGATAGTACCCTGTAAATCCTAGAAAACTTCTAACATCTCTTTGACAACTTGGAATGGATAGGTTAGAAATGACTTCAACTTTTGCCTCATCAACTCTAATCCCATCCCCTGAAATGTGGTGCCCTAAAATAATACCTTCAGTAAACATCATAAAACATTTTTCATGACTAAGTGAAAGGTTTGCTTTACTGTCCCTTTTAAGAATTTTTCAGAAAGCTTTCTGCTTAAATAAAATGTCCACCCAGCAACAGAAATCATCTCAGTACGACTACAGCCATGTATTAGACTAAAATTTCTATTGTCTGCTAAGTCGTTGCAGAGGCACTGCCTGAGTTATCTGTTACCTTCAGTGGTGGCACAGGTGGACCCAAGGATAAGTAATGTGGCTTTATTCTTATTTTCAAGTGGCATTTGATTTGATAACACCAAACCACCTGAAATGAAAAGTACTTTTTGCCGGCTAATGTATCTAATACTTGATCTATGAAAGGTAAAGGAAAATGGTCTTTAAGAGTAGCTTTATTCAGTTCTCGGTAGTCAACACACACCCTCCATTTTCCATTTTTCTTTGGCACAATTACCAAAGGAGAAACCCACTGACTATCTGAAATAGGATAGATGAAATTAACATTTAAAAATTTTTGCAATTCTTCCTTGACAATTTCCCTAAGATTTGGATTCATCTGTCTTTGAGGCTGTCTGATTGGTTTGCAATTTGCCTCTATATAGATGTGATGAGTACAAGTCTTGGGACTTATCCCTTTCATGTCAGTGTATTCCCATGCATATGTAGAAGAATGTCTCTGTAATATTTTGACTAACTCCTCTTGTTGAGATTTTTCTAGGTTCTTATTTATATTCAAAGTTTTGCCTGGAAAAATTTCACTTGTAGAGCTGCCAAATTTGTCCATAGAATGAAGAGACATCTGCCTAGATGACAAAAATTCAATATTGGATCCCTCCTGAAATGATTCATGTTTGTGTTCTGGAGAGGATTCAAAATTTTCTAGAGTATTCAGAATTTGATTATCTTCACTAATTTCTGAAATTGTGAAGAGTGGTTGTAAATTTTCTTCATCCTCTATCCATTGAGTGTCATCTAGATCTGTAATTGTCCTAGCTAGAGGATATAAAGTGAATTTCTTTGTTGAACTACCATCATAAATATACATATCACCGGACCTACAACTAATAAAAGCATCAGCTGTAGCCAACCAAGGTCTTCCTAGTATAACAGGATGGCCTCCTAGATTATTCTTGGGAGTTAGGATCATGAAATCCACAGGGTATTCCCAAGAATCTAGGGACACTGGAATATCTTCTATTACCCCATCTGGTTTGATCACCGATCTATCTGCTAATTGTAATAGTGTGGGTGTAAAGAGAAGATTAGGAAGTTTCAGTTTGTCCATGATTTTTCTACTCATGATATTTATTGCTGCTCCTAAGTCAATGAGTGTGTTTTGAATTTCAATTCCATTGATGTGAATTTTGACAACTGGATTTCCCGGGTCAAGGTACTTTGGAATAGTAATCTTACCCATCATAATGTCTGCTATTTGTCCTAACAGTTGAATTTTCTTGGTTTCTCTTATTCTTTTTCTTGTTGTCTTCATACTCAACTCCTTTATTGTTTTGGCTAAAATTGGGATTTCCTTGATGGCTTGCAATAATGGAATTTTAATGCAAACATTTCTCAATTCTTCTAAGAAATCATAATTAGGCACCATGATTTGTTTTTCTACACCTTTATCAATTTGTAATCTTTCCGGGAAGGGAGGTATAGAAGTAGATGTGGATGGTTGCTCTAATACAGGAGTTGGATTTATTGGATCTTTTTGTTTTAGTTTTTCAATGTTTTGATCTTGAAAGGATGTGTCTTCCTCAAGAATTTTATTAACCCGTAGGGAGTCTTCCTCAGAATTATCTTGTTCTTGTATGATCATAGAAGGTTTCCTCTTCTCAAGTATCCTTCCAGACCTAAGTTGAACATCACTAAGGTCTAGAGGAGTAATTAAATAAGTTGGAAATTGTTGACCTTCTATCATGTATGTATTCTGAGGGTTCTTATTATTGGGGTTTGGTATGGGCTGAGCTAGAAATTGATTGGATTTTTGAGGGAATGGTAATGGAAGTGGTTGATTTTGATGTGGTTGGTTCTGATGATGTTGTTGAGGATTTTGTTGAAAATTTTGTTGAAGATTTTGAGGGAAATTTTGTTGAGGATTTTGAGGATAAAAATGTGGATATGGTGGATAGAATGGTGGATACTGATAATATGGAGAGTATTTTCCATAGGGACTTTGTGATCCTTGTGCCCAAGATTGAGATTGATTTTGAAATTGGGGCCAAGGTTGCTGCCAAGAATTCCAAGGTGGAGGTTGATTATACATTTGATCATGGAATCCTTGTGTCTAAGGTCCCTGCCAAGGTCTTCTAGATACAAAATTAAGAGACTCTGTGGAATCTGTAGGAATTTCTTCCTGAAAAACAGCCTTGAGACCAGGAAGAGAAGGACAATTCTTGGTCTCATGTTTCTCAGAACAAATGACACAGGTTTCTATAACTTTTACATCTAAAGGACACTCTCTTAAGGCATGTTTCTTTCTACATTTGGGACAAAAGATTGCCAAAGCATCAGATTCAGCCTTCTGCTTGTTTTGTATCTTAAGGGTGTCTATTTGTTCACTAAGACTCCCTAAGATATCAGATTTAAAGTCATCAAGCATGTGTCCTATTTCCGATCTACTTACTGTCCCAGAAGCAGATTTACTTGCCCTTGCAAGAGCAGGATCTCTTGGACCTTTGACAGTTTTAGATTTCCCTCTGGAAAGGTTGATACATAACTCAGATATTTCAGGTAATGTAAGTTGTGATATATCCCCTTTTCCCATCATGTTTAGGATATCCAACCATTCATCCCTAATTGTTTTCAACAAAAGAGCTTTTAAGGTGTCTTGATCTAGATTTTCCATTTTTGCCCTTTTTATGTTGTAATGAAATCTTTCCAACAAATCTTCTAAGTTTTCATCTTCTCTTTGTAACATCTTGAACACTTCTTCCTTATGATTAACCGGCATACAATAATCCAAGTATCTCTCTAGAAATTCTTGTTTCATATCTTCCCATGTTCTGATAGAACTACTGATTAGGCTCATAAACCACTTCAATGCTGCTCCCTTCAGAGTTGAAGGAAATAATTTCAGTTTTTGAGCATCTTGTAAGTAGTCATAGGTCCTACACAGCACTTCAAATTCGAATAAGAAAGTTTCAGGATCTTCAGTTTTAAGTCCATAGAAGTTTGGAAGGACAGAGGGTGAAATGTTTTTCATGGTTGTATTGGTTTCTTCATCCAATATAGGGAACCCAAAAGAGCTTCCTATTCTACCTCTTCCTCCATCTGCACCTCTACCTCCTTCTCCTCTTCCTCCTTCTCCTCTACCTCTACCTCTACCTCCAAATAATGTGTGTTCTCCATTAAAAACTCCTCCTCCTCCTTCTTCTGCCATAGTTGACTCTCCTGTGGAAGTAGAAAGGTTTGTATCCCCAACAAGAGTTTTTAGATCTTCTTCTATGGCAGGTTCAATGGATGAAGTGGAAGGTTTCTCTAATGGAATAGGTGACCTTAGATCTTCTAGAAGTCCAGGATCAGTAAAGGATGGAAGATGGGTTTGAGTTGAAGGTGTACTAGCTCTGGATCTAGATGAAACAAGTGGTGTTCTAGAAATCAAACTTCTGCCTCTGCTGCTTATAAATCTTTCCCTTGAATCTCTCTCCCTACGCATAAAATTGTTTTTGGATGCTAAGAAACAAAGGTTACCTAGTTTTCACTTCCCCGGCAATGGCGCCAAAATGTTTGGTCTCAATCTAGTCTCCTAAACTGAGCTCATTTAATTGTCAACCAGGATTTGTAAACTGCTGAAGTGAAGTGTACTGTATGTACCTAGGTACTTGTTTCTTAATGCGTTGTGTGTAGTGTTTTGTGATGTTTTTGGTCTTTTGTAATGATTTATGATGTTTTTGGTCTTTTTGGTGGTTTTATGTTTGCAGGAAAAATGCCTAGAAAGCTAGTGGAAAGAAGCTGGTGATTAAAAATAAAGTTAAGCCTAATTGATGGAATGACAAATGAAAAATGCAATTGGGAACACTGAAGCAAAATTAAATCTAAACTATGACTAAATAAAAGCAAAGCTTGATAATGACTTAAATGATTCAAAACACAAACTAAATTTGAGAAATGATCACTAAGTAGGCAAATCCTCTAACTAAACAGTGAAACAACTAACTTATAATGGTGCAATATTTTGTCCTTGATTAGAGATTTGAAACATATTTAGAGGAAAAACATTGTTATCATCATAAGATCTTCTATTCTAGAACTAGTTCCTATCTCTATTCTGCAATTTAATTGAATGTCACAAAACCTTTACTCAAGAGTTATTGATTTCTTTCCAAAGTAGTCTTTTGAGGAAGAGCTCTGTTTATAAAATGATGAGGAAATTGTAGAGGTACTTCAGGCCTTAAAATGATGTTGTCTTCTGTTCATATGGTTATAGATCAATTATGGATTTTAGAACAAGAAGAGGTTTGTGAATAATGAAGGCTGTCTTGTTAATCCTAACAACTGAAGTAATCTATTGTGCAATGGATGACAATTTGAATATGAAGTGCAAGTGCAATGAGTTAATCTAAGAATGAACTTAAGATGCCACTAATCTAGAACAATGCTGAACTATAAGTCATTATCAAACCCAAAATAAAATAACTGAATCATGAATTAAGTGCAATGAAACTCCGGAGCATTCTAATTATGCTATCATGCATTATTCTATGAAGTTACACAATCTGTTTGTCCATCATTAGTGATATTTTGGAAGAATTCCTTCTTTTGGAAGAGCTAGAACAATCCTGACTGTGTAATTGGATGCAAATGCAAATATAAAGGACTGAAAGCAAATGAAAAACTAAGATATCATATCCATATCCTACTCGTCATTATGATGTCTTGGGCAAGCGTTTAAGAGAAAGAACAGAGATGATACTTAGTACAAACACACAACTAAATCATTCATTATCACGGTCATGTCTTGAACTTCTTAAGAATTTCTTGGAAGAGTTTCTTCTTGTGGAAGAGTGAGAACTGTGATAGTGAACAACAAAAACTACAACTAAATCCTACAGTACTATAGCCATTCATCACTCATCATTATAATCTTTTGGAAGAATTTCTTCTTGTGGAAGAATTAGAATGAGTACAACTGCAGTAGCTAATTAAAACAACTATTAATTCAAATGCAAAACGTAAAGGCAGCTAGAAGACTTATCTAATTTACGCAAAATAAATCCGTGCAAGAGGCAGGGGCCCTCTACCACCTGACGGAATTCAACTCCAAATTAAATCACGCTTTCAAAACAACACGGTCCGCTCCATTAAAGATGAACTAGTTTGAACATAACACTCTGCGTCTTCAGAAATGTAGCACAGAGTCTAAACAAAATCTAGCATCAAATCTAACATAAAATCTCTAACATAGCTCTCGGTCTCCCAAGTGTTTATAAAGCAAATGCATATAACAAAACTTGCAATAATTCAGGAACACTGTCTTTCCTTATCGGAATCACGTTAGGACTCTTTGAAGTGGCTGCGTGAAGAGGAAAAGACATCTGGACTGAGACAGTCCTAATAGAAGTCTTCCTTCCTAAATGTGTTCCCCACGTTCAAAACCATACCCAGAATTTGTTTCTTCCTCCATGATGAGCAACGAACCATGTAGACATGACGTGGATCATGCCCATATGTGGTTTTTCTCAAGAGGCCACCTGGAACATACTCAAACATGAAGGTAGCTGCAGAATCGCCGGTTAGCTACGGAATGTCTGCATTCTGCAGCTAGTTCCGGTCAAAATGCTTTATAATGGCAAAAATCACAAAATTTAACAAGTCAGTCATGTAAATCATTCTAGAAGTAATTTTAACTATATTCATTGATCAATTGGGTCTAGGATGACAATGGACAAAGGAAAATGAGGTAAAAATGAGGTGAAAGAAAGCACAATTTTGAGGCTCAACAGCAAGCATGTCCTGAGATATCTCAGGGGCACATTTGAGTATGGTTTATGGTACAGACAGACGGATGAGGTGAAGTTGCATGGCTTCATGGATGTAGATTGGGCAGGAAGCCCAATAAGCAGAAAGAGCACATCAGGAGGGATTTTCAGTATTGGATCTACGACAGTTTCTTGGTACAGCATGAAACAAAGATCTGTGGCACTCAGTTCAGCGGAAGCAGAATACATGGCAGCAAGTTTAGCTGCATGTGAGGCTATCTGGATGAGGGAGATCCTGGTTGGTTTGTTCGTTTCACATTTAGATCCCACGGTGATTCATTGTGATAACTAGAGTTGCATTAAACTCTCAGTTAATCCTATGTTTCATGATAGATCTAAACATATTGATATCCGGTATCATCATATCAAATATTGTGTGCAGCAGAAGATTATGTTTCTTCAGTACATTCCTACGGAGGATCAGGATGCAGATATTCTAACGAAGGCGCTCACCAGGAGAAAATTTGAATACCATAGAGGTAGGATCAGGGTGAAGGATAATCCCTATCTTGTTGAGAGGGAGTGTTGAGATTCAACAAGATGATGAGCTTAGTGAAAAGAGTCGCCTTCACTAAGTGGGTCCGCAGGATATTTTTGGCGCAAGTCTATTTTTAGACTATGTCTATTTTTAGACATGATGATCATATTTCAGAAGTTACAGGATGCTATTTGTGGATGGTTGATCAAGTTGGAAAAATAGATGAAATTCTATTTTTAGAATATTGGGCGAAGTCTATTTATAGATCGTCAATCTAAAAATAGATGCATGTTGATTATTATTAGCTCTTAATAATAATTAGACTCTAAACAACAACTTATTCTCTTGGATAACTTCAGTTCAGTGCACAGATGTGGCACATCAGTTGACAGAAGGAATTACGCTATTCCTAAGGGTTTACTGGAGCTAATGCATGAAGGACTTAATTAGAACTCAAGTGGCAGAGTTATGACACAGTTGGAAGAAGTAGTTATGGAGTTGTATTCAGTTTAACTCAGTTAGACTCAGTTGAGCTAGTTGTATCTAGTCTAGCTGATTGATACACTAGTGAGAGTGGAGTAAATTAATTAGTTAATTAATTCACAAATAATAACTCATTAATCAACTGAACAATACAGTAGTTAACTACAATGCATGGCAGTTTTAGTGGAGACCAGTGGAGAGATAGGTGAAAGGGCAAGATAGACTATCTGTTGTGACTATAGTGATGCATTGATTGCATCATACACTCAGTGGAGATGCCAATGAGGATTGCGCAGTCAAGGATGGAGTAATTCAAATTCATTCAGAGCTATTCTTCAGCAGAGATTGCGCAGTGGAGGCAGGCTAGCAGGTGGCAAAGATCGGTGCACGGATTTGCAAGATTGGGCCTAATTAGTGTATGAAGATTGTACTGTACTGAGAGCTTGTGATAAGCTTTGTATCTTTGTATGATATTTTCATATGATCTCCATGTTACATAATATATAGTTGGGGTTTTCAACTTCAGGCTTTCCCGGTTAAAAACTATGTTATGTGCGACTGAATATTTTTGTTTATGCTTCACATCTGTGTGCAATTAATTTTTCCACAAAATATTAACAAGTGGAATAGATTCAGTATCTTGCATAAAGTTAAATAGTGTGAGATCAGGTGGATCTTGGACATATGCATGCTTAGTGCATATAATTTCTACACGGAAAAGGCTCCATGATGGCTCATTAGAAAGCCCTTGAAGTCTAATTTCCATATCTATCCTTTTTTTTCTGATCTGACCTCTGTAACCTATCCAAAAAGTGAAAATTCCAAGACTGGTAGGAGCGCAACACATGTCCTGAAAAGCAGGCAGAATGGTGACAAATTGGGTGTTTTTGACCCTTTTGGAGGACCAAACAACTCCAAATGATGTGAAAATTGGTGAGCATGCTCCTCTCATGATGAGGAATCCAAAAATGCAAGCCTTTCCCCCTAAATATGCCCTGAAAAAGAGCGTAGCACCAGGTGTGCTGCGCTCCTAGCCTCAAAATTTGCAAAAAACAAAAACTTGTCCAATTTCTCCCAAATTTGGTGGATAAGTGCCTCATGGGTCCTAGGAGACCTGTAGAGAAGCTTGAGCCAAAATACCAAGGTTATCTTGGTCCTTTTCCTCCTTAACCTGGTCCAGTCGGGCACCTGCTAAACGGCCGGGTGCCTCTGCACGCAGGTGTCGGGTGGGATGTCGTGCAGGCTTGAACAGGCCCGTGCGTAGCTGCTCTAGCAAGGCTGGTTGGGTGGTCGTGCATGCGACAGACACATAGTGCGTCGCTACAGGAGCGCAACACTGTGTAGAAAACTGCATTGGGAGAGGAGAGAGGACCGTAGCGTGACTCAAAAGGAGCGTAGCGCAGAGAATTCTCTTGCCCAGAATTTCGCCAGAAACCTCAATTTCTATGCTTGGGATTTTTTCTCTCTTTCTTGCATATGAAAAATGGTTTGAATGATAACCCTGTGCTCTTTATACCCTTGTAAAAAATAATTAATATCAAGAACCCAATTTACAAATGTTTGTTGTTGGTCTTTTATCTCCTTTGCTAATATTTCTTGTTTCTTTTTGCAGGTGGTGTTTTAAGCATAAAAGTGGTCTTTGTGGGTGATATTTTAAAAATTGATTTCATTCTCTCTTTGGCCACTGATTTTTTAGAAGCATGATGAATCTGTCCTGTACAAAAACCTTAGCCTTTTTGGTCAATTTTATCATTACCTTCATTTGGCCATTTCTGCTTGTTGGTGGTGTCATAAAAGCAGTGTTTTT